>CM040122.1:177061611-177593424 GCA_022559845.1 Amorphophallus konjac
TCGCCTGGCCTCCTCCCTCGACCCCGAAGGTACTCGGTCGGTCTTCCTCGAACAGCTCGAGAGACCGAGCATCGAATCTGAGTTTATGACCGTTGACTCGGCACCCCCGAGCGACTGGCGGACCCCCTACATATCTTGGCTTCGGGATTCTCGAGCCCCACGACCCTAGGGAGGCTAAAAAAATTAAGTACCAAGCTCGGCGTTTCATCATGCTGGACGATGTCTTGTACCGTAGATCTTTCTCTCGTCCCCTCCTCAAGTGCATCGGCGTCGACGAAACCAACCGAGCGGTTCACGAAGTACACGAAGGCATCTGCGGCGTGCACCAAGGAGGAAGATCGCTCGCCAGGATCTTGCTTCGGCAGGGTTAATGGTGGCCCACTCTCTAGTGCGACTGCATGACCTATGTACAGAAGTGCGACCAATGTCAGCGCTTCGACCATCTGATCCACCGGCCCGCCACGGAACTCATCACCCTTGTCGAGCCATACCTTTTCACTCGGTGGGCAATAGATATTCTCGGGGCGTTCCCCACGGCCCAGGCTCAAAAGAAGTACATCATCATCGCCATCGACTATTTCACCAAATGGATCGAAGCAGAGGCCACCACCAGGATCACCGAATCGGTCGTATGGAGTTTCGTTTGGAAGTCGATCATTTGTCATTACGGTGTCCCCTGAGTGATCATGAGCGATAATGGTCCGCAATTTGATTATTATTACTTCAGAGATAGATGTGCCAACCTAAACATTCGCAATCACTTCACTTCGGTAGACCACCCTCAGGCTAATGGACGGGTCAAAAATGCCAACAATACAATCTTAAAAGGCATCAAAACCAGGCCCAGCAAGGCCAAGGGAAGCTGGCTTGAGGAATCACCGAGCGTACTATCGTCGCACCGAACTACTCCAAGAACGGCTATAGGTGAAACACCTTTCCAGCTGGTGTATGGCACGGAAGCCGTGATTCCATTAGAGGTCAACAATCCTTCTCTCTGAGTTGTCCACTTCAAATCGAGGTGAACGAGCAGAAATTGCTGGAAAACCTCGACTTAGTGGAGGAGACCCAAGAGATTGCACATATCCGAGCAATGGAATACCAACGGCGCATCACTCGATACTACAACTCCAGAGTCCGAGATAGACATTTCCAACCAGGGGACTTTGTCCTAAGAATGGCCGAAGCCTCTCGACCACTGGAGGCTGTGGGGAAGGTAGCCCCTACCTGGGAAGGCCCCTATCGAGTGGTCGAAATGCTCAGGAAACAGGTGTATCAACTGTCCACCATGGAAGGAACACCCGTCCCTCGAACATGGAACGCAACAACACTTCACAAATTCCACTTTTGAACATCTGGAAAGCATACACATGTAAGCAAAGTAGAATAAACACCATCCTTTTCCTTTCATTAAACTCTAGTGTACATCAAGTAGGCCGCATCCAATACAATACAGTTTGGGAAAAAGAAAAATTACATCCACTAGTACTATGACACGAGCAGAATGCTCGGCCAACTCGGTAAGCACTCCTACGTCCAGCCACTGACTCTACCTAGTGTAGAAATTGGCTCGGATAAAGGATAGCCGGCCCCGTTGGTTTGAGAAGCTCAGAGGAAAGGTGCTAGAGGGATTGCAAAGACAACAAGAGAAGGCCTCCCCTGCCAACTCTTTGGAAGGAGGATGGAAGCCGAACAGAAAGCAAGCACCCCCTAGCGGTGCAAGCAAGGAAAGAGGAACGGAGGGGCTGGGTGATCAGAAAGGATGAAGCATAAAGAGCTTCCCCTCCCCCCAAGCATGGCGTCGGCGGGTCAGGGACAGGATGTCACGCCCCGATGCGAAAATCGGAATGTAGCAGTTTATATCAATCATGTCAATCAGAGCATACATTGCCACAAGAGACTAAACCATCAAGCTAAATAATAAAGAAACAATTAACCAATCTTTATTAATAATAATAAGAGAAAGTATTCAATTACACCCGACTCCTTGTGGACTTCTATCTCATTAATGGAAAATACAACAACTCTAGATAACAACTAAGCCAAACTTGACTTGAACATAAACTCTAAATGGCTCGCTCCTTGAATCACTCGTTCCCGTCCCCATCGGAACGCACATCCTCATCCGAGCTACCTGAAAAGGATTGGAAAGTAGGGGTGAGCAAAGGTTAGTAGGATTTTATATCTCTATCATCAGGCATAATTAAAGTGATTAACCATTTATGAATAATGTTATAACAAAAGTGATGATAAATAAATGACAAGAGATAGATAGGAAAAAAACATGAGCTTTCAAGTAAAGAGTAAGCACAAGTATAACAAGAACCTTTCATGTCATGAAATGATAAATGAAATTGGCCATATCAAGCACGCATATCATGTCACACAGGAATTTCAAGTAATTGAGTAGAAGTGGAAATGTCATAGACTAATCACGCTAGTCATGCACTTCGGTGCAATGCCACACCTTGTCATTATAAACTCCCCGGGGCACAAGTACTTTCGGGCGCTCCTCCCAGGACCAGACCGGGCCCTTTATGATGCGTTGGCATTGAAGGTTTGGATCAATGATCCTAGTCTAGACATTCATCACATTAAATGGCCAAGAGTTCCAAGGTTAAGCTCACGAACTTACTTCTAAGATCAAGAGAAATTCCAACAAAATTGGAATGACATCAAGTAGAAAGACTATGAGTCTTTAGGTAACAAGGATGTAAACAAGGATTTCACAGGATCTCACAGTTCAAGGCCAACCTTGATGACTACTTCACGATGATAAAACAAGAAAACTTATTAATATCTTATCTGTGACGGTCTATAATAGGGCCATTACAGAAATGTGACGGTCGTACATAGGGCCGTTACGTTGATGTGACGGTCCAATCTGGGCCGTTACAAGACACATACCAGTTTAATTTGGACTAGCCCAAAACACACTTCAAACTACGTTCATGGGATCAGGTCTTTAGGGTACAATCTGCCTAGCGTCCTGGTGGGAATCAAGGCTCACGGGGTCTTACGGAGGTCTTATAATAGTGGTCCTAGTCCGATGGAAGGAATATCCGGTGGAGAGTCCCATCCATTACAAGAATTGAGGCTAATAAACACGGAAACCAAGACGGTGCGGTCAGTCAATCCCACCGGAGTGGCATGACTGTCAAACAATAAAGCTATATCAAATATATATATCTTACATAAATCAAAATGTATACAAGTGTTAACTAAGGGTTTTTATCAAATTCTTCATGATCATTCAACTTAGGATTTTCTAAACATCTTTCATGTAGATCAATGAAAAATTAATGTTTATGATCATAATACAATATTAACATCACGTTCTGCCTTGCTTATAGATCAAGATATCATACTAACATAAGAAGTTTCTGGTTTTAAGAACGCATAATCAATAGTTTAAAACACTGTCAGGAGCACGTGACGGTTTAAAGAAGGGGCGTTAAAAGCATGTAATGCTCTATAGTAGGTGCGTTACGTACCAAAAAATAAATAGATTAAAATTTCAAAATTTTAAAACACATGGACATGTGACGGTCTGTCGTGGGACCGTCAGGCTCATGTGACGGTCTGTCGTGCGGCCGTCAGGCTGTAACGGCCTCTGAAAGATGCGTCACATGACCTGGAACCCGCCGACGATGAACTTTGACATGTTACACTAAAACTTCAATTTGCTCATCATAGAATGAATAAAAATTAGGGAAAATACTACCATTCGAAAGAGCATAAAAATTCGTATAAAATAGCATGCTTTGATTTAGATCTAACACAACAAGATTCAATCTTTATCTAATAATCATGAAAGTCACCCTTTTGATACACCTCGGAGTAAAACGTGAAATTCGAACACATGATGAACGAAAGTTGGGCAATTAGGTATCAAAAGAAAGAGCTCATGGAGACGCTTGATATGGTATTATTATATTCATGTTTCACCTGAGAGACACCTACCTTTGCTTGAAGGAAAGAAGGATGAAGAAGAGGGGTCGCCGGAACCCTAGGTATCACTCCTAGAACGCCCAAATTCTCCCTCGTCCGGTCACGATCGGCCACGCCACCTGATGCTGGTGCAAATAAGATTTTGAGGTGTCGAAAGCCCTCTATAAATAGAACCTATAGGGACTCCTAGAGATCGAATTTGGTTCAAGAGTCCTAAGAAGAAACTCCGGTGAAAACTTCGGGTAAGGTTCTAATCCACCGTCGCCGCCACTGGTAGAAGCGTCTAGACTTAGGGTTTTTGAAGAGAAAGTAAAGACCTAATAATGGGCTAGGGTTTGGCTCGAAACGGAGCATAATTGTGCTAGAATTGGGCCCAAATTGCGATGGTTAAACTAGGCCTTCTAAACCCATGAAAAACTCCTAAAAACATGAAATTGGGCCTACATGAATTTTATTTTGGGCTCTTACCTGAAGACAAAGTTGTTACAAATTTAATTTTACACTAGTTTCATCTTTTTCTAGAATTTTAAAATTTTCTTTAGAAGTTGAGCCAATAAATAATTAATTTATGTTGAAATATTATAGTAGAAAAAGACAGGGTGCTAGACCCTCCCCCACTTAAAGATTTTGGTCCCCAAATTCACCGAGTCTGCTAACAACCAACCTTAAAACAATTCGAGATATAATTTCCTGATCGCATCCTCGGATTCCCATGTTGCTTCCTCAACTCCACACCGACTCCACTGGACCTTGACCATCGAAATGGATCGATTCCTGAGTTGCTATTGCTTGAAGTCCAATATCTTGATATGCTTCTCTTCATAAGATAAGTCCTTCTTCAATTCCAAATTAGCATGTTGGATAATGTGCGAAGGGTCATACACATACTTCCGATGCATAGATACATGGAACACATCGTGAATACCAGCTAACTATTGTGGTAGGGCTAATCTATAGGCAACTTCGCCTACCCTCTCTAAGATCTCAAATGGGCCAACAAACCTTGGGCTTAACTTGCGTCGAATTCCGAATCTTCTAATTCCTCTTGATGGTGACACTTTCAGAAATACATGATCTCCAATCTGAAATTCTAGCACCCTTCTTCTATTATCTACATAGCTCTTTTGTCGGGACTGGGCGACCTTGAAACGGTCTCTGATAACTTGGATGTTCTTTGACGATTCTGAGATAAGATCTGGCCCGAGCCATTGCTTTTCGCCAATTTCTTCCCAACAAAGAGGGGATCTACAACTCCTGCCATACAAGGCCTCAAACGGTGCCATCTGAATGCTGGATTGGTAACTATTATTGTATGCAAATTCAATCAAAGGTAAATGTTCATGCCAACTGCCTCCAAAATCAATTATACAGGCTCTCAACATGTCTTCAACAATCTGGCTTGCCCTCTCAGTCTGTCCGTCAGTCTGAGGGTGAAAAGCTATATTGAAGTTCAAACAAGTGCCTAATGATGCTTGCAGTCCTTTCCAAAAGTGAGATGTAAACCTGGGGTCTCTGTCAGATATGATGGGCACAGGCACTCCATGCAATCTTATTATTTCCTTTACATATAGGGAAGCCAAAATATCCACGGTCCACTTTGACTTAATAGGTAAAAAGTGTGCGGATTTTTTCAGTCGGTCAATGATCACCCAAATTCCATCAAGGCCTCCTCGTGTTCGGGATAAACCCATAATAAAATCCATATCGACACTTTCCCACTTCCACTGTGGTATTTCGAGAGGCTTTAACTTCCCAACAGGTCTGAAATGCTCTGCTTTAACTTGTTGACATACTAAACACCTGCTCACAAAATCGGCCACATTTCTCTTCATGTTCGGCCACCAGAAAGTCCTCTTCAAATCTATGTACATCTTTGTAGCTCCTGGGTGTATAGTATACTTAGATCTATGCGCTTCTTCAAGAATCTTATTCTTTATTTCCATGGAATCAGGGACACATGTTCTCCCTCGAAACAACAATCTCCCATCATCAACTAACATAAAATCTGGTCGATTAGCCATCTGTTCTTTAATTTCAACAAGCACAGGGTCATTATCCTACAACTGCTTAATTTCTGCTAGCAATTCTGAACGAAGCTGGACATGAGCCACCAAGATCCGATCTTCCTTTTCTGTAATATCTAAACTGGCAAACTGTTCTAACAACTTCCACTCTTGAATCATTAAACTGGCTAGTCTAGCTGTCGACTTCCTGCTTAAAGCATCTGCCACAACATTCCCCTTTCCGGGATGATATTCAATGGAGAAATCGAAATCCTTTAAGTACTCTAACCACCTTCTCTGTCTCATGTTCAACTCCTTTTCAGAAAATAGATATTTCAAGCTCTTATGGTCTGAGTACACTATGAAAGTTTCTCCATAAAGATAATGCCTCCATATCTTCAGAGAAAACACAACAGCTGCTAACTCCAAATCATGAACATGGTAATTCTCTTCATGTTTTCTCAACTACCTGAAGGAATAAGCTATCACCTTCCCTCGTTGCATCAATACACAACCTAAACGGATTCCTGAAGCATCGGTATAAACATCAAAACCTCCTTCACCTAACGGTAAGGCCAAAACTGGGGCAGTGATCAAACACTCCTTCAAAGTCTGAAAACTCTTCTCACAATCATCTGTCCATTCAAAACAATTCTCTTTACGAGTTAACCTTGTCAAGGGCACTGCAATCTTAGTGAAATCCTTAATGAACCTTCGATAATAGCCTGCTAAACCTAAGAAACTTCTGATCTCAGTTACATTCACATGTCTTTCCTAATTACGTACAGCCTTAACATTAGAAGGGTCTACTGCGATACCCTCTTTAGAAATAATGTGGCCCAGAAAAGATACATCTTGCAACCAGAACACACATTTACTAAACTTGGTGTAAAGCTGATGCTCTTTTAATATTTGCAACGCCATTCTCAAGTGCTGTTCATGCTCCTCCTTGCTCCTTGAATATATCAGAATATCATCGATAAATACCACGACCCTCTGATCCAAGTAGGGCCGAAACACACTATTCATTAGCTGCATAAAAGCTGCAGGAGCATTTGTTAGTCCAAATGACATCACCACAATTTCAAAATGCCCATACCTGCTACGGAATGCCATCTTAAAAATATCTTCATCTTTTATCCTCAACTGATGATACCCAGATCTGAGATCGATCTTTGAGAAATACTAGGCTCCTGATATCTGATCAAATAATTCATCGATCCTTGGTAATGGGTACTTATTCTTCACGATGAGCTGATTCAACTAACGATAATTGATACACTGTCTTAAAGAACCATCTTTCTTCCTTACAAAAAGAACAGGAGCACCCCACGGGGAAGTACTCAGACGAATGAACCCTCTTTCTAGCAAGTCTAACAACTACACCTTCAATTCTCTTAACTCAGCAAGGGACATACGATAGGGGGCTCTCGAAACAGGTGAGGCGCCAGGAATCAAATAAATAGAGAAAACCACCTCTCTTTCAGGGGGAAGACCTGGCAATTCATCTTGAAATACCTCCAGAAAATCATGAATAACAGGGATATCCTTCAACTCCACTTCCTTCTTCTCAGTTAAAGAAATTAAAGCCAAGAATGCTTGATACCCCTTTCTTAACAGCTTATCTGCCCGAAGTGCCGAAATGAGTGGCATGGTCTTGGATAGCCTAGAGCCAGAGAAAGAAAGCTCCGGACATCCAGGGAAAGACACTACTCCTGATTTATAATGAACACTAGCACCATGCTTAGATAACCAATGAACCCCTAAGATTACATCACAATCTTTCATCTTCATGCATACTAGATCAATAGATAAATTACAACCATTGATCAAAACTTCACTAGAAGGATAATAATATTTAATCTCAGATCCCGAACCAATAGGGGTAGATATCATAAGGTGTGAATCCAACAACACCGGTTCCACAGATAATGTCTTAGCAAATTTCAGAGATATAAAAGAATGAGTGGCTCTAGTGTCGAAAAGTATGAATGCTGGCTTGGAAAAAATAGTAAGAGTACCTTTGACAATGCCTCCTTCCACGGTAGTCTGGTTCTCAGTCTATGCCTCTTGGAGAGCTTGGAGCCTACCTTGCCGCTTGTAACTTCCTTGCGACTTATCAGATGCTGCCGGTTCATTAATAAGGGAGCATTCTGGAATTCGGTGGTCCCTGCTACCACACCTTAAGCAAGTGCCTAACTTGCACCAACACTCATCCATCTTGTGACCTGGACGGCCACAATACTTGCAAACTACCTTAGACGGCACAACTGGTCCAACCTTCTTCTCGCCTTCCTTGGGTTTCTTCTTTTTAGAAAAACTCGACCCACCATTGGGCCTCTTCTGACCATTACCGGGTCTGAAGTTCCTGGAACTGGTAGTTTGTTCCTTCTTCTTATCCTGACCTCTGATCCGGTCAGTCATTTCCATCATATCCTCCAAAACTTGTGTTTTTCTTACAATCTCAGCATAGATATGGATTTCCAAGGGTGCCAATTGATTGATGTACTGAAGCTTCAAACCATTCAAAAATCTTTTAGGCTTCATTTTCTCAGTGGACACCAAGTGTGGGGCATACTTACACAATCTACAAAACTGTGCTTCATATTCCGCAACCGACAAGTTTCTTTGTTTCAAAGCAGCAAGCTCGGCCACCTTCTTCTCCTGTACTCGATCTGAGAAGTACTTGTTATTGAAAAACTCCTTGAACTCGTCCCACATGGCACGCCTATTCCCAGGAGTGGCTTCCATGGTGTAGACATGTCAAAATTGACGTTACTGTGAGCACATCTCATATTATCTCGTAATGTCCCAATTGGACCCTCAAATTAATTTTGTTTGAGTGGTTTTTCCCATTTTTCTTGGATTTCTCACTTTTTTCTCCCTTTTCTTATTTTCCACTATTTTTTTGGAGTTTCTGGGTATTTTTTTTCTATTTTTACGGATTTTTTAAGAATTAACGACATGAGGGGGGACATCATTTTATTTTAAAAATAATAAAAGGGGGGTGAAAATGACGTCTCTTGGAGGAGGCGTCCATTCATTTCATTTTTCCTTATTTTTATGGATTTTTTGGGAATTTTTCAGATTTTTTAGAATTAACGACATGAAAGGGGGCGTTGTTTGATTTTGAATAAAATAAAAAAAATAAAAAACAGGGAAATGATGATATTGTGTGTGCCGTCATTTGTAATTTGAAATATTTTAATGTTATTTTTGACCCTCTTTCAGGGGTAATTTGGGGGCCTTCCGATGTCAGGAAAATACGACAAAATAGGAATTAGAATCAGCACAGTTAGATGCACGTCCACCTAAAAAATGGGAAAATAATAATGAGAAATGAAAAATGGCCATGTTTCACATAAATTGAAATAACGTCCCTCACGGGGAGGTTTTAATTGACGCCCAGTGCGTGGTCGTCATTTTTATTTGACTTTTCTTTATTTACGACACTGTACAAGTCGTTGTTTCAATTGACGACAGTGTGGAAAGTCGTCATTTGCATTGATAAATTTTGAGGTTTTAATTCCGACCGAAATTCGTATTAAATTCTATATGGCGCCCCGCTCAAGGTCGCCAATTCTTTTCAAATTTCAGAAAGTCCGAATCCGTCTCAAAATGCCTCCAAAATGACGACGCCTCCCCGGGCATCATTTTAAATAGAGACCGTCTCCCCGGTCGTCAATTCTTGTTCAATTTAGAACTCCGACAGAGCCTCCTTCCTTCCCCATTTTGAGCCCCTTTTCACTTGGGAAAGGACTCCTAAGACTTTCTAATGTTGAGGGGACACTTGGGCAATGTTTATCTCATTCCAAATCCAACTAAAACATGTTTTCCTAATTTCCCTTGGAATTAATTTCGAATTTCACCCCTATAAATAGGACCCCTCTCTCCCTTGTGTTGAGGACATCAAGATCAATTCAAGAGGAGGTGCTGTTAGACTAAAGGCTCAAGGAGGAAGACTCTCATGCACCTAAAAGCTTCATCCATTGAGTTCTTCTTCCTCTACTGAAGATTCAAAGCCTCTTCATCCATGGAGTTCTACAGCTTCTTCTTCCTCCGTTGAAGATCTTGAAGCCAATTGGAGAAAATCACTAAGCTTTCCCCCTCCTATCTCTCATTTTGCTTTAGTTAATTGCATGCATCGTATCATATTCTTATCTTTTTATCTCAATATTGAGATCTTCCCACGTTGTGCACTCTAGCACATCTCCCTTAGTGCAACACTTGCACATCTCTCTCTATTTTTTTGTCATATCATCATCTTTTCCCACCCTTTGCACAGGGGTTTAAGGGCCAACACCCAACAAGGTGTGTTCTTATACATACTTTTCATGCTTATCTTTATTATGAATTTGATGCTACACACCTTGGTTTCTAATCCATATTTTGATTGGTGTTTGTTAATCTTGCAAGGGTAATCTATAAGAAGAACTCTCTTCATCGGCCGACCGATAGCAAGAGAAGGTGCACTCACAATCTCCCCTGCATTTTGAAGGTATTTATATCGCAATCCCTCCATATTGTTATTGTTTATATCCTTTGTGGCCCTCACGTCTCTGGCGATCACCTTTCCCCTTAGCATCCTCGCATGCTCCCCTTGTCTCCTCTTCCCCATTCTTTTTCCCTTTTAATTATTCTCAAGTGATTTCTTAGAATCTACAAATTTGCGATCACGGTGGGACCCCTTTTGTTTTCTTTTGATTACCCTTCCCCTTGGGCACCCCACGTGTGCCATCTCCATTTGCACCCACGATGCACCTCCCTTTGTGCTCCACGTAGCACTCTCCTTATGTGATTTGTTAGTTTGCTAGATTTTTAGAAATTCCATTTATCTATCCATCAAAAAAAATGAGCATGTTATGCTTTATGTTCATATTTTATTTCCATGATCTATGATTAGAGTTTGTGAGTGTTTATCTCTCTTTTTCTATTGATATTCTCACTATTTTTAGCCCTCTAGCCGTTGAACTATTCCTGGGATAGCAAGGAATTGGCGCCCATACACAGGGCGCACATTCCCTGATTAGCGACAGGTTGTAGGGCGCCAATTCCTTGCCCCCTCTAAAAAAAATATATAGCACATGAATTAACGCCCCTCCACAGATGCGCCATTCACGAATTTAACGCCTCACTAAAAGGCGTCATTTCTTCTATCGCTATTGATTCTCTAACCTGTGGTCACTGTTCATTACTATTGATGCCCCTTAACGAAGGCGTTATTTACATATTCAGCGCCTCATACCAAGGCGTTATTTCACTTTGTTTACCACGGTTTGCAGTGATTAACGACTGTCACACAGTCGCGGTTTATTGAGGTAGCGACCGCTGTCAGGTCGCCATTTTGTTCTGTTTTCACATAACTGTGATTTTTGCTGTTACCTCTATCTGTTGGCTGCACTTATTGATTATCTATTGATTGTTGATTGATCTGCCTGCATTATCTTGCATTCATTTGCATTTGGCTTGAGAGACCTCCTCTCTCTACACTTTTAGGATCCATACCCCCTCTTGGTTAAGGAAGGACCCTCCATTGAGCATTCCGTCTCTTTCGATTAGAAATTTCTAAACCAAGGCCTCCATAAGTCCCCGCACCCGTGGATTCCCTCACGGACGCCGGGTAGGTTGTACCTTGAATTTCCCGGGTTTAGTTGGCCTATGTGTGGTGAGAATTACCTAGTTGGCACCGAAGTTAACCATATTGAAACTAGGTTCAAGACCTTGAGTAATCACATCAATTTGCATAAAATCATTTAATTCACCAAGGTTCAACAATAAAATCAAACGTGAACATTTCAACTTGTTTGATCTTTGCAACCTGCTTTGATTGAATATTGTTTGCTTGTATAACGTTTCACATGGATAATCAAATCAACATGTTTAATCCAACACACATTCACGAGGATGAACAACCCGGTACATCATATGATCCTCAACTCTATAATTCTCATCACAATCATGCTAGCTGATCGCGTTCTCATTCCTATGGTCATGCCCGACCCATGGGCAATGTCCGATCCCATGGTCCCTCACATTCATTGTGAGCCACTACTCTTGTGGGACCGTCTCCTCCCAATGATGAGAAAGTCTCTCAAATCATTCGTGCATTAGATCATTTCACCCCTCAGCAAATCCAGGCCCTTCAGGCCGCAGTTGAGGGTGTACCTCATTCTTCTTATGCTCCTCCTACTCCTATTCGGGTGGCCCATCACCAGCCTCCTTCATCCACACATACTCCTATTCCGGTGGCCCATCACCCACCTCCTTCATCCACACATACTCCTATTCGGGTGGCACATAACCCGCCTCCTTCATCCACACAAACTCCTATTCGAGTAGCCCATCACCCACCTCCTTTGTCCACACCTACTCCTATTCGGGTGGCCCATCATCCACCTCCTTCGTCCACACCTACTCCTATTCGGGTGGCCCATCACCCGCCTCCTTCTATTTCTCGTCCTTCACGGCCCCAAGACCCATTTATTCCTTGCAACCCGGCCTACCCAAGTTCTTCTAGGGGTCAGCCCATTAATCCCCCTCCACGGCCTTTTTATGCGGCCCCTTCTTCAAGGCCATCTTGCCAACCCTCTGTTGCTCAAGTTACACCTCTCCAACAAACTCTTATTGATAAAGTCGCTTCGTTGGAGGAATAATTAAAGAGGATTACGAGCCCACAGCCCGCTCCTCCTACTCCAGTCAATCCCCTCTATGCTGCTCTAAATGAGATTACTAAGATGGAAAAAGAGTGGAAGGAGATGAGGGACAATGGCATCAACGGTATATGTAAGCGAGAAGATGTTACAAGTCCTGATAATCAAGTGGACGCCGTTCGCCCTCCACTCATCCACACTACGCATTTACATGGCTCTCCGCCTCCATATACATATTCGCCTCCTCAAAATCCCCCACAACACCATACTCCACCACTCATCATTTCACCTCCACCACGGCAATTTATTTAATGATGAAGATTTGGAGACGGTACAAGAATTTGAAGCTCCTCGAGATGCACCCCTGCCAAGTTTCCTTCGTGGTCCTCTTCCTCCACCACCAGAAGACCCCTATGCTCAGGACGATGCCACAGTCCCCGATCCAACCCCCATTTATGAGACCTCTTGGTGTTACGATGATGGGTCGATATTTCAACCACCCATACCGCCGCACCATGAGTCTCATCCTATCCTTAACACCTCTTGCCCTATCCGGCATTTTCAACGCACTAAACCTTCGCCGTTCGCACCTCTCGTAACCACACCAGTAGCCTCCATTCCATTGGCCTCCGCCGAGCCTCCATCACACTCCACTATGCCGGTCTCCGCCGAACCTTCTATTACTCCTCCTCTTTGTTCGCCACCTCAACCCTCCATTATCCCTATAACGCCAAAACCAGCTTTGCCAGTCCCTTTCCCTATTCCACCACTTAACCCATCACCCTTACCCGTGGTTAATCCTGAGCAGGGTCCATCCCTTTTTGCACTCGAGCCAATCCCGTCCGCTTCCGAGCAAAGGGGGAAGCTTTTTGTGTTTGAACCTTCACTTCCACTCACTCTTTTTCCAACACTTCCATTACACCACCATCCATGGAGCCTTCCACCTACGCTTCACCTTCCTTTACCACTCAAAATGGGAGTGCTTCTTCAAGTACTTGTACCGAAGATGATCAAGAGCCGGGCAAGAAATATTTGGCCACCGCAGTGCTATTCAAGATGCAAGAGTTTATTTGCCGGATGCCAATCCGGGTTGTTGTGCCAAGCATGGTCGAAGAGGCCAAGTCCCTGCCACTGCTCACTAAGAGAGAATGTCAAGCTTTGATGCCGTATAAGTTCGTGCCCAAAGGCCGGGCAAGGCACCCCTTGTTACAACTTTCAAATTTTGAACATGTTCTTCCATACAAGGGGCGAATGCCCATTTTGTTCAACACTCCCTATACGCCGCAACCCCTGGGCAACATGACGCTTCCCATTCCCATATGTCAACTCCCTCGCACTGTTGTTCTTCACTCTCCAGGGAGTTGTCAATTACTATTGAAGGTTCGTCATGGGCTCGTACTTTATCCATTGGGCCTTTTGTCTATACACTTTTACTGCTATGGAGGGGCAGTTATCCTCATACCAAGGGGCCGTCCTCCATCCTATCCATCTTTTACTCAACTCCACCCTCATTTATCATCAATTCTTCATGGGCCACTCTAGGGGTAAGAAGGAGGATCTCATCTTCTCGTCCTTCATATTCTTTGCATCTCATGCATTCTGTTGCATCCATGCCTTCATCGCATCCATTCTGTTGCATTTGCATGCATTTGCATTCCTTTTTCTCGGGGTTTCTAGACCCGTATTTTCCCCATCTTCCAGACCCTCCAGATCTTCCACATTCCCCATCTTGTTCATCCTCATCCTCGGGATCTTCGGGTCCCCTTACACTTCCTGGGCATCACGCTCCCTCCAATCTTCTTTCATGGCATCGCGCCCTTTTCCAACTCTCACATCCGGACCCTCCGGATTTCTCTTCTTTCCCTCCAGGGCATCAAGCCCTTTTCTATCTTCTTCCTCCAGAACCTCCGGATTCTCTTTCCTTCTTCTTAGGGCATTGCGTCCCTTCTGATTCCATTCCTCCAGAACCTCTAGATTCTCTTTCCTTCTTTTAGGGCATTGCGTCCCTTCTGATTCCATCCCTCCGGAACCTCCGGACATTCTCCTCCTAGAGTATCGCGCCATTTTCTATCTTCCTCCTCCGGAACCTCCGAATCCTTCATCCGTCTCTCTATCCCTTGGGCATGGCGCCCCTTCCCATTCTCTACCCTCGGAACCTCCGGACCCTTCTTCCTCTTCTAATCCACTCCCTCCAAGGCATCGCGTCCCTTTCCGTCTTCTTCTTCTGGAACCTCTAGATCTCCATTCTAAGGCATCACGCCTCTCACCACCTCCACTCTCGGACCCTTCAGATCTTTCTATCCTCCCAGGGCATCGTGCCCTTTTCTATCTTACTCCTCCAGAATCTCAGATTTTCTTCCAGGGCGTCACGCCCTTTTCTATCTTCTTCCTCCGGAACCTCTGGATTCTCCATCTTATTCTCTCTATCTTCTTCCGGGGCATCCCGACCCTTCTGATTCAATTCCTTCGGAACCTCCGGACCTTCCATCATTCTTCCAATTCATCTTCATGCTCCTGCAGGACATCACGTTCTTCATTCTCTCTTTCCGTTTTCATCATCTTTTCCCATACCTCTTTCAAGGGCATCACGTCCCTTCTGATTCCATCCCTCCAGAGCCTCCGGATTCTTCTTCCAATTATGGTTTTCTTCCACGGCCTCCAGACCCTCCGGATCCACCCCTTTCCATCTATCAATTCCTTCTCTTAATTTCACCTATTCCCAGGTCCGACCCGACTTCTTCCGCATGCACTGCTTTGGGCATCTGCCCGTTATCCCACTGCTTCCGAGGCTTTAGTCCTCACCGCTCCTCTTAATTCCCAGTTCCTTTGTAGACCTTTCATCTGATCAGGGTCTTAGCACCTTAGTGAGGGAGTTCTAGCCCTCGCCTCTCTTCCTTTTCATCCTTATTCGTCTGAGTTTGGTTTAAACATCACTCCTTCTTGTTAAGCCACTTTCAATCCTTGGCTTCAAATCCTTTTATCTGCCAAAGAGGACTATCCCACGATGATCAACATTGTCGCTGGCAGCTGTCTCAACAAAGGTCGCAAGGTAATATGATTGTGTAAGTATGCATTCTTATGTCATTTTCACGCGTGGTTTTAAAATGAAGTGCTTCTTAACCAGATTAAGAGTGGAATTTTAAACCTTTACCTTAAGTTTTGTTTAAGTTAATCCAAGAGTCAAAAAATAGTCTTTAGGCTTGCTATGCAGCATTTTGGTAATAAGAACCCCGCGTTGGGAATTCGATGTTCTCTCCCCGCTTGTTAAAGACAATCCTTAGCTGGGCACCGCACACACTTCACGGTGCCCTTTAGCCGTCTCCTTTGGTAAAAACATCATTACTACTTTGGCCATGGCATGAGTATATCTGAAGTCTTTTTCTTCTTTACTCGGCCAAATGCAGGTGCAAGAGATTTACAGATGAGATGACCAACCTAGGTAATCCCCAATACGAGAGAAGTCTCAAATAGGGGCAGTCTTGACCCAAACTAAAGTCAAATTTCATGATACATCTAGCCAAAAGGGCTATCATAAAAATCAAGTCAAAATTTTGATAAATTCAAAATTATGAATTATGACATGTCAAGAGAGGCAAAGTCCCCGCAGGGAAAACCCTGGTCATATGCATGTCAAGAGTCTAAAAATCAAAGGCATAAAGTCCCGGTGCAACAGACTACCTCTTTGAGGGGAATTACCTTGGAAGGAATTCAAGTCCCGACATCTCCCATCCTGCATAAAGCTTATCTCAAATTATTCTTCTCTTCTCCCTCTAAGACCGAATGTTTCTCGGGTATGGCCTTGGTAGGGGTATCATTAACCCTCGGTAGTCGGCTATAGGGCGCCACCCTTCAATGCACGCTCGGCTTTGTGCAGTTTTAGCGAAAGGGGGAGGAACGGGAACCCCTAACCAGTGGCTTAGACATCCCGTTGATGTTGCACTAGCAATGTCTAAACTAAAATCTAAAAAAAAAGTTGAATATTTCCTAAACCAAAATCAAAAAAAAGTTGAATATTGTCTAAACCAAAATCCAAAAAAAGTTGAATATTTCCTGATCAAAATCCAAAAAAATGAATATTTTCAAATTTTCAAACAAAAATTCAAAAAAAATTTATATACTTTATCAAAACCCATAAAAATTTGCATATTTCAAAATCCAAAAAAATTGAATTATATTTTTCTGTTGGTACTTTTGTAGGGACAACAATTTCGCAAGGACCCAAAGCACGGGATGAGTCCCCTCCATTCACCGCTATCAATCTTCTGATTCTTCCCAATATCATTATGATTTGTCACTATGGGCACTCTTGATTATCATCTCTCTATACTAGACATTAATTGATCGTTCATCTCCAAAATCTTTTAATCAACTCCCGCTGATTTCACTTGATCACTCTGCCATTGAGCATTACTTGATCCTGATCATCCAATCTCAATCTCACATGCCAAGATTGTCATCCTCATGATAAACAACAAAAATTGATGCTATATTTTAACTCATGATATTCATGCTAAACATGCTTCGCCTTGCTAATACATACTTGAATGCTATCCACACCAAGCTTTGATCGCTTTGATATCTATGTTGTGATTACTTATTGATGCTTTGATTCATGCTATACTTGCTATGCTTAAATGTCTTATTCATTGCTTTTTATCTTCCTTATATCATGGCTAATGAAATTTTGAGCACAGGATAAGAAGCTCTGTGGTCCCACCGACTGGGCATCATCATCCAAGACCCATGGTGTTTGCACAGTATTCCATCTCAGTTCCCCACATGCTCATTGCTATCACCATCTTCCTACTATATGTTACATACGCTACTAGATTATATCAAGGACCTTGTGATTTTGGTAAATCTAGAATTTGAGTTCCCCTTCATCAAAAATAATGATGATTCCATAGGAGTCTTAGTCACACGGATAGGCCGTTGAGCCGTCCAAGACTGGGAACGATAGTTCTCTTTTGTGAATTGGTGCATGGAGAAACGGGCTTCGGCTTAGTATCAACTCACGAAATTGATTTCATGACTCAGTCTTAGCAGCTTAACAATATTATCCTTGATTCTCTTCTATTTTAATTTGTTTTAATTTTTCCTATAAACCCAACATGCATTCATATAGAATTTGAATCAACATTGGAAAATCATTTTGATAAGCTGATTTGAAGAGTCAAATTGATCATAATCTTTCAAGATATGAGATATTCATTGTTGAATGGAATCCTCAGTTTGTTTTTGTCGCTGTTTTGGGTAATTTTCTCGAAAACTCTTTGTTTGGATATCTATCCTCTTATTTCAATCCTTTTCCTTTGATCTACCTTGGTTGCAGCACGTCCACATTGACTGGTAACCGCTCCCCAATGGTGAAACCTACAGGTTTGTGACCTGGGGTACTTCCACCACGCTGGAAGTTGATCATCTTTTTTATCTCCCTCGTACATGTGTGCACATTTGCTCCCTCTTTTATCCAAACATCGTTGATTTCATTAAATTTCCCGAGATTGCTTCATCTCGAGCTTTTGATTTAATTCTCATCAGGTGATGTTAATCGCGTGTCTCATCACACCTTGACATCTACTTTTCGGTACGCTATGCTCCCTTGCAAAGTAGACACCAAGGCGAGGCAGCTGTAGACACGCCAAAATTGACGTTACTGTGAGCACATCTCATATTGCCTCGTAATGCCCTAATTTGACCCTCAAATTCACTTTTTTGAATGGTTTTTCTCATTTTTCTTAGATTTCTCCCTTTTTTTCTCACTTTTCTTAGTTTTTCCCTATTTTTCTAGAGTTTCTGGATATTTTTCTCCATTTTTACGGATTTTTTAAGAATTAACGGCATGAGGGGGGCCATCATTTTATTTTGAAAATAAAAAAAATTGAAAATGACGCCTCTTTGAGGAGACGTCCATTCATTTAATTTTTCCTTATTTTTATGGATTTTCTGGGAATTTTTCAGATTTTTTTAGAATTAACGACATGAAAGGGGACGTTGTTTCATTTTGAAAAAAATAAAAAAAAATAAAAAAAGGGGAATGACGACATTGTGTGTGCCGTCATTTGTAATTTGGAATATTTTAATATTATTTTTGGCCCTCTTTCAGGGGTGATTTGGTGACCTTCTGGGTGTCAAGAAAATACGAAAAAATAGGAGTTAGAATCAGCACAGTTAAATGCACGTCCACCTAAAAAATGGAAAAATAATAATGAGAAATGAAAAATGGTCCTGTTTCACACAAATTGAAATAACGTCCCACACGGCGGCGTCATTTCAATTGACGCCCGAGTTCGTGGTCGTCATTTCTATTTGACTTTTCTTTATTTACGACACTGTGCAAGTCGTTGTTTCAATTGACGACAGTGTGGAAAGTCGTCATTTGCATTGCTATATTTTGAGGTTTTAATTCCGACTGAAATTTGTATTAAATTCTAAATGGTGCCCCGCTCAAAGTCGCCAATTCTTTTCAAATTTCGAAACGTCCGAATCCATCTCGAAATGCCTCCAAAATGACGACGCCTCCGGACGTCATTTTAAATAGCGACAGTCTCCCCGGTCGTCAATTCTTGTTCAATTTCGAACTCCTTCTTTCCACATTTTAAGCCCCTTTTCACTTGGGAAAGGACTCCTAAGACTTTCTAATGTTGAGGGGACACTTGGGCAATGTTTATGTCATTCTAAATCTAACTAAAACATGTTTTCCTAATTTCCTTAGAATTAATTCGAATTTCACCCCTATAAATAGGACCCCTCTCTCCCTTGTGTTGAGGACATCAAGATCAATTCAAGAGGAGGTGCTGTTAGACTAAGGCTCAAGGACGAAGACTCTCATGCACCTAAAAGCTTCATCCATTGAGTTCTTCTTCCTCTACTGAAGATTCAAAGCCTCTTCATCCATGGAGTTCTACAGCTTCTTCTTCCTCCGTTGAAGATCTTGAAGCAATTGGAGAAAATCACTAAGCTTTCCCCCTCCTATCTCTTATTTTGCTTTAGTTAATTGCATGCATCGTATCATATTCTTCTCTTTTTATCTCAATATTGAGATCTTCCCACGTTTTGCACTCTAGCACATCTCCCTTAGTGCAACACTTGCACATCTCTCTCTATTTTTTTGGCATATCATCATCTTTTCCCACCCTTTGCATAGGGGTTTAAGGGCCAACACCCAACAAGGTGTGTTCTTATACATGCTTTTCATGCTTGTTTTTATTATGAATTTGATGCTACACACCTTGGTTTCTAATCCATATTTTTATTGGTGTTTGTTAATCTTGCAAGGGTAATCTATAAGAAGAACCTTCTTCATCGGCCGACCGATAGCAAGAGAAGGTGCACTCACAATCTCTCCCGCATTTTGAAGGTATTTATATCGCGATCCCTCCATATTGTTATTGTTTATATCCTTTGAGGCCCTCGCGTCTCTGGCGATCACCTTTCCCCTTAGCATCCTCGCATGCTCCCCTTTTCTCCTCTTCCCCATTCTTTTTCCCTTTTAATTATTCTTAAGTGGATATCTTAGAATCTACACACGGCTTCCCACCAAGCATGAGCATCACGTTCTAATTGGAATGTCGCTAGTAGGACACGATCCTGATCTCCACATTGCATAACCCTAAAGATCCTTTCCGTCTCCTTCAGCCAGTTCTCAGCCTCATCCGTGTCTGAAGATCCACTGAAACGCGGGGGATTCATGCCTTGAAAGTTCCGATGTAGGTTGCCTGCTCCTTGCTGTCCGCCGCCTTGGGCTACTTGCTGTAAGGCCTAGGTCAGGCCTTGCACTGTACGTTGCATGTCTCGCCATTGAGCGTGTTCTGCCGCCATCACGTAAATTCCTACAACATAAAAGAAGTAATTAAGAACGTTCTATTGGATCTATCTTCTTATAGCGAGTTAATTAATTAACTAATCTTAGCCGAAGTGTCTACCCAACTCACTAGGTCAGATTCTGACTTTACTAAGGTTAAAGGTTCTATAACACTACTAGCAACCTAGGGTCTAAAGAAAACCTAGGCTCTGATACCACAAAAATTATCACGCCCCGATACGGAAAATCAGAACGTAGCAGTTTATATCAATCATGTCAATCAGAGCATACATTGCTACAAGAGACTAAACCATCAAGCTACATAAGAAAGAAATAATTAACTCATCTTTATTAATAATAATAAGAGAAAGTATTCAATTACACCCGACTCCTTGTGGACTTCTATCTCATTAATGGAAAATACAACAACTCTAGATAACAACTAAGCCAAACTTGACTTGAACATAAACTCTAAATGGCTCGCTCCTTGAATCACTCGTTCCCGTCCCCATCGGAATGCACGTCCTCATCCGAGCTACCTGAAAAGGATTGGAATGTAGGGGTGAGCAAAGCTCAGTAAGATTTTATATCTCTATCATCAGGCATAATTAAAGTGATTAACCATTTATGAATAACGTTATAACAAAAGCGATGATAAATAAATGACAAGAGATAGATAGGAAAAGAACATGAGCTTTCAAGTAAAGAGTAAACACAAGTATAACAAGAACCTTTCATGTCATGAAATGATAAATGAAATTGGCCATATCAAGCAGGCATATCATGTCACACAGGAATTTCAAGTAATTGAGTAGAAGTGGAAATGTCATAGACCAATCACGCTAGTCATGCACTTCGGTGCAATGCCACATCGTGTCATTATAAATTCCCCGGGACACAGGTACTTTCGGGCACTCCTCCCAGGACTAGACTGGGCCCTTTATAATGCGTTGGCATTGAAGGTTTGGATCAATGATCCTAGTCTAGACATTCATCACATTAAATGGCCAAGAGTTCCAAGGTTAAGCTCACGAACTTACTTCTAAGATCAAGAGAAATTCAAACAAAATTGGAATGACATCAAGTAGAAAGACAATGAGTCTTTAGGTAACAAGGATGTAAACATGGATTTCACATGATCTCACAGTTCAAGGCCAACCTTGATAACTGCTTCACGATGATAAAACAAGAAAACCTTATTAATATCTTATCTGTGACGGTCTATAACAGGGCCGTTACAGAAATGTGACGGTCGTACACAGGGCCGTTACATTGATGTGACGGTGCAATCTTGGGCCGTTACAGGACACATACTAGTTTAATTTCGACTGGCCCAAAACACAATTCAAATCACATTCATGGGTTCAGGTCTTTAGGGTATAACCTGCCCGGCGTCCTGGTGAGAATCCTAGGCTCACGGGGTCTTACGGAGGTCTCATAATAGTGGTCCTAGTCTGACGGAAGGAATATCCGACGGAGAGTCCCATCTATTACAAGAATTGAGGCTAATAAACAGGGAAACCAAAACGGTGCTGTCAGTCAATCCCACCGGAGTGGCATGACTGTCAAACAATAAAGCTAAGATCAAATATATATATCTAACATAAATCAAAATTTATACAACTGTTAACTAAGGGTTTTTATCAAATTCTTCATGATCATTCAACTTAGGATTTTCTAAACATCTTTCATGTAGATCAATGAAAAATTAATGTTTATGATCATAATACAATATTAACATCACGTTTTGCCTTGCTTATAGATCAAGATATCATACTAACATAGTAAGTTTCTGGTTTTAAGAACGCATAATGAATAGTTTAAAACACTGTCACGAGAACGTGACGGTCTAAAGAAGGGGCGTTACAAGCATGTAACGCTCTATAGTAGGTGCGTTACGTACCAGAAAATAAATAGATTAAAATTTCAAAATTTTAAAACACATGGGCATGTGACGGTCTGTCGTGGGACCGTCAAGCTCATGAGACGGTCTGTCGTGCGGCCGTCAGGCTGTAACGGCCTCTGAAAGATGCGTCACATGACCTGGAACCCACCGACGATGAACTTCGACATGTTACACTAAAACTTCGATTTGCTCATGATAGAATGAATAAAAATTAGGAAAAATACTACCATTCAAAAGAGCATAAAATACGTATAAAATAGCTTGCTTTGATTTAGATCTAACACAACAAGATTCAATCTTTATCTAATAATCATGAAAGTTTCCCTTTTGATACACCTCGGAGTAAAACGTGAAATTCAAACAGCATGATGAACGAAAATTGGGCAATTAGGTATCAAAAGGAAGAGCTCATGGAGACGCACGATATGGTATTATTATATTCCTGTTTGGCCTAAAAGACACCTACCTTTGCTTGAAGGAAAGAATGACGAAGAAGAGGGGTCGCCGGAACCCTAGGTACTGCTCCTAGAACGCCCAAATTCTCCCTCGTCCGGTCACGATCGGCCACGCCGCCTGATGCTGGTGCAAATAGGGTTTTAAGGTGTCGAAAGCCCTCTATAAATAGAACATATAGGGACTCCTAGATATCAAATTTGGTTGAAGAGTCCTAAGAATAAACTCCGGTGAAAACTTCGGATAAGGTTCTAATGCACCACCGCCACCACCGGTAGAATCGTCTAGACTTAGGGTTTTCGAAGAGAAAGCAAAGACCTAACAATGGGCTAGGGTTTGGCTAGAAACGGAGCACAATTGGGCTAAAATTGGGCCCAAATTGCGATGGTTAAAGTAGGCCTTCTAAACCCACGAAAAACTCCTAAAAACGTGAAATTGGGCCTACACTAATTTTATGTTGGGCTCTCACCTTAAGACAAAGTTGTTACACATTCTATTTTACACTAGTTTCATATTTTTCCAGAATTTTAATAATTTTTTTAGAAGTTGAGCCAATAAATAATTAATTTATGTGGAAATATTGTAGTAGAAAAAGACAGGGTGCTACACAGGAAGGCGACATGCTCCAGCATGTCGAACCCTCTCCCAAACTGACCTTCGACTGTCGAACCCTCTTCCAAACTGGAGTAGTAGGAGCTTCCCTCCTATTGATGTCTGCATCATCGTCTTCTGAAGCGCTTTCCATGCTCTGCCGAGATCGACAGCACAACGCTTTCGCGGAAAGGGAAGAAGAAACCGTCAGGGATGGCCTTAAGCGATGGAAGGAAGAGGAGACGCCCCTCGGACCTTTTATAGGCCGAAGGGGGAGCTGATGACATTAAATGACTCTCCCCTTAAAAACACGCTAAAGGAGCCTTCCCTAAGACGTTACCTCATTTCCCAACACCCCCCCTAGCGGGATGCGCGAAGCGGCAAGTCATTTACGACGGCATGGAAAAGCGGAAAGGTGCCAGTGCCATCACAGTTATCTTACAGATCAGCACGTGCGATATCTGGAGAGAAAATCGATGCCTTCCCCAACGACTACGGATACAGTAGTCAAATCACACCAAAAGTAGTAAGAAATAAACAATTCAGTAGTTAATATTGCTGCTACTATACTTTCCAAAAAAATAAAAAGGTCTTACTAAAAAATAAAATGGTCTTACATGGCTACAAAAGAGAAAGAAAGAAAGAGCTTGTACGTTAGGCCTCACGCCCCTCTCAAAGCTTGGTAGATGAGGGCCCCTCAGCACCAGACGATCTGCGCCTGGTACTCTCGACGACGGCCGACCCATGCACTGACCCCACCTATGTGGGAATTGTCTCGGTCGTGTGCCCTCCTGAGGCTGCTAGAGTTGGCGATAGCTCGGGTGAGGTCAAGGCCGCCCTGACACTCCTCTTCGCTCGACGTATAATGGGAAGAGTCAGTGGAACCCCATTCTGAGTCATAGCATTGCCCAGAATGAAAGATGAGCCCAGTCGCTTGGGCCTCGGCCTCTATGATGGCCCGATTGAAGCCCTGGGAGAAGCCCTTCTGAAGGCCCCGACGGTAGCCTGACTCATAATAGGGGAAGGTAGTTTGCTAAGGAGCAGCGTGGTAAGCCTCTGACCATTTATGTTGCTCAAGCGCTTCCACCCCAGCCAGCTCCGCCTTCCTCTCGAGCACGGCTATCCTCTATTCTGACTCAGACAGATTCCTCTCGGCCTTGGTCCGCGCATCCTCGGCCCCCCGGACGCGGCCCTGGAGCACCTCCCGCTCATCCTTCCATTGCTCGTCGCAATCGACCTGAATCCTGCACTCCGCCTCCAGGAGCTCATTCTTTTGATCGACCATACGACAGGCTTGGCCAGCTGCTCCGCCAACGACCGAGGCTCCACCTGGCTCAACTACACCATTGCCCGGAGCGGGGCCACCTCCCATCGAAGGTCCCCAAGATCGAGGGTCAAACACTCGACCTTTCGATCAAGCGAACCACGGGCCCATGAAAGAGTCTCCCACTCCGACTCCGCCCGAGCGTACGCGTCCACTGCCTCAGCTCCTAGCTGGGCCAAGATCAGGCCTCCTTCCATAAGTTGCTCGAAAAGCATAGAAGGGGGACCCTTCCGAAGTCTCTCTCGCATGGCTCCTGAAGCGATGGAATGGCACCTCTGGTACAGAGAGGCCCGGACGCTGAAGGCATTTGTCGAGGGAGGAGAAATCCTCTTCGGAGTGGCCGAGATTGGGGCACCTCCCCTGAGCGATCCCGCCTCAGGGGCCCTACCGGTTAGGTCGGGTTGGGTGGCCTCGCCGCGTACCTCCCTGGCCTCTGTCGGCTGGGATTGGGTCGCTTCATCCTGTGACCTCCCAGCCTCGACCGAATCAGACCGGACCCCTCCGTCTAGCACCCCCTCTGTTTCGCTCGGCGCCCCGATGCCGGCCACGGCCCCTCCATCATCCGCTCCCTCTCGCTCCATGGAGAGAGAAGACAACAGAGGAGCCTCATCGGCTGGGTGGGTGACCTCCGCCTTCCTCGCCCATTTCTTCTTGGTAGATAGAGCCTGCAATGAAGACCTCAGCAACTTCGCCACGGGATCCTTGCGCTTAACCCCCTGGCGTTCGAAAGCGTCATCCCGGGCGACCCACTTTCTCTTGTCTCAGGCACGGGAGGAACCCTCGAAGCTTGAAGATCACTCGAGGTCAGCGTATCATCCACGTCAATGACCTCCAACTCGGCTGGCGGTGCCTCATCCTCAGCCGCTCGCCTCAAGTCTGAACGAAGGAGAGCAGATTGCGTGAAGGAAGGCACTCACCTGATAAGAAGGGAACGAGCCCCTGATACCCTTACCTATCGATAGTAATGCTCGAGAAAGGCACTCCTCGATGTTGGATGAGGTCACCAACTCAGCAGTCGCCTGGCGATTCTGCTAAAGGATAGCAGCATCCCTCTCCACCTCCGGGGAGACCTCTGTTTGCTTCGGAGGGATATTCGGGTGAAAGTTGGGCACCATCAAAAAATCCCAAACTACGCCAACCGCGGATGCGCCCACCTAGAAATATTGGATCTTCCACCCCTTATGAGATGAGTCCTTCATGGAAAGGGACACGCAACTCCTCTTCCACTTCGCCTGGATGAAGAAGAAGCCCTTCCCAGCATAAAGGTTCTCCTTCAACTCAAAAAAATAATGGAAGAGGTCCAGCGAGGTATTCACCCCACACTAGCCACAAAGGAAAACGAAGGAGAAGATGAGGGTATAAGAATTGGAGAGCAGCTGAACCGGAGCCAGCCGGTAGAACCGAAGCAAATCGGCGACAAAGGAATGGAGGGGTAGGCGAAAGCCACACTTCCAAGCCAAGAGGAATGAACAGAAGAGGCCAGAACGAGTTTCCAGACTGGACTCGTGAGGTTCAGGCGCCAAAAACTGAAATCGCCAAGGCAACCCATACTGGTTCTCCAATCGCTTTACGTCAACCTCCCCTAGCTCGCTGCGGAGAGGCTCCGACAGCACCAAGAATGGCCTTGGGGCCTGACCTTCCCCCCGCCCCTTGGCCTTAGGATTTTGATCCGCCATGGAACAGACAAAGAACTGGAAGAAGAAGGGGAAACTCTGGATCAGAGGACATCGGAGGAGAAGGAAGTTGACAGATCGCCACCGCAGTAATCTCTCTTAGCTCTGCGAAAGCCGTTGCGATTCTCTGCTCCTCCGAACTGCTCCCACAGCGCATGATCCCCCCTCACAATATAAATGCAATAGAAGGTAAAACCCTAAACCCTAGAGATAAAGGGACGCAAACAACGCGCAATGCTTATAACCCTTAGCTGGAAGCGGCGCGGCGTTCCAATCTTCCGTGGAGGGGCCTTCTTGTAATTTTAAAATTATCATCATGATGGACGTATTTTCAGGGAAGCCGCATCAGGTGGCACCTACCAGAGAGAGATCTCTACCCAACCAGAGCCACAAAAGTCCAACCCAAATGCTAGTCGACCGAGCCTAATTTTGGCTCGGGAGTAGGAGGGGGACAAGTGGAGAGGGGAAATCTAACCTCCCGAATGGAGAGGCCAAACGAGGTCCAATTCGACCCAATGAGGCCCATCTCCTTGAAGTGGTAGCCCCCGGCCCACTAAATATAAGCCTAATAATTCACTCGGATCAAGAACTTCCTAGGCGGCCTTCGGGTTAGGAAGTTCAAGCATCAGTTCGATCGGGAGAGCTTCTTCGGAGCCCCGTATTCTTTGCCAAAACCACGCACTCATCACTCGGGACACCTTTCCTGGGCCAGTGCCTCTTACTCGGGCCAACTGATGGAAGCTAATCTGTACGGCCGTTACGAGTCCCTTAAAAAGCTGGGAGCTCAAGGGGATAGGGGTGATCAAGAGTCTGCATGCTACAAAGAGCCCATAAGGAAGACGTAACCCCCCCTGAAACCCATCGGCTTACAGGGATCATTACTCAACGAGCCACTATTTAAGCTGGAAGAGCCCTATTGTACAGAGGTAAGCCAAAAACCCTGAGCAGGAACCACTTCACCATTTGGTGGAGAGGAATCTCACGCCCTCATCTTCCTTTTAACTCTTCCCTGCGCACCAGTGCTCTACTAGGTTTGCTGACTTAAGCATCGGAGGGACTTCCCCGGGGATTCATCCCTGGGCACCTCTGACTCATTTCCCTTCTTGCAGTTCATAGTTCAAGGATATGTGGTCATCTTCCTCCCCACTCAAGAGTAGCGCGAGATCGCCCCTCTTCAGGGACCACTGATTAAGCTCGATCGTATATAAAGGGGAACTCTCGTCTAAAGCAAGTAATTGAAGTGGATAGAGAAGTAACAAAAAAGAAAAGAGTGGAAGCTGTTAGAGAAGAAACCAGATAATTAGCAGAGGGTGATTGAAGGAAAGAGCAGAGAGAATTCAGAGTTGTGAGAGCGTAAGAGCCTAAGTGCTTGAGAGTGAGAGTCAATTGCAGAAGAGATAAATAGAGCCAGAACAGAGTATCGTGAAGAGGAGAATAAGTGAGAGAAGAGTTTGCTGCTGTAGTCACAATTACTAGATCATATCTAGAATCCTCTGCTCACCTGAGCTATATTGATTTTTTGTTTCATCTGGCTATTGTTTGTCAGTCTGTTGTATTTTCTCTTTTATCCCTATTCTTCAAGCTGCATGGCAGCGGAGCAAGCTGTGATGCTCAGCGGTAAGGAGCAACTCCTTGGACAGCAAGCTATGGTGCTCTGCGGGTTAGCAAGCTGTGAGGCTCAGCGGATCAAGCTGTCAGTCATCGGATAGCAAGCTGTGTTGCTCAGCGGTTGTAGGGACTCATCCCCGAAGCTGTGGATCAGTGGATTAAGCTGTGTGTTAGCAGAATTCACACTCAGGTTTGAGTGTGGGGTGGACGTAGTCTAAAGGTTGAGACCGAACCACCTAAAAATATTATATGTCTTCTGTGTGATTGCTTACTTGTTTACTGCTTTGATTAGATGTATGCTTAGGGCTATTCACAGACTGCATTTGATTTTGATCTTTAATTTAGTGAAAGTAGTGTTAAAGTTTTTAATTCTACAAAAGTTTTCACTGGGATCCATTCACCCCCCTCTAGATCTCAGTCGTGCTCACTCTGATTCTAACATTTGGAATCAGAGAAGATCACCAATCCTATCACCATGGGGTGAAACTAGATCAAGAAGGGGGGGGGGGGTTGAATATATCCCCTTATAAAAAATTGCCCTCTTAAAATCACATTTGACTAGACATAATTTCTGGTTTGATGGCACAGCGGATATAGCAATGATACGTAGACATGGGTGGTTGATATAGATGCACAAGGTGCCAAGCTACACAAGAGTAAGAGCTGACAATTTGATGTAGCATACACTAAGTAATCAGTAGATAGACCGATCTGATGCACTACCAAGCATAGGTCTGCTGATCATTAAACATGGATAGAATACTCACAGTGATGGGCACACTGGAGCTCACAAACTATCCCTGGGACACCCATCAAGTAAAGATCCATTAAACTAAAAAAGAAACATGAGATAACAAGGTTCCATAAGAACTACATAGTGAAATGCATTACTCATTAGATCCTTCTTAGGTATGAGATGAGCCTTCGTGAATGAGAGTATGATCCTTTGTTCAAACAGCAAAAATGCTAGTAGATGGTGAAGGCTTCACATTATGTGCAGTGTTCGGCCATAACAGAAATGCATAAATAAAGCTCTAAGTTCCTGTGAGAAGAAGGTTGAGGAAATAGAGGCAATCACACAAGGACACACCATTGCACAATGGATTTTTAAGTTGGTTCGGTTGTAGACCCGCAACCTATGTCCATCCCTCACCAAAACTGGTGAGGCTTCCTGTTGACACACAGCTTGACTGCTTGTCCACAGCTTCGAGGGAGCAAATCCCTTACAACTATTGAGCCTCACAGCTTGCTCTACTGATTCATAGCTTCCACGAGGATGAACCCCCCCCCCCCACACACACAAAATCAAGGATAAAAAGGAAACAAGCCACAAGTGCATCAAAAACACTTCCGATCTCTAAACAGAGCACTGGGCAATGCTGTAAACACAGCACATGCACATATACGGATATGATGATGAAAATTAGAGAAGGAAGTGAACATAAACATAAAGCATAATGTAGCTTCCAAGGAAGCACTTGACTATTTTTCAGATGCTTTGGACATTCCCCTTCTTCTTCCTTCTTGCTCACTATGGGCTGCTCACTTCTCTCTTTCTCTCTTCTTCTTCTTCTCAGATTTTTCTTATAAAGCTCATGGCCACTCTCTTTCTTTTCTTCCCCTCTTCTCTTTGGGACTAGCAAAAGGATGCTACCTTAATGCACTACTCGGCCAACTCTTCCAAGGTGGCCATTGCTTCATATTTATACAAGAAGGAGGCAGGAGATTTCCCTCCAAGGGACTACACTATGATTGGCCAGAGTAAAAATAGATTTCTTTGAAATGCCTGTTGAGTTATGGTTTTGATGATTGTTGTGATTGTTAAATTATGATTTTGATGATAACTAAACTTAATGTGTGATTAAGTGACGATAATTAAACTTATGGTTGATTGCTCATGATCTTGTTATCTATGTATGGTTGAGATGGCAAATGAGATGGCAAATGGCAATGGTACATGGTTTTGATTCTTGCTTGATTGAATTGGTTTTACAAAAGAAAGAGGTTTCATAACCTCTTTATTGTGAGCAAGCATGGTATTAACCCTGACTATCTTGCTTGCAGGATTAAACTCATGGCAGTCACCTGGTGAACTAAACGTGTGGATAAGCACCCTACTGCTCTACAATCCAAAACAGACATGAACGGGCTGCTAAAGGACTTAAGCGACGGAGCTAAAGAGGTTAACGGTCTGCCCAGCTGGCCGTTGATCGCTAGCTCAGGGGCAGTCGACCGCCCCTGCCAGCAACCCCTAGTCTACCGGTCTCTCAGTGACGGTTGACCGCCAGACCAGTAGCGGTCGACTGGAATTCCCAAGGAACATTCGTCTGCAGGTTTCTCATTAGCGGTCGACCGCCAACTTCCACAGGTCGACTGCCAGCCCCGAGCTAACAAAAGTTGACTTTGTTTTCCACTTCGAGAAGAGCCTCTTCTCTTGTAATTATTTAATACTAAAGACACCCAATCACCCACAAAATGTGGATCTGGTCTGGGGGATGTCCAAGCACCATTCAAATGCTATAAAACAAACACAAGAGGGTTTGAAAACCCTAGTTGATCAAGAGGGATCAAAGGAGATCAAGAGAGGCTAGATGAGGTGCTTAGAAGAAGGGGTACTGTAGCTCCGTGAATAGTACTTCGTGCAGCAAGATCTTCATCCATCTCCAAGGTATTTCAAGCCAAATCTGAAGCTAGCAACCTCCAAGGAAGAGAAGCGCCAAGGAAGCAAGCAAGGATTCCAAGAAGAGTGCGTAAGGGAGAAAGAAGAGAAGCCAAGCAAGCAAGAAAGGAGAAAAGCCAAGCAAGCATGGATTGAAGCTCCGATCAAGTGAAGATACGTCCAAGATCCGCAACATGCATTCAAGGGGAACCCAAAATAAGAGTTTTCTAAACTAAGCCTCATCGTCTTTATGTTTTAGGTGTTGTAATTGTGTTCATCATAAACTGCAAACTCGTGTGTGGGTGGATCGTTGTTGGATCCGTGGTCGTGTGTGTGTGTGTCGTATTTGATTCGTGTGTGCGGAGGTCTTTTTAGATCTACGTGCGTGTGTGGATTTATCCAAACCTTAGTGTTTGTGTGTGTGGAGTGCTGCACCTGTCGCAGCGTGTGTGTGTCTTGTTGATCCGCTTGTTGGATCGTGTTGGAGACTTCATCTCCGTGCGTGTGTGTGTTTTAGGGCGCGTCCCCGTGTGTGTGGACATGCGTCATCCTGCGTGTGTGTTTGGAATGTCGTCTCCATTTGGGGATTTGTCCCCGAGTGAAGCCTCACCGAGTTTGATGAGGGGTTGACGTAGGATTGCCGTCGTTGCATCCGAAGCGCCTTAAAAATCGCTGTGCATCGTGTTTTGAATTGTGCGGTTCGATCCTTTTCTTCTACCTCCATTCTATGTGAGTGTTAGTGTAATTGCAATTCCAGATTTATCTACATATATCTTGCTTAATCCATATCTTCATCAATTAAGTTTGATAAATCCGATTTGTGATCATATAGTTTTGAATCTCTTATCTAGCATTCTATCACATATTTTAGAAAGGGTAAAAGTTTTCGTAAAATTTGTAATCACCCAATTCACCCCCCTCTTGGGTGTCATTGATCGCGGGACTTCAATTGGTATCAGAGCCAAGGCTCTAATTTTTATAGATCTAACGATCTAGAGTGATCCAGACCAATGACTACCATTATGTACACTTTGAATTCTCCACCGGTGTTTGATGGTTGCAATTTTGATTTATGGTTAGGAAGAATGTTCAGTCTAGTCAATTCATACGACCCTAATCTATGGAAGTTTATCTCACATGGTCCTTATGAGTTGCCTAAAAACAAATCTGTCTGGACCGCAGGTTTCAAGCTTAAACATGATCAAAATTGTTTGGTTCTAAAATTGCTTATTACTGCAGTTGATTCTAATCATTTCCCTTTTGTCTCCCATTGCAGATCCGCGAAGGATATCTTGTATGGCTTAACCAAAGTCTGGGAAGAGCATGAAGACAAATGTCTTATGGCAGGCACAAGTGATCAAAGGAGTGATCAATAAATTGAATCAAACTCAAAGGTAATTTTTGATTCTGATAATGAAGATGAAGTTAGCTATGAAGATTTGTTGATTGCATATGATGATCTTGCTGAAAAATACAAGAAGTTAAAATCTGAAAACAAAAAATTGAAAAATGATACCGAACAAAATAAGTGTAATTCGTCTTGTAAAAAATGCTTGCATTTAGTGGAAATGATTGAGGCTCATGTGTTTGACATTGAATTCCATAAAGATCAAATATGTTCTTTAAGAAATGAAAACAAGAAGATGACTGCAAAACTGAATTCAATGGCCGATGATCAAACCTTGATAAATGAACTGATTCATGATGAAAAGCTTGTTAAAGAAAATTAAAAACTGAAAGAATTGAACAAGGCCATTACTGAAAGATTATTGATTCTTGAAAAAGGAAAATCTGTGGTTGTTAGAGAATGTGAAAATGTGGATGAACTTTGGCAAGAAGTAGAATGCCTTAAGACTACCAATGCCATGTTGAATGTTAGTCTTTCTACTTTGAAGAAGAACTTGTCAATTCTGAATTACAAATTTCATCTCTTCACTCTGAAATTCTTGACTTGAATGATTCGCTATCTAGATTTGTAAATGGTCAAGAATACTTGGATAAATTGTTAGGGATGAAAGTGAATTTTTAAAGGGAAGGGTTAGGCTATAATCCTGTGAACAAAAAGAAGTTTAAAAATAAAGTTTATACATCTTTTATGCACAGTTCAAACATAGCCAGTACATCAAATGAAAATCTGAAAAAGGAAAATTATGTTGCACACACACATGCATCCACAAAGAAAATCAACTTGCATCAAAAATCTAAAAATGCTGCTAGCACTTCCATGCATGTTAAACATATTTCTGCCACACATATACAACCACCTAGAAAGAAACTCTCATGTTTTTACTGTGGTAAATCTGGACATGTCATGCATGATTACTTCATTATGAAGAATGATGATTTAAGAGCATGTAGGAAAATAAATGATTTCAAAAATACAAAGAAAGCATCCACCACAAAACTTTCCATGCATTGTAATCATTGTGATAAATGGGGTCATACGACTTCACATTGCTGGTTCTTGTTGAAGAGAAAGAACTCCCACTTAACACATCATGCTCACACATACAAATCACCAGAACCCATAAGAAGGAAGAACATGATGCCATGTGACTTCTACCATCACTTTGGCAAATATGGGAATGTTAAGCATGATTATTTTCTAAAGAAAAATGATGATTTGAATGTTGTCAAAAGTTGGAAACCACATGCCCATGTTGTTGCTAACCCACAAGGACCCAAAAGGATTTGGGTACCTAAGAAGGTCAAATGAGAAATTTATTTTGCAGGTGTGTCTTGGGAATGTAAAGTATGAAATCTGTTTTCATCAAGAAGGTAAGGCACACGGGTCAAGTGGCATAAGTCAGGTTAAAAGAAAAACCAAAACTGAAATTTAGAAACTCAGGTGATATCTCTCCTACTGTCTCTAGTGACTGTGTTAGGTTTTGATTCATATTGTGCTGAATAGTCTTGTGTTAATACACATGTTTGTACATGCATTACATCCATAGTTGTTTGCATATCTGTGCATATATCACTTGTCATATAGCATCTTGTTGTAGGAGAGCTTGAAGATTCTTCAGATCATGATTTCACTACATATATTAAGTTTGCATACACCTTCATACTCTGTCATGCATAAATTAAATATTATGAATTCATGTCATAATGCATAGCAATCCTCCTACCTTCACCACCCTTGACTACATAGTATATCAAATGGTTACATGTGGAAGGGCATATTATGCCTGTCTGAAAGCTATCACTATGCGTGATGTGATCTTGAGATCTAAGTTCTCCGTCAGGTACTATGAGTCAATTAGTTACAGGCTGCACATGGCATTAGGATGTTAATGAACATCTTGCATTCATGCACACATTAAGGGGGAGCAACCACATTCATCATATGGGCTTAATGTTTAGGTTCACACATGAGTCATGCATTGCATCTAGAGCTGTCTAGGGGATGTTGGTTGTTAAAAGATTTTGTCATGTCATTGTTAATAAATTTGAATCGAAACTGACAAATCAAGTCTTTTTGTTCTTGGATGCAGATTACACTCCCAAAATCTAAAAGATGGTGGGCTAGGCATGGCCAAGCTTGAGTTAATAAAAGGAATATCTCGCAAGGATAAAAAATGATGAGAACTTTCTCAATTGCCACTAGGAGATGGGATACCAGAACTTGAACAACCTTCAGGATCGACTCAAGTACAAACTGGTTGAAGTCCTTGTACGTGCTAAAGCAAGTACCCAAGGCATGGTATGAAAAGCTCGCATCCTTTGATTAAGAATGGGTTAAATAGGTAAGGTTAATCAAACACCTCTCACGAGACAAATCACGTAAAAGATATTTTAGTGGTTTCAAGTATATTTGAATGATAATTTTGTTGGAACTACTAATAATGCCTTATGTGATCAATTTACAGGGATTGTGCAAGGAGATTTTGAAATAAGTGAACTGAATTCTACTCTTCTCTAGATTGTAGGTGGAAGACTTGGAAGATGATGGATGCACAAGGCACATGTATTGAGAATTATCTTCTGAGCTCTATTTGAAACACTCACATTTGTTTCAACCATGTCTCCATAAAAAAAATTATTTTTGTCATTAGAATGCAATTGCACTTTTCATGAACCACCATTGCATGCCTACACTTCATGAATCTGAAAATTCATCTGTGTGATTATCATTGCATGACTACATGGTATATCAAATGGTGACTTGAGGAAAGGCAAGTCATTCTTATCTGAAATCTTTCACCATACGTGAGAATGTGCCTCCGCCTGATACCATGAGTCACATGTTCATTTAGGTCATAGGTTACATGATTTTCAAAACATAAAAATGTCATTTGTGTAATTTGTGCACATAGAAAGGGGGAGCTTGTCTTTTGAATGATCATTTCTGAATTGTAAATTGAACTCATCCTTGTGGACATGCATCTCATACTAATTGCCATATCTGAATTGATCATGACATTATTGTGTGAGTTTCGGGACTTCAATGGCTGCATGAATGTTCAGATAATGTCAAACATGAAATTTTCCTCATATCTATTGCTTCATCTGAACTGCTCAACAATGAATTGCTAGCCTCGCTTAAAGCTACTGCTAAGCTTGCTTGCTCTTGAAGGCATATGGTGATGCCTGCTGAACTCAAGTATACAATTTTGAAAACTTGACACGATGTTACTCTGGTTTGATATGATGAATTTGTCGAATTAGTTCAATCAAATTGAAGATCTTGAAAAATGTGTCTGAGGTGATTGGCCTGTGAATGATTTCTAATTTCAAAATTGTGAAATGATCTTGAAAATCTATTTTTGAATAAATCCTTAAAATCAATCGGGCTGCATTGTTTGTTCTTGATTATATTTGCACCCTTGTTCATGAAGGCCATGTCTTGAAAAATGCTTGATTATTTATCATGTGAATGCGAATGTCCTCATGTAAAATCTGTCCAAAAATTCTGAAAATCAAGTTCTGCATCTTACCTTTGCATATTGCATTTCACTATCATATGATCAAATGTTGCATTGAAATAGAACTCATACCTTAGCCGCATTCAGTTCATTCAATTGGTATCTATTTGATTGGTATCAGTTGCATACTTGCATTGCATGTTGCATACATTCCCTCTGCATGCTTGCTTGATATTATATGCTATTCACCTCCATCCTTTGGCATTTCTATGGCCTTATGTCCTCTTGATAAATAATACTGCATTTGAGTCATTATTAGAGTGTTTCATGTCGAACACTCTGGGGGAGTCTATATTTCATAAGTGCATCTATTTAGGGGGAGTTGCACTGTTATGTATTCATGATATTTTCGGTATACATGCTGAATCAAATTCGCACACTTCATGTACAAAATGTGAAAATGAGTATTAAAGATAAGGATATATGAATTTCTTTTTAACACTCTCGAGATGTTAAACTTGTTGCATGTATGTTGAAGAGATAGTTGACAAAAAAGTTACCTACCTATCTTTGTTGAAAAATCTGAAATATAAATGAAAGATAGAGCAATGCTCGGTGTGACGACCCGGATTCCGGATACCCGGTGCACCCGGTATAAATACCGAATACACGTGATACCACATGGGACCCGCGAGGCCTCCCAAGCGTGGGAAAGCGCCGAAGGGATAAAAGGCATGTGTAGAGTACATTGAAGCCACAGAGATATAACAGTAAGCAAGTAAATTACATTAGATTGGATTGCTAAAGTAGCAGAAATAAAATTACAGCTTCATTAATAAATTTTTAACAATTAAACACAGAGTCCAGCACAAAGGAAAGACAACAAGTCTAGCACAGTACAGTCAGACAGAAAGAAACGTACGCAGAAGTCGGGAGAAGCCCGACGCAGGTACAGCTGGCAGCTACAACAGCAAGAGAGCGCTCCACCAAGAACAGCAGAGGCAGACGGCGAAACCCACCTGAAAAGTAGCAGGGGTGAGTCTCAACAGAAACTCAGTAGGGGTCACGCGGATCCCCACTGGAAAACGCACAAAGCAAAAGCAACGGAAGCAGCAACAAACGTAGCAAGAACAGCAACGTAGCAAGGCCGGAAAGCTACACTACAAAGCTGTAAAGGAACAGACGGGAAGAAGGAGTAGGGAACACGCAGGAGAGGGTGAGAACCCGCACCAAACAAGCGACTGCTGAATTAACCTCAGCACCACAAACTACTCCAAACAAAAGGCAACAGATGGATGACCCTAAACTCACACAGAAGGGTACACCAGCCTGTCAACCAGCCCAAATAAAGGCGAAGGCGAACGCCGACACCAGGAAACAGACAAAACACGACAGAGAACGTCGTGCACAAGGCCCCACGCACGATCAGAACATCGTGCAGACGATAGAACACTGACCTCGAGCACAGCCACGAACGGGCAACTCGCAAAGGTCACAACGCGCAAGAAAACGCAAGAGCTACGCGTCACGTGACGGAAGCACCCCCTTAAAAAGCCAGTTGCGTCCACTGACGTCTTACGCCGCACCTCAAGCCTCTCGCCTACAGCACTGCTGTAACAACAGCAGAGACAGAGACACAAGCTGAACCAAACAGGAACAACAAACAAGTAACTAGTCAGGGTCACGCCCGTCGACGTAAGTCCTCCGTCCCTGACCACGTGTGCACACACTGGCTATAGTCTAAGCCAGGTCCTCTAGCTAGTATTCTCCCTCGGTAGGACGCTACCGTTGACTAGGAGCCCGCGGAACTAACTACAAACCGCTCAATGGGGAATACTCCTCTGCTTTTCGCAAGCGGGACGGCATCCTCTCGGCCTTAGAGTAACAACAAGTGGAGGCTTCACACGACACAGAAGCTCAAACACAAGTGCCGAAGTACAAACGGGCGACTACGCCCCTCAACACGTACTTCGAGGCACCCAAATGGCAGCATCGCCACTGCCGACAACTCAGGACAAGCAACTAGACCTCCTATGTAACGATCCTGAGTCGAACGACTCAAGGCAAGATCGTCACAAATAGCGGAACAAGCCGCCAATCGGTCTAATCCTAAGCTAGAGAAACCACGCTCTGCAGAAAACAACACACGGAGACCCGAGGGAAACATCAAGAACCCTCAGCACAGCTGGACACATAAACCGAGGTAGAACAACACCTCGAAGCACCCAGAAACAGTGTCTTGGACAGGACAGAACCGCCAAGACACGTACAAACAAGGTCACATGTCAACCACTGGGTCACACCGGGTTGACCGAAACCAAACAACAAAAGCATACAAGAGTAGGATCAAGAATCCTACCACACGTAAGAAGACTCCTGGCTACCTCACAACGTAGTCTTAACCCTCATAGGATGTCAGGAGACATCCACGGGATAACGGGCAGACCACAAGGACAAGCCAAGACACACAGAATCATCGGGCGGAAAACCAAGGCACAAAGGAAGTAACGCACAGGCCCTAGACCGTTATTAGCAAGTGACGGTCTAGCTCAGGGGCGTTATTTCCCAAACGACGGACGGACACAGACCGTCGCTCACACCACCCTAACAACCTACAAAGCACACAAAAGCCAAGTAACGCACGGGACCAGGGGCGTTACAAGCAAACGGCGCACAGGGGCTCCACCGTTACTCCCAACGGCATAGCCACCCAAACCCAAAACGAAGCAACGCGCTAAGCCAGGTGCGTCACTCACGAAACAGCGCGGCAGGGGAGGGCCGTCAGAACCAAACGGCGCACGGGGGCCTATCCGTTACTCACAACGGCATAGCCACCCTCAACCCAACACCACAGCAAATGACGGTCAGAGGTGAGCGCGTTACTCACAAACGACACACAGGGGCGCCACCGTCACTTCCAATGGGACAGCCACCCAACCTCGTCCACGCAGAATATAACAGCCAGGGGCAGGCACGTTATACTCAAAACAACGGATGGGAGCACATACGTCGGAGGAACCACCTCAACAGGTCAAAGTCAGTCAACCAGCAAGCAACAGCCTGGGCAAGGCGCGTCGCTTCCATCTAACGCGCTGGGTCAAGCGCGTTAGAACAACCGACTTAACCCCCAAGAAAAATGACAAAACGCAAGTAACGGCCAGTCACCGGCGCGTTACACGGGAATGACGCACCACCCTTGGGCCGTCACTCACCCAGAAGCTAAAGAGCTCAAAACGACGTAGACCAAACGACGGTCAGTCGTAGGGCCGCTAAATCAAGTAACGGTCGCTGGCATGACCGCTACTTCAGTTACGGCGGGAAAACAGAGGGATGGCCGGATTGGCCCGTTCCACGCCCCATTCACGCCGAAACGCAGGGGAAACACACCGCAACGACAAAAGACAACACCAAGGGGCTCCAAACCCCACATGCAACATCAAAGACGCAAGATTCGGGCGATTTTACCAAATCAACCCTAAATGGGTCACCGAGGTTCCCGGGCTTCTACCGGCCTCGAATGAACACCAAATCGCACGAAACCAACGTGGATGGGATTCTAACATCCCTGCGGTCATTTAGAAACTAACTGAATCGCAAACGGTCACCGTTTACCGGCCAACCCTAAAAATCACGAAAATCACGGTTTAGGCAAAACAAGCCCAAACACGCTCGTTTCCTAGCCGAACGCCGTGCAATGGCAGGGAAAACGAAGATGGAGAAGCAAGGATCCGTCACCCTACCTCCACCGAAGAAACCGCGCCCCGAAAGGACTAAACCACGCCGAAAACCACTCGCGAACCGATTTCACCGGCTTTGAATCCACCGTTCGGGATCGCGCCAGAATCGATCCGATCCTCGCCCTATCGCGCATCCAACCAGCTCCATCACGTCCCCAACACGTGCCTCTAGGTCCTCCGTCTACAGCCGGAGCCGAGAAGGCGAACGGGAGAGAAAACGGGAGAGAGAGAGGCGATCGCACGAATGAGGAGGAAGAAAGAGGAAAAGAAAAGAAATAGGAAAAGAAATTAGGAAATTTTCCTAATTTCCGAAAATTCCAAAAATGCGCCGAAAATGCACAAATTCAGAAAAATACGCAAAAATAGTCGAAACGACCGGCTCGACGAGTACATCGTCGCTGTAGCATCCACGAGCTCGAGAATTGACAAATAAACTCACCGTAGGGTTCCGTAACTAGTACGTGAGAAAAACCCACACGGCTCGTCAAACTCAACTCGGAAGCCACAAAAGCGAACCGAAACTCAACGAAACCAATCCGAAATAGACCCGAAAGATCCATTAAAGATCCTACGAGACCTGTAAAGGATTCGACAAAGATCCGACAAGAAACCGGGTCATTACATCCTCCCCTCCTTTAAGAAATTTCGCCCTCGAAATTAAGGACTAACAAAGGAGAAGCAAGGGAGAGCAACCCAACAGCACAAATCTCGAAAAACACAGCTCAGAGGAACAACGTCAGACCACAATTACAGGTACACACTCTAGCTTCCAAGACAGCAAGTCTACAGCACGAGTATGGCATCAAAGTGAACACATCTGACACCTCCGAAGCAAGGGCAACGTCGTTTACGTCTCACAGGGCAAGAGACACGACAGCCACAACAATCGAGAACCAACACCGAAAAACACAATAACAACACGGCAAGCAGCAGCTCACACAAGGAGACACAGTCCTCACAGCTGACAGCTCGCAACATCATCGGCTCTAGTGCCAAAAGGCAACAGGGAACACCTGGCACAGAGAACGCCAACGACAACAATCTCGGGGAACGCAACTCAAGGACTAGCAACACGCCTCAAGAGCACAACACCCAAGAAGGAAAAAGCAGAGCAAAGGGTACTTAATCAGCAAGGAATGCCAACCAATTCCCCAACACTCACACAATTGCCAATGCCAACACAAGAAAAACCACAAACAAAGGCACGGCAACTGACGACATCAAGGCACGAGAAGCCAAGACGGAGTCACATCGAGAAAGAAAGAACCTCTCGACAAGTGGGTAGCCAACCCACACATAACAGCTGTACTCTCAACAACGTGCACAGGCAACAGAACAACATCGGAAATCGCATCTCAGCACACACCAGCGCCATCGCAATCAACAAGATCGCAATTCACACGCCACGCGCACCGATCTCGCAAATAACCGATCACAAAGAGCCTAAGTGCCATAAGAAAAGAGCACCAGCTTCAGCACAAAGCACAAGGAAAGCATCAATCTCAGCTTACCTTCACGTCCCGACACAATAAATGAGCCCTCACAATACATCAGCCGTTAGACACAGCACGACAATTACGGTACACAACAGCTCTTAACACCATTACGGAGTCCAAAGCCAAGCAACCGTACAACAAGAAGCAGATCAGACTCAAAATAAAGCTGTCTACGCTTAAGCAGACACAGGACAAAGGCATCACTAAGACAGCAAATCCAAGGCAAACCTCGGAAAAGCATCATCACGAAGGACGAGAAGCAACAAGCTCAACAACAGCAGCTCACAAGGAAGGGAAAATCCTAGGTTCGCTCGAGCAACTTCTCAATCGAGGCAACACGGCAACGAAACAATCAAAACAACAATGCATCAGGAGCTAAGTAGACTCAAGCCGAGACAACCAAAGCAACGTAAGAACGTGCATGGCCATCACACCAACGCTAAAAGTCATAAGCCACCTGAGCAAAATACAGAAAACAGATCGAACAATGCACTGCAGGTTCATGCCAACCGACAAACACTGCCAAGCGCAACACGATCGAGACCAACTTCAAAACGAACGAAGCACATCGTCACATCCAGACGAGAGCAAAAACCATCTCATACAGTGCCAACCAAGCACGTACAAGACCACACGCGAGAAGCACTGCGATAAACCATCGCAACACCTACGCCAGCAAGAGACTGTAATGGGCCTAAGGACTCTAGAAACTGTATATCTCGGATTCCCATGTACTTCACACAACAACGCTCTGATAGCTCAGAAAAGAACTCTGAACATCTCAAAACACTGCTCTGATACCACCTGTGACGACCCGGATTCCGGATACCCGGTGCACCCGGTATAAATACCGAATACACGTGATACCACATGGGACCCGCGAGGCCTCCCAAGCGCGGGAAAGCGCCGAAGGGATAAAAGGCATGTGCAGAGTACATTGAAGCCACAGAGATATAACAGTAAGCAAGTAAATTACATTAGATTGGATTACTAAAGTATCAGAAATAAAATTACAGCTTCATTAATAAATTTTTAACAATTAAACACAGAGTCCAGCCCAAAGGAAAGACAACAAGTCTAGCACAGTACAGTCAGACAGAAAGAAACGTACGCAGAAGTCGGGAGAAGCCCGACGGAGGTACAGCTGGCAGCTACAACAGCAAGAGAGCGCTCCACCAAGAACAGCAGAGGCAGACGGCGAAACCCACCTGAAAAGCAGCAGGGGTGAGTCTCAACAGAAACTCAGTAGGGGTCACGCAGATCCCCACTGGAAAACGCACAAAGCAAAAGCAACGGAAGCAGCAACAAACGCAGCAAGAACAGCAACGTAGCAAGGCCGGAAAGCTACACTACAAAGCTGTAAAGGAACAAACGGGAAGTAGGAGTAGGGAACACGCAGGAGAGGGTGAGAACCCGCACCAAACAAGCGACTGCTGAATTAACCTCAGCACCCCAAACTACTCCAAACAAAAGGCAACAGATGGATGACCCTAAACTCACACAGAAGGGTACACCAGCCTGTCAACCAGCCCAAATAAAGGCGAAGGCGAACGCCGACACCGGGAAACAAACAAAACACGACAGAGAACGTCGTGCACAAGGCCCCACGCACGATCAGAACATCGTGCAGACGACAGAACACTGACCTCGAGCACAGCCACGAACGGGCAACTCGCAAAGGTCACAACGCGCAAGAAAACGCGAGAGCTACGCGTCACGTGACGGAAGCACCCCCTTAAAAAGCCAGCTGCGTCCACTGACGTCTTACACCGCACCTCAAGCGTCTCGCCTACAGCACTGCTGTAACAACACCAGAGACAGAGACACAAGCTGAACCAAACAGGAACAACAAACAAGTAACTAGTCAGGGTCACGCCCGTCGACGTAAGTCCTCCGTCCTTGACCACGTGTGCACACACTGGCTATAGTCTAAGCCAGGTCCTCTAGCTAGTATTCTCCCTCGGTAGGACGCTACCGTTGACTAGGAGCCCGCGGAACTAACTACAAACCGCTCAATGGGGAATACTCCTCCGCTTTCCGCAAGCGGGACGGCATCCTCTCGGCCTTAGAGCAACAACAAGTGGAGGCTTCACACGACACAGAAGCTCAAACACAAGTGCCGAAGTACAAACGGGCGACTACGCCCCTCAACACGTACTTCGAGGCACCCAAATGGCAGCATCGCCACTGCCGACAACTCAGGACAAGCAACTAGACCTCCTATGTAACGATCCTGAGTCGAACGACTCAAGGCAAGATCGTCACAAACAGCGGAACAAGCCGCCAATCTGTCTAATCCTAAGCCAGAGAAACCACGCTCCACAGAAAACAACACACGGAGACCCGAGGGAAACATCAAGAACCCTCAGCACAGTTGGACACGTAAACCGAGGTAGAACAACACCTCGAAGCACCCAGAAACAGTGTCTTGGATAGGACAGAACCGCCAAGACACGCACAAACAAGGTCACATGTCAACCACTGGGTCACACCGGGTTGACCGAAACCAAACAACAAAAGCATACAAGAGTAGGAACAAGAATCCTACCACAAGTAAGAAGACTCCTGGCTACCTCACAACGTAGTCTTAACCCTCATAGGATGTCAGGAGACATCCACGGGATAACGGGCAGACCACAAGGACAAGCCAAGACACACAGAATCATCGGGCGGAAAACCAAGGCACAAAGGAAGTAACGCACAGGCCCTAGACCGTTATTAGCAAGTGACGGTCTAGCTCAGGGGCGTTATTTCCCAAACGACGGACGGACACAGACCGTCGCTCACACCACCCTAACAACCTACAAAGCACACAAAAGCCAAGTAACGCACGGGACCAGGGGCGTTACAAGCAAACGGCGTACAGGGGCTCCACCGTTACTCCCAACGGCATAGCCACCCAAACCCAAAACGAAGCAACGCGCTAAGCCAGGCACATCACTCACGAAACAGCGCGGCAGGGGAGGGCCGTCAGAACCAAACGATGCACGGGGGCCTATCCGTTACTCACAACGGCATAGCCACCCTCAACCCAACACCACAACAAACGACGGTCAGAGGTGAGCGCGTTACTCACAAACGACGCACAGGGGCGCCACCGTCACTTCCAACGGGACAGCCACCCAACCTCGTCCACGCAGAATATAACGGCCAGGGGCAGGCACGTTATACTCAAAACAATGGATGGGAACACATCCGTCGGAGGAACCGCCTCAACAGGTCAAAGTCAGTCAACCAGCAAGCAACGGCCTGGGCAAGGCGCGTCGCTTCCATCTAACGCGCTGGGTCAAGCGCGTTAGAACAACCTACTTAACCCCCAAGAAAAATGACAAAACGCAAGTAACGGCCAGTCACCGGCGCGTTACACGGGAATGACGCACCACCCTTGGGCCGTCACTCACCCAGAAGCTAAAGAGCTCAAAACGACGCAGACCAAACGACGGTCAGTCGTAGGGCCGCTAAATCAAGTAACGGTCGCTGGCATGACCGCTACTTCAGTTACGGCGGGAAAACAGAGGGATGGCCGGATTGGCCCGTTCCACGCCCCATTCACGCCGAAACGCAGGGGAAACACACCGCAACGACAAAAGACAACACCAAGGGGCTCCAAACCCCACATGCAACATCAAAGATGCAAGATTCGGGCGATTTTACTAAATCAACCCTAAATGGGTCACCGAGGTTCCCGGGCTTCTACCGGCCTCGAATGAACACCAAATCGCACGAAACCAACGTGGATGGGATTCTAACATCCCTGCGGTCATTTAGAAACTAACTGAATCGCAAACGGTCACCGTTTACCGGCCAACCCTAAAAACCACGAAAATCACGGTTTAGGCAAAATAAGCCCAAACACGCTCGTTTCCTAGCCGAACACCGTGCAATGGCAGGGAAAACGAAGATGGAGAAGCAAGGATCCGTCACCCTACCTCCACCGAAGAAACCGTGCCCCGAAAGGACTAAACCACGCCGAAAACCACTCGCGAACCGATTTCACCGGCTTTGAATCCACCGTTCGGGATCGCGCCAGAATCGATCCGATCCTCGCCCTATCGCGCATCCAACCAGCTCCATCACGTCCCCAACACGTGCCTCTAGGTCCTCCGTCTGCAGCCGGAGCCGAGAAGGCGAACGGGAGAGAAAATGGGAGAGAGAGAGGCGATCGCACGAATGAGGAGGAAGAAAGAGGAAAAGAAAAGAAATAGGAAAAGAAATTAGGAAATTTTCCTAATTTCCGAAAATTCCGAAAATGCGCCGAAAATACACAAATTCAAAAAAATACGCAAAAATAGTCAAAACGACCGGCTCGACGAGTACATCGTCGCTGTAGCATCCACGAGCTCGAGAATTGACAAATAAACTCACCGTAGGGTTCCGTAACTAGTACGTGAGAAAAACCCACACGGCTCGTCAAACTCAACTCGGAAGCCACAAAAGCGAACTGAAACTCAACGAAACCAATCCGAAACAGACCCAAAAGATCCATTAAAGATCCTACGAGACCTGTAAAGGATTCGACAAAGATCCGACAAGAAACTGGGTCATTACACTCGGTCTCTCTGAGTAAACTGGGCACATGTCACCTGAGACGTGATGTGGTTCATATCTGAAAAGTGTTGACTAGTATCTTTGTTCAAATGAGGTGAAATGGTTCAGTATTCTGAGTAACCAGGAATTCTGGCATGAGCTCCATGCGTCTATTTGCGTAAAAAGGGATTATTTAAACATGATCATTCTTGAAAAATTCTAACTGTCATGTGATATTGGTTGAGTTGAAAAATGATGGTGAAAACTCATTGTAGTAGAGCGTAGCCTCCAATACGATGTTCTCAAATTAAAGTGCAATCTGTAAAATGTCTCCTTGTGTTGATATGAAAATCTGAATATCCATATTATAACTATCATTTTTCATGATAATCACCTACACATCTAAAAATTTGATTTAATATGTATTCAGAAAGTTGATTGACAGCTTTAGTAATTGCATGAATCTCCTACATGATTGCATAATCTCCCATGTGCTACACATGTGCATTCCGATTGTCATGACCCTCATGCACCCTTCCTATACCTATCCTCTCTTAAATAAGTACGAGGGAGCAGTGTTGCATGTACATATACATATTTATTTGATTGTACATCTCATATGGCATCATTTGCATGTGTTGCATTTCATGCATTTCAAACCAAAAATATAAAAATCAAAAAATTTGAAAATCAAAGAAAATCCTTTTGATATGCCCCCCTATTCTTGTTTGTTGTGAAAATCTGACATGGGATCTAGATTCATAATGCTATCATGCTGAACACCCCATCATGTGCACATCTTCCTCCACTAGTTTATATCCTTGAGGACAATCACCACCTTCAATGGATATCAATACATGCTTGAATGTATTTACTTTGGATGGTACCATATTGACTTGTGAGGCTAATCACCACTTGATCCCACATGATTGGAATCATGTTGCTTTGTTCGTTCATGATTTGCCCTTGCTTCTTCTGATTTGATAAGATGGTCTATTGCTGTTTCAAAGAGAGTTAAGCTTGCTCCTCCTAATTTGGCTTCTTCCAACTTGTTGATATTGTTGATCATGTCACAGGGGAAGAAAGATCTGCACTATCCCGCTTATTGATTATGTCAAAGGGGGATAAAAATTGATGGTTATGTGTGACAAGGGGAGAAGAACATTTGTGCCATTCTGTTAGTTTATCATTAAGTTTATCATCATCACTAAGTTTGTCATCATCAAAAAGGGGGAGATTGTTGAGTTATGGTTTTGATGATCGTTGTAATTGTTAAGTTATGATTTTGATGATAACTAAACTTAATGTGTGATTAAGTGCTGATAACAAAACATGTGATTGATTGCTCATGCTCTTGTTATCTATGTATGGTTGAGATGGCAAATGAGATGGCAAATGGCAACGGTACATGGTTTTGATTCTTGCTTGATTGAATTGATTTTACAAAAGGCAAGAGGTTTCATAACCTCTTTAATATGAGCAAGCATGGTATTAACCCTGACTATCTTGCTCACATGATTAAATTCATGGCAGTCACCTGGTGAACTAAATGTGTGGATAAGCACCCTGCTCCTCTACAATCCAAAATAGACATGAACGGGCTGCTAAAGGACTTAAGCCACGGAGCTAAAGAGGTTAACGGATCGACCCGAGAAAACCTGGGGTCTGCCCAACTGGCGGTCGACCGCCAGCTCAGGGGAGGTCGATCGCCCCTGCCAGCACCCCCCAATCTACCGGTCTCTCAGTGGCAGTCGACCGCCAGCCCAGTAGCGGTCGACCGAAATTCCCAGGGAACATCCATCTGCAGGTTTCTCAGTAGCGGTCGACCTCCAGCTTTCACAGGTCGACCGCCAGCCCCGAGCCAACAAAAGTTGACTTTTTTTTCCACTTCGAGAAGAGCCTGTTCCCTTGTAATTATTTAATCCCAAAGGAACCCAATCACCCACAAAATGTGGATCTGGTCTGGGGGATGTCCAATGACCATTCAAATGCTATAAAACAAACACAAGAGGGTTAGGAAACCCTAGTTGATCATGAGGGATCAAAGGAGATCAAGAGAAGCTAGAGGAGGTGCTTGGAAGAAGAGGTATTGTAGCTCCGTGAACAGTACTTTGTGCAACAAGATCTTCATCTATCTCCAAGGTGTTTCAAGCCAAATCTGAAGCTAGCAACCTTCAAGGAAGAGAAGAGCCAAGGAAGTAAGCAAGGATTCCAAGAAGAGTGCCTAAAGGAGAAAGAAGAGAAGCCAAGCAAGCAAGAAAGGATAAAAACCAAGCAAGCACGGATTGAAGCTCCGATCAAGTGAAGATACGTTCAAGATCCGCAACATGCATTCAAGGGGAACCCAAAATAGGTGTTTTTTAAACTAAGCCTCATCGTCTTTATGTTTTGGGTGTTGTAATTGTGTTCATCATAAACTGAAAACTCGTGTGTGTGTGTGGATCATTGTTGGATCAGTGGTCGTGTGTGTGTGTGTCGTATTTGATTCGTGTGTGCGTAGGTCTTCTTAGATCTACGTGTGTGTATATTTATCCAGATCTTAGTGTTTGTGTGTGTGGAGTTCTGCACTTGTCACAGCGTGTGTGTGTCTTGTTGATCCGCTTGTTGGATCGTGTTGGAGACTTCATCTCTATGTGTATGTGTGTGTTTTGGGGCGCGTCCCCGTGTGTGTGTGCAGGTGTCGTCCTGCGTGTGTTTTGAGCGTCGTCTCCGTTTGGGGATTTGTCCCCGAGTGAAGCCACACCGGATTTGGTGAGGGGTGGACGTAGGATTACCGTCGTTGCATCTGAACCACCTTAAAAATCCATGTGCATCGTGTTTTGAATTGTGTGGTTCGATCCTTTTCTTCTACCTCCATTCTACGTGAGTGTTAGTGTAATTGTGATTCCGGATTTTTCTACATATATCTTGCTTAATCCATATCTTCATCTATTAAGTTTAATAAATCCGATTTGTGATCATATAGTTTTGAATCTCTTATCTAGCATTCTATCACATATTTTAGAAAGGGTAAAAGTTTTCATAAAATTTGTAATCACCCAATTCACACCACTCTTGGGTGTCATTCATCGCGGGACTTCAATGGCCTTCTTCACTGATTGGCTCAGCATGTGAGGAAGTGCAGGAGCTAGAAATATTTCCATCTGATTGGACCAGCAAAGGCAAAAAAATGGTTTTCCCTCCAAGGAATAAATCTGCAGATCATGGTGTATATTGTGGAGGCTTTCCATTGGCTAGGGATCTTTTAGGCCATTATTTAATAAGAATAAACAAATGAGTTCTTTGACCAGATACCCCCTTCCCTTGTGGTGTATGATTGGTCCAGCATCTAGCAGAGTAGAAGAATAGACGGGTCTTCTCCCAGGTTCTTCCACAGACTGGAAACTGATTGGCTATGAGCAAAAAGGTAGAGTATAGTGACAACTGACCTTTCCCAACTCTGTAGACTGCCAAAAAGGTTTCTCCCAAAAGTTGTACTGCAGCATCATGATGAAGAGGACAGTCCACTGTCCTAGGAAACTTTTCTACACATCAAAAATTTTGTTTTTGGACGTTTACGCCTTATATTTTTATTCTCTGTATGGCTGGTGTGTTTGACAGAAATTGCTTGAAAAGCTTCTGGAAAGCAACCTGCGTCGACTTGCTGTTGAGGTGAGGTCGACGCAGTTGGCTGAACTGCTCCCAAACAGAACGGGGAAAAAGAAGAGTCGACTCCTGGGGTCTACACTTCAGTGAACCGTTTGAAGAAGAGCATGTTAAGCATTGCCGTAGTAGATGAAGGGTGTTGACGCAGCTTTCATGTCTCTTGTAGTGGATGGCGAGCTGGCATTTGATGGCATCGACGCAGTGAGCCATTACATTGACATAGCATGTGTTGATTTTGTTCATTTCAGCTACGCAACCCATTTTACACGCTTGTATATCTATTTATTACCGCTAAAGGCTTTTTGTCACCCTTGATGAGCTATTTGTCACCCTTAGCCGCTTAGGAGCTGTCACCTTTGCTCTTTTCCAACCTCGCATATACTTGAGTTGTTTTCATTTGATTGCATTGACGCAGGGTGGGCTTTGCGTCGACGCAGCTACCATTTGTCTTCCTTGCTTGTGGCTGAGGGCTAATTGAAACTCAAGTGAATGCGTGAGCTGCTAGAACTGATGGCGTTGACGCAACTTCACTCTGGGGTCGACGCAGCCTAGTGTGGTAGAGGCTTCGCAGGGAGGGGTCGACACCATGGGTTGACACTTTTGACTTGGCTCTTTGATCGCGTCGACGCAGCTTCACCTAGGGTCGACGCAGCCTTGAACAACTTTAACTTTTCTTTCTTGATTCAAAACTCTTTTGCCTTTGATGTTCTGCCCAATCCTTTCCAGCTTCATTTCAATATGAGGAGAGCCCTTTTTACCTTAGACTGATCATGAACAAAGCTTCTCATTTGAACTGCCATTTCTGCTATTGATCTTGATATTGCTTGTTGTTGCTCCCCAAGTCAACTTGGCTGAGTGCCTTGGTCTTATAGTGTCTCTCTTTAATCCTTAGATCTTTACACAAGAGAGTCTTTTCATGATGAGCATAGCCTAGGAGCATCAAAAACATTATCATGCACATTAGAGCATAGTTGAATCAATTCAATATTATTATAATGAATCATACTCAGACATCATCATAACATAATTTATCTAACATTCTCCCCCTTTTTGATGATGGCAACTATGCGTCATTATGAGTCACCTCTCAAGAGAAAGTAATCATGAAATAGACGATGACTCATCAAAACATCTCTCCCCCTTTTAATAGATGATGACTCATCAAGACATCTCTCCCCCTTTGCCATTAGCAAAGAGGGCTCAGATTAAAGCCAATTATAAAGTCAGAATATGAGCACATGGGGTTGCATGAGATGATTAAAAGTAAAAAAAATGTCAATGACAAGCAGGCAAGCAGATAGGATAAACAGACTACACAATTCAGCAACATGGCTCGGTGGGTCCCTTTTTCTTTTGGGTCCACTGTGAGGTCCCAATTGATGGGTTCCTCATTTTTGTCACAAGTCATGAGTTCTGGAGTAGCAGTATAAAAGGACTCATACCAATAGATAACTACAACATGGTGAACGTATCAGACATTAATGTACAGTAGAGCAGTTGGGAATGCAGCATAGTCCAAAGCATTAGAATCAGATCAATGGACAGCCAATGAGCAGAATTTTTTTTAGTTTTTAGATTTTTTAGTGGTTTCTATGTAATGCATGGAATTAATAAAATCAAATGAACTACATGCATGAGAGGCAAGAACCAATTGTAGATATACATGAAACAAGGATTTCGCATTGACTCTTCCCGAGAGATCAACAAAAGTTTGAATAGATGTGCAAGAAGGAGATGACCAAGATGTGGATATCATGTATTCTAAAACTGAATCTAAAGTAATGAATTGCAGTGGAGAGGAGTAGAGCATCTCATAAGCAATGAAGCATCAAACAAGGTGTTGGGTTCGTGCCACTCCCTCTCTGTCTTTGATAATGGTTTTGATGATAACAAAATATTATGTGCGTTGGATGTGTATAGAGTAACATCTGTATGTATAAATGTTGTGGCAAATGAGCTCAGATGTTGATATTCTACTTTGCAGGGTTGAAATGCTTGGTGGATATCATTTACAGTTGCAGTACTGTTCTTGGTGTCGACCTCAACATATTTCTTTTTATGGTTACATCTTCTCTTAGTTATGCAAATCATGAATGAGCTTTAATGTCAATACTATATGGATGGTTGGCAATCTAAAGGGCTAAATGGGTTACATATTGCTTAATTGCCCCTTGTTAAATTGGATTTCATGTATACACATCGTGCTATTTAACTAAGGGTTTAATGCTTCAATTGTTATACAATTCTGGGTTTTCCGAACCTTGGTTGACCGAAATTCTCAGCTCCTTGGTTGATGGCTCATGCATTTTGAATGTCTGAGCTATATGCTCTCATTTGCTTGGACTTGTGTGGTCTGAAGAGTTTCAGTTGTTCATGTGCATAGACCTCATCGTTCGTCTCTGGATGCACTTCATACTTGATGTTTTTCATTGGTGAAATCATGTTTTCATAATGTGATCTTCAGTTATTGCAGGTTCAAGGAGGTTCCTATCCCTTGATCCCATGGTAGGTTCCTCTCCTTTGATCCCATGGTAAAATTGATGGTTAATGGATTTCTCTTGTGGGCTTAACAGAGTTTATTCATGTATTGAGCTCACTGGATTTAATTCATTGAATACCTTTAATTTTCTGGTCTGGAGTTGCAAGATTCGACTCTCAGAGTTGACTCCTGCAGTCCTGGGGATTGTTTTTGGTAAAACAGAACCCCATGTAAAATGTGTCGACTCAAGGAGTCGACACTTTCACCCTGGGTGTTGATGTTCTCACAACATGCACTAACAGCATTTGGCACTTGCACCAACTGTGTGTGCCTTCTTTATACACTTGCACCGACTTGTTCCTTGGGTCTTTCAAAATGTGCACCGACTTGCCCATGAATGTGCATGGACCCATCTTGGTGTTTTATACATGTGCACTGAACTTGTCTAATTGTGCACTGACTTTGTTTTTGTGCTTTACACAATGTGAACATACTCTGATCATATATGCACGGACCCTATCTTTGTTGTTTCATGAATGTGAACAGACTTTGGGGTTATATGCACCGACCCTTTCATAGCTTCTACCAAGTGCACCGACCTTGTCCATAGACCCTTTCATTTGTGCACCGACCCGGTCTTTGCTGCTTTTCAATATATGCACCGACCCTGCTTGTCATATATATGCACCAACCCATAATGTGCACAGACCTTGGGTACTATGAACAGACTTTGCTTCATATGCACCGACCCTGCCTATACACTTGCACCGACCCTGTTCTTTGGGTCTTTCAGAATGTGCACAGACCCTGTGCATTATGCACAGACTCATGTCCATGCTACATGTGCACTCTATGCTACATATGCATAGACTTCATCTTGCACCGACCTGTTCTCATATGTGCATCAGCTTTCATATGCACAGACTTGTTTCCCAAAAGTGCACAAACATTATGTGCACCGAGCTTCGTTGGTATTTTTCAAACGTGCACCGAGGTCTTTGTGCTTTATCGACGTTTACACAATGTCCACCGACTTTGGGTTTATATTGACTGTCTTGGGCAGCTTTCCATTTTCCCACTGCGTCTGGTTCTGATTTCTGGGTTTGGGTTTCGAACTACCCATTTAAAGATCCGATTGACTTGGTCTTTTACACCACTACCCTTAGGGTTTCTCCTATGGTATGGGTGTACCTTTGAGAGGTTTTTACAAGGGCCTTTGTGGTCTTTTGTTCTATATTCTAGCCTTATTTATATCCTAAGATCTCCATCAAAGGAGATACATCTTGCACTTATTGTTCTATACTTTCTTGCAAGAGAAGAAGAACGTGGAGAAGGTGTTGCGCACCTTGAAGGAGAGGGAAGAAAAAGGAGACTCCCATCAACGAGAAAACATGCCGATCTGATTCAGTCTAGAGCGCGGTAGCTCAAGATTCCTCCTGGGCGTCTCCATCAATTCTGGATGGCTTCCTCTCTGTGATCGGGCATTCCCAGCGAACCCATTCATCCCGTCTACGAGCTTTCACTGCAGATCTTAGGGGGATTCCAAGATCCTTCATTTCCATCCTTTATATTTCAACGTAGATTCATATCGTGTGCGTTTATTGTATATCCTTTCTTTTCATCAAACTTGATATATTTTCGTTTATGGGTGGAGCTGCGTCTCCGAGTGTGTGGATCCTTTGCGGGAAAAGTTTCCCCGAGTTTTGTGTGTAGACGGGGATGCGTCTCCGTGTGGTTTTTACGTCCGGGGTGTGTTCCCCAACTGCGTGTGTAAGTGCTGCGGTGGCAACGTCTGGGGGCCAGGCCCCGTGTGTGTATTGCTACGGAAGCAGCGTGTGTGGTGTTGGGGCTCGTCCCCATCTTGCTACTGTTCGTAGCGTGGTAGTGAAGCCTCACCGGGTTCAGTGAGGGGTGGACGTATGGAGCCCGTCGTGGTCCCGAACAACCTAAAAATCTCTGTGTTCTTTGTGGCATGCTTGCGTGTTTGTCCATTTCTTCTATCTCCATTCACAGGTCAACTTGTAGGTTTTTGTTCACTGCACCTCTACACCTTCCTACTCTGCTATTCATGTTTAGTTTACGCTTAATCGTTTAGTGCATAGATTGTTCGAGTGAGCTCGAAAAGATTGAGTGTACCTAAATCTCACTTTAGTTCTGATTGGGCGAATTAACGTAGTTAATTTAATTTCTGCTGTGTTTAGTCTAGAAAGTTTTTAAAATCCGCCATCGCGGTTGGGGGACAATTCAAGCCCCCTTCTTGTCCGCCATCTAGTCTGGGCCAACACAAGGCTCACACATCAGGGGTTTTTATTTGAAGACTTAACATTCTCCTTTTAGAGTAGCATAATTCAAGACCATTAGATGCAATAATGGTTCAAAGTCTATAAACCCGAAATCTGAATGTAAGAACCCTGAAAAATGTTCTACCATATTTAATAGAACTAAAAAAGTTCAAATAAGATCAAGAAGCCATGTCCCCATTCCTTTTCATCTTTCTTAATGATTTCAAGACACACCCTTAGAAAGAATTTTAACTAGTATTGAGGATAAACATCTTAAGCTGCAGAATTCTTTTAGGGTTGGCCTATTGAAATTCATTCTCTTTCTAGACAAAAATTATTTCACAGATTTTACATTTGAAACCAATTGTTATCTCATTCTACCCATTTCCTAAGAATCGTCAGGTTTAGTTCACTCCTTTGACGCGAGAAGACATATTGATTAGATGCCAGACTCTCCGGTTACTCAGAATTTCACTAACCATCATGTCTCAAATTAGAACAGAGGTGGCCTATCATATCATGACACAGTCCACGTCACTTCTTGGATGAAGGGACATGGTTTCTCAATGAGCTTTAGCCATTGCTCTGCCTTTTGTTTTGATTCTTCTCAATAATTTTTAATCAGAGGTAACTAGACTTTTACTTCATGACATAATTCCCATCACTTCTTTGGTAAAGGGCCCATGTTTTCTCGGTCAGTCATAGTCATTACTCTGCAGATTCAACTTTTAATTTTTCTTAGGTAATTACACTTCCAAAAATATTAGACTATTTTCAATGTTTAAAAAGAATACTAAGTGTAAAAACCTTTAACGTGGGTGGCCTCAATACTTTCAAAATTCATATTATAGGAAGAGGTGAGGACACATTTCTTTAAGTTTGTTTTAAGTTTATTCCATACACTGAGATGGTCATTTTCAAGACCCTTAAACCCAGATTTAAGGTTTATATACTCTAAACCATTAATTCAATTTGGGGTTGGTCTGAAATGTTAACTAGAAGCTCTAAGAGGAAAACATTAAGATTAAGCTCCCCCTAAGTGTATAAACTCAGTTAGATTTACACAAGAGAAATCCCCTTCAAGAGATGATATTCAATGGATGAAGTATGAAAGAGAGATAGGAGTTATGAACATCGCGAATGAATGATCACAGTTCCATTTAGAAGAAGCATTAGGGCAGTGAATAGGATCATCAAATAGAGCTGTTGCATTGATGCAGAAGGAACATGGAGTCAACACACTACTCTCACTTAGAAGAATCTACAAATAGAACAATATGTATGCATTCTGAAGACATGTGCATTCTAAAGACAAAATGCAACAAATTTAAACCTACCTGCTTCCCTATATGTGTGCATCAAGTTTAAAAGATTTTTATGGGATATTAGGGAAAAATGGTATGCATGAAATTTAGACATGGCATATGCAGATCAGTTCTGTACTGACTCCCCCTCAATCCAGCCATTCATTTTATCATGCTAAAACCCTTGACTCGAGCTGGTATGCTTATGTATTAGTGCACAGAAAATGCATTTGACAATGCAGAGTAAGGCAGATGAATACATGAAATTCTAAATGATATAGCCTGGGATGAATGAAATTTGACTTTTGGTACCTGGCGGATGATTTTCCTCATGCATAGTGATGGCATCCAGATAGAGCTAGTCTTATCCTTTCACACAAGACCATTTTATATACCAGAAAGTCATGACATGATGATGCACTGAAGGGGTAAGAAATGACTACAATGAAGACTCCCCCTTAGCTTGATCCTACATGCAGTAAGGCATATATTAGTGAATACAAGTTTATTAACATGCATGCAGAACCTAGACACTGTTGGGACGGCGCGATGGATACAGAGGGGGGGTGAATGTATCCCCTTCAAAAATGTTGCCCAAATTAAAAATACTAAGCATGCTGCTAGACACAGTTGCAGAATAAAAGCTATAGAACTCAAATGAACATTTGATCAATCAGATGAACTGCTAACTATACTAGTGGAACCTGATCAAGACTAATGCCGAAGATAGAACTGTGCAAACCAGATTCACTTAGCAAAATATGTAATGCTCAAGGTCACTGCAGATAGAAACAAGAGTGTTCATACAACCTGTGAAAGAGGTAGAAGACAAGGAGCAAACGCACAAGGCAAACCACGGCACAGATAATTTTTAGGTGGCTCGGTCCACTGACCTACATCCACCCCTCACTCCAAACCGGAGTGAGGCTTCCACTAGCTAACGCTAGAACCGCAGACTCAGTCTACAACAGGTGCTGCCAAATAGCTTGACCAGGGGAACAACCTCCCCTCTTCCTCCCAACCAGAGGGAAACCGCTAGTGACTACCCGTCACTAGCAACCAGAGACCGAGGTCTCTCTTCCTCCACCCAGGAGGGAACCCACCTGGACTTGCAACCCACAAGACCAGAATCGGAGACGAATCTCCCTTCCTCCAACCCAGAGGGAAACCCACAAGTGACTCCCAGCCACTTGCAAACTAGAGGTCACGGACCTCTCTTCCTCCACGCCAGAGGAAACCACTAGATACTACACAGTTGCTAGAAAATCGGAGAACAAGTCTCCCTTCTCCTGAGACCACAGGAGGAACCCCGATCCCAAACAAGGGAATCGGAAGAATAAGGTGAATAGATGGAAAGAACAAAATAAAAAGCAAACATAAAGAAAAAACACAGCAATGAAAAGCTGGAAATGAGACACACTAAGTAGCTCTCGTAGGAGCAAGTTTGGCTTGGATTTGATCCAAATGCCAGTGAACAAATCTTCTGATGATTCCTCTTTCTTCTTCTTCACGAACCCTCTCTCTATGTCTATTTCTCTTTTTCTTCTACTTCACGAGCTCTCGATCTCAATCTCTTTTTCTTTTTCTTCTTCTGCTTTCAGCCTCTCTGCTGCTCTCTCCTTTTTCTTCTTCTGCCTTTTTCTGCTCTCTGCCTCTGCTTCGATCACACTTGCTTGATCTATCTTCTTCAAGTGGAAGAAGCTCCATATTTATACCAGCCGCAGCTAGGGCGTGTGCAGGGCTTGTGCCCTCTTTGTCCTCGGATCACGTGCCAGGTGCCAACCTCGGATCACGTGCCCAAACATTTACTTCTCGAAGCATATACCTGTCACACAGTCATAAGAAAGTATCAGATAGATGTACAGACTTAGTATGAAAGATAGAATGTATAGACTTGAATGCTTGGATAGGATTGTATAGACTTCGACTTGAAGGAGATGCACATGTGCACTGAAGTGTGTACAGTCTTCACTGAAGGATGTTTAGACTTTAAGTGATAAAGTGTGTACAGACTCTGCTGAAGAATGTTCAGCCTTTGAGTGCTGAAGTGTGTACAGACTTGTTTGTTCGTGCATGCTACAATGTGTAGACTTATGAACTGATGCAGACACATGCTGTATAGACTTTGAGAGCGTGCAGATAGTGTGCAAACTTGCTGTAATGAACGATGCCCAACAGAATGATGTATGGACTTAGAATGCATGAGACAGCAATGTATAGACTTCAATGCAAAGGCTGGAGCGTGACGGATGTATAGACTTTAGAAGATGAAGCATGCACAGGCCAACGATGTACAGACTTTGCCAATGTGAGACACTGTACAGAGTTTGATGCCCACATGCAATGTATGGACTTGTGTGTGCAGGGTAGACAATGTATGGACTTGCAGCACGTGCAGGGCAGGCAATGTATAGACTTAGCGATGCATAGGCTGGAGTTAAGCGAATGATGTATAGACTTACCCCTTGAAGAATGTACAGACTTTGAAGATGTGAGCGAGACAATGTATAGACTTGGCCCTTGAAGAATGTACAGAGTTTACTTCGTGCTAGCTACATGACAATGTCTAGACTTGATGCTGCTTCAAGGCAACCATGTGCAGACCTTACTGATGTATAGACTTGGTGTTCTGAACGTAGGTAAAAGTAAGGAATGTATAGACTTGATGAATGGCTTGCTAGCAACAGGACAATGTATAGACTTGGAAGGTTCAGCGTTGGATGTATAGACTTCACCGATGTCTAGACTTAGCAAGCCCTAGGTGATGTACAGACTTGGCAAGCCCCAGGCCGATGTATAGACTTGCAGAACAAACGATGCACAAATGCCATGAATGTGTAGACTTTGAATAAGAAGCCAGGCAAACGATGTGTAGACATGGCCAATGTATAGACTTGAAAGATGCAGACTTGTGCAAACTCTGTACAGACTCTGCGTGCCTGAAACAGGGCAATGTATAGACTTGCCACCAATGCAGTGTATAGACTTGATCTCAAGGAATGGCTGTACAGACTTTAAGCGATGTATAGACTTGGTGAGCGCCAAGCGATGTACAGACTTGGTGAGCGCCAAGCGATGTACAGACTTCAATGACTCATGCAACCAGACACGTGAAAGCACATACAATGTACAGACTTTGGGCAAACAGGATGTGCAGACTTGTGGCATGCAATGTCTAGACTTGATATGAAGGAATGCACAATGTCTTGACTTGATATGAAGCAATGCACTGGCTGTACATACTTGAAGTAATGCATGCAGGAGACGATGTATAGACTTGGTCTTGCGACCAGGGGCTGTACTGACTTGATGTGCAGACTGTGTGTGTGTGTGTGTGCAAGACAATGTGTGTGTGTGCTGTACAGACTTAAATGCATGCACAGAACAGTTTATGCATATCAGCTAAAACATCATCAAAGATCTGAGAGGAGATAGAGCATTACCTGATCTGAGCATTGACCTTACCTGTCATGATTTGACTTTGACTTTGCCTTGGGTTGACTTCATGACTTGTGAGTCATCCTTAAACTTGTTCTGACAGTTTCTCATAATGCAATAGGATTATATCATCAAGGATGTAGACATAATGAGGCATAATATATGTCATCATCAAAACTCCAAAACCACAGGGGACACAGCAGACACATACATTCAATCAGCAAAATGTTCATGTCATGCACAATCTAAGAATTTCAGATGTTATTGTCATCAAAACAAAGTTTGCTCTACAAGAAGTAAGAAGGATAGTACCTGAGTTCTTTGGATGGAATCCTTTAATTATACTCTTGAAGAAATCCAGGACTTCCACCATGGCCCATGTACCTTGACTTCTTTGATTGAGGGCTGGCTTCATGCTTCTTATCTTCAAGGCACACCTGCAAGGTTCTCATCTTTATTGCACTCTTAATCCACAAATCTTCACAAGATCAATCAAGTCAGATTCTCCCAGCCATAGAATGAAGTGAAGAACATATAATTAAGCATTCCAAATTTGCTTAAGACATATAAGTATAATCAGCTGTGGAACACACTAAATTTCGTGTGTGATGATATCGGAGCGTTCTTTTTATCGGTTTATCTAGTGCGAGGGCGTGCCAGTCACCTAGGTGATAATGTGTTCGGGCTTCAAGACTGGAGTGGTCCGAAGCCCGGGGTGCGCTCCGTCTGACTAATCAGACGATTGTGGATATCGGGTCGGGACTGGAGACCCGCCACGCCATAAAGGCCACGGCGTTAATTACATCCCCTCGGAGAGGGGAAGACCTCTGATTAATCGCCAAGAAAAGGGGCCTCATGGCCTAAATATTAGTTTCTATGAATGGAGTGAATGGCATATTGAAAAAACATTAAAATTCCCTATAGTGGGGTGTAGAGAGATATTTGAAGCTGTTTCGGTCATAAATCGATCATTTGGTGCTTGAACAAATGTCCTGTATGAACACCTCACAATCATTGCAGGAAAATCGGAGCATCTGTATGCCCGGGCATGGCGGGGTCAGATTAATGATCTATTAGCCTGAGATGGTTGCGGACTATGGCCATATCGGGATTTCTGAGGACCACATCCGATGCCACAGGGCGTCATTGCTCTTCCCTTCACACACAGTCCGGGGAAGTGAATCGTTAAGTGCAAAGCCCGAATTCATCAACGTGCGCCCTCGCACGCAGATCAACCTGCGCGGTCAGGTCGCGGGGTTAGCTTCAAGTCTTTTCTCTTATCTTCCGGAACAAAATTTGGATTATAGCAGAGGGGAAACTTTTGATTAGTTTTATTCATTAGCTTCAAGTCTTTTCTCTTATCTGATTAATCATTATCCCCCTTTCAGGCACACCGGCTTAGCGGTATTGGAGGGGCGCGCCGGTTACAAAGGGGGGGGGGGGGGCGCCGGATAAGGATACTACAAGGGGGGGTGCGCCGGTTAAAAGGGATCCAAAGGGAAAGAAAGGTGCGCTGGTTAAGGCAAAGAAGGGGAGGCGCACCGGTCTTGGGCTCATGTAGGGGGGCGCGCCAGATTAAGTTCTAGAAGAATGGCGCGTCGGATTTAGGCTCATAAAGTGATGGGAGTGCATACTATTCATTCCAAGAGTTTGAATGTGGATTTGAGTGTGGGGTTAAACCGGCGCGGGGGGGTAGCGCGTCGGATTAACACACGGCGGATTAGGGGGCGCCGGATTAAGCATCGTATAGCTTTCTTTCAACCCTTTTGTGCTCTGTTTCTTCTTTCCTTCAACTGCAAACTAATTTATTGATTGGTTAGTTCATCTTATTGATGGATTATGTTTGTGGAAAGAAGATTTAAGTGTTTTAATTGTTTATTCAGGTGGATTAGCATGATGATTCGAGTGTTTTATTAGAAAAGTTTATGCAAGAACTCAGAGATTCGGTTTGTTTCAGTGGTTTTCGACATATGATGTTCTTTTACCCACAGAGCTTATTCTGTTCATTCGTTCTTATGGGTTATTCGCCTAGCAAAATTTGGGCAGCATCTCCCCTAGACCCGAAGGGTCCGGGGGAAAAAATGTGGCGCGCCATACGGAGAGAGGTCTGACGGCCCCGAAACCTCCCGGTGTGCGCATAAGCGACGACACCAGTAAAATTACCCCATTTGGGGCTGGAGGTCCTGAGGGCTAGCCTACAAGGGAGTCCGGTGACCCATGGGTTATTGCGATCGTATCGACTCCCCCCGTTCGGGGCCGGATGTCCTGAGGGCCAGCCTACAAAGGAACTCCGGTGACCCGAGGGTTGCCGTGATCGCGTGGCTGAGACCGCGTGAGAGCTAAAGTTGACACAAGAACACGGCGGAGGGGAGATCCAAGAGAAAGTAGTAAAAGGAAGTTAACGCATGCATGCGTATATATCTATCTACAGATATATATGTACATATCTATGCATATATGATCCGACGGGAACATATGGACTTGCAAAAGGGAGGGGATGAGCGAGCATCAAAATCGGGTTTCATGAGGGAGATAAGTGAGGATCGGGGTTGAAGGCCCCATGCTTCATTTCCATTTAAACAGAAGAGCTACATCGGGGCTGGACGTCGCCGAGCAGAATACAAGGGAAGAGGAGAAAGACAATGACCCACCCTCACACGGCTAGCTCTCACTCTTCCTCCCCTTTCTCTCCCACTCTTTCTCTCTTCTTCTTCACACAGGCTTCGGGCTTCAAGGGGTTTCTCTCAGAAGAAAAGCTTCTGCCTTTCAGGCTTCCAAGAGTTGTCCCTTCTCTCCAACCGATCAAAGTTCCCCGTGGTGGGCTTTTTATAGGGGCTAGTGGCCCTGTCGAAGGGAGAGCCCCCCCCCCTTATTTCTCTTTATTTCTTCTTCTTTCCATCTTGCTTCGCCTGCAACGCCTCTGCCGTGTAAACACTTCAGAGAAAGAATTGCTTGCTTCAGCTAACCCGGCGCGGGGGAATAGCGATCGCGCTGGAATAGCCCTCTCTTTTGCCTTTAAGTTGAGCGCGCCGTATTATCATTCTGAAATGGGCGCGCCGGTTTAGCATAAAAAGGGGGTGGCGCCGTTTTAACAAAAGCAAGGGGGAGCTCGTACTAGAGCATAAAGTGGGGCGCGTCGTTTTAAGGCGCGCCGCTTTAAGGCCCTTCCGCGCCGTTTTAAGCTCCGAATGGATTCTTTTTAAAGTCGCGGCCGTTTATATGAATGTTGGCATTCCCAGAATATTCCGGTTGCGACGCATGGCCTCTGCAGTATTCCGTTTGCAGCCTCCAGGTCTCGATCCCAGACTTTGAGTGACTTTCGGTGCATGCCGAGACTATGTCGGAGTTCCTGATTTTTCTCTGATTCAGCTTTTGACAAGGCCGGTTGGAGAGTTATGGCCGTATCTTCCGCCTGGGGGCTTCCTTGGCGGGTAGTGGGCCACCAAACGAGTTCTCGTCCTGATCGGGCGAGGCATGAGGTCTATTCTGTATTCTCATCTTTGGCTCACTCTCGAGTGTCAAGGCATGCATGCTGTATGATCCTCGTCGACATTTTTTGACGTCCACATCAGCCCATTGAAGGGCACAGACAGCAAGGAACAAGTGAAACTGTAAATTACATGCTGATAAGTCGACCTGATCTTATCAGTGAGTCGACTTAGCTGGGTTTGCCAGAACCCAAGATTTGTTCAAATAGAACTGATGGGTTGACGCAATTTCTTCAGTGCGTCAACGTACAGGTAACAGACAGAGGAATTTGTCAAAGCAATCATTCTATTTGAGCAAAATCTCATTTATTGCAATTTAGCATCAACACAAATGCATTCTAATGACATCATTAAGATGTGCAACTTTAATGCAGTAATTGTGAACTTTTCAACTCCCCCTAAATGTATGCATGAATTTCAAAAATTCTTTTTGGGTTTTTAGATCCTGATATTATGTAGCTGATTCTGAAAAGAAACATGCAAATGATCAAACCTATCTATGTCCATGAGTATTTTGAATATACAATGAAGTTTTGACAAAACATGGACACTGACTCATGGTACCAAGCGAAGGCACATTCTCACGCATGATGATAGCTTTGAGGCAAGCTTAACATGTCCTCCCTCTAGTCACCATTTGATATAGCATGGAGTCAAGGCATGCAAGTACACTTACGAGGATGCAACATGCAAGGCATACCTCAAAATATGCACACTCAAGAATCAATGTAAATTTAGCAAATATGAGTGCAACATGCAGATTTCATTCTTTTCTTGTCATGCACTTCATGATTTAATATGTTGAGCATGCTAATGTTCAAATGCCAATGCTTGACATGCAATATGCAGACATGCTCTTACTTGAATGCAAGTTTCAATCTATACTTGAAATGTAGTATGGATGAATGTCATTTCACTAATGCAAGGTATAGGAATGCTATCTCTCCCAATGAATGAATATGCAAACCACAAATGGGAGAAGAAGCACATGTTTGATTCATGCTTAACAAATTTTATAAATCACTTTGAATTGGGCTGAACTATATGCACAGTCTTACACATTTCCTGCTGCCTCCTCCTTTAACCAGGTGAATCATTGATTTCAGAACTAAGCAGGAGGTGAGTTAAGAAACAAGAACCAGCCCTCAAGAATCCTCAACACAATGCTCATCTTGGAGCATGTGCTCATTAAAAACCAGAGTCATCACATATTCACATTCAAGCATTATTTGACAAGCATTTACTCATCAAATGAACTTAACAAGAAACTGTAGTCTCTCCCTTATAAAAGGTAGGGTGGACAATGCATGATTTTTTTGATAAAATAAGTATGACATGAAAAAATATCATTAAGAATGAAGAAGTTACAAATTGTTCTGGCCACATCATATAAACAAGTATTTCAATTAATGAACATTGAGGGTAACACAATATCACAGTAAATCATGAAGCATTTCAGATTGATAGACAATAAGCACAATATCAAATCTAAATAATTTTTTTTTCTTTCAAGAGCCAGACATATTACTAAGATCCGGTACAGGGCGGAGACCTTAGATCCGAAGATCATCTCACGCATAGTTAGTGTAGCACCTCAAGAATTTTAACGATGAGAATAAGTGACCACAATTATTCAAGAACTGGAAAAGGAAATAATTATGAAAATTGAAAAATGAAAATAGTTAAAATAAATCTATGGATCCAAACCTCATGTGCCATCCAAAGGTCTTTTACCCAAACTTTTAAGCACACATATATAATATATATACACATATATAATGCCGGTATAATTTAACATGCCTTAATTCAAAAATCCATTATACAAGCTTTAAAAAACTATATACATATGTGGTATATTATGCATGCCAAGCCTTAAGACACCATGAAGAAACTACCCACATATTTATATGTGTGTAGTTATAATACAATAAGATATATGTATATATATATAAACCCCATATATAAATATATATATATCTAGAGATAAACCATATATATATATGAATATTACAAGTGCATAGTATATATTAAACAATATTTGAGCATCTAGCTAATACTAAATATATATACAATATATATATATATATATTACTTGAATATATGATCCTTATAATTAAAAGGGTCCAAAGCCTTTAAGTCAATTAATGGGCTGAGAATAAATTAATACCTAGTGGGCTTGAAAAGCCTTAAAAAAAACCCCTTAATGGGCCTTCAGCTAATGCCTTGTTCGTAGGGAGCTAAAATAGGTGGGCTTTAGGGTTATGTCCAAATAGGAAGGATGGCTTCAAACTTGGATGGGGAGATTAGCATGGGAAGTTCCAAAGTTTTATAGGATTCCTACGAGGAACGTGGGAAGGGTGGCGATAGTTTTAGAAAGAAAACCCAAAATAGGAAGTGATAGGATCACACATAGGAAATTTAAAATCCCTTTAGGACTCGTATCTCCCGTGAGACTCTTATGGCCATGAACCCTATATAAATAAGCCCCCACTACAAGAAAATAGACTTTCAGGGGCATTTCAAAACTGCCCCAAAAAATGGAGATAAATGCCCTAAAAACTTTTAGGGGCAGTTTGATTAGTTTTAGGGACAATTTAAAATGTGCCCCTATTGCCTCGGTCCCTAAAGGCTTTTGGGGCACTTTTTGAAAAGTGCCCCTAATTTTGTCATTAGAGGCACTAAAAAATTGCCCCTAAATATTCTAACAGAGGCAATTTTGATGATCAAATGCCTCTAATAAGCATGTTTTAAGGGTAATTCTTCCTTCAAACTGCCCCAAATAACCTATTTTAAGAATAATCTTCTTAAAATCACCCTAAAATAATCACTTGAAATAATATGTTTTAGGGGCATTTTATTCCCCAAAGTGCCCCAAACGACTAATGTGTAGGGGCTCCAGTTTCTAAATATTGCACCAAAATAACCATCCAAAATGTAAAAATTAAAGTCAACATTCCTAACATGCAATTAATATACAGATCCTATTCTTTTTAATTCATTGGCATACACAAGCACCCACCATTATACAACACACGTGTATATCAATTGTCTACCTTTTAACAAAAACAAAAATAAGACATGATACTCATTGATAAAAGCAATGTATTAATAGAGCTATATTATAAAATAAAATCATGAAAATATGCAAATTACAAAAGACATCACATCCATGACTTTGAAATACAACTCAGACCATGGGGGCTCAATTTTTCACTCGATGACTAAAATATATAAAATAGTTTCCCTTTGGTGCTCTTTAGGTACAAACATTTTCTTGCTAGTGAACAAATAGTAAGAGAATACAATTGGCTGAACGGTTTGACATGTGACCATGACACTTGTATTCTTCTCTACCAATGCATTGCAATCTATATTCTTGTTTGGATGCCACTGCAGAGTAAGATTCTTGTAAGCACATTTAATTTCGACGATGGAGACAATCCTTTAGATGCCCAATATCTTGTACCAATCCTTACGCTTATTTAATTTCAATACTTTTTCAACCCTCGTCAATATCTGCATAAAAAGATTTTAGGGGAAATGGATAGCCAGTAGTTGCATACATAAATCTCATTTACAAAGTCATTCAAAAAGTCACTTAGGCAGCTAAAAATTTTAGACTTCATTACCTAAAAGAGTAATACTTAGTTTGACCACAATAGTTCAAGCTCCATGCCACTAGTTGCTTTGACCACCCTGACATCGATAAGCATACCTATCAGTTAACACATACAAAAAAACAAATAACATGCCTAATAAATAACCACAATTAGTTCAGAACTTTTTGGTCGAATACACACATCACCCATTACCAGAATCAAACCATGTAATGATACAGCATCAACTGAGCCTAAGTTCACAATTTGTGCAAAGGAGTACAAGTATATAAAACAGCCAAATGTTATATGTTCACTTTCATATATAATTCAGCTAATGAATCACTATATCATGTCAATTGCAATTTATGAATATAATCACAGTCTCTTGAACCCCTAACCACTATATCAGAATGTATAAAATCAGGACCAAAACTTATTATGATGCCTTCACTCAAAGGAAAGCACTTTAAAAGAAGCAAGGGATGAGAAGAAGGCGCTTGCAGCCTACAACAAGTCCATCTGCTACCGCTTTAGGGCTGTTATCAGCAAAGAGGGGCCCTGCTCACTAAAGGAGGCATCTTGCTTTAATATCAGATCCAAACTACCAATGCTAGGAGTCATATTAATTTTAAGAAATGAATGTATTTCAAACCAGAGTTTAAGGGCTTTATTGACTTTCTAAAAGTAGATGAACCCTTATTCCATTTTGCATCTAAGGGTTATAATAAGACAAGCATGATATCTAGGAAAAGGTCATTTGTCATATCAAAGTATGACAACAACGACTACTGGCCGGCATTGGCATACCTGATGTCCTAATTGTTGATTCCACAATGTATTGTGGAACAAATGGCTGTGACAAGCCAATGAGTCAACAGATGACGTAAAAATGAAAACTACACCCAAGAATCAAATGGAATGTTTACCATTTTTTCTGTTATGGATGGTGAGAGGTTATGGGAAGGATCAATCACACAACCTCATGAAAAACCACAAATATCAGATCGAACTAAATCACCCATAGAGAAAAAGGCTTATAGAAACAAAAAATATACCAACTTCATATTGGGCAAGCATATTTTGGAGGATTGTTAGACAAACTTTTGTATGTGCCACTTGTGCTAGGATAGAAAGAAAATTCCCGTTAAAAATGCCATAGAAAGAGATTGGATCATGGTTGAATAGAAAGAGAAAAATGAGACATTTAAGAAACTACAGAATGCAGAAACTGAGTGTAGGTGTTCCCTTTCTTAGGTAGTAATTAATTGGCAAAGGCAAGGAACATTCTCCAATATAACTATTTGCTTGCTGTATTTTCAAATTAGAGATTGATAAACCTGCACACAACCACTGCACTTAGATGCTCGACAGCCCCTGGAATATTTCCAATAACTTACTACCTTGAATTCTGCTTCCCCAAAAAAAGGTCACTTGTTTGGTTCCCACCAAATGCTCCAGCACACATCATGCGGTATAATGCTAAAAATCTTTACTCTTGGATTTCTAGGTGACAAAGTTTTTCAACCTTTGAAGAATTGCCACATCTATTGAACTGCTTGAAAGTTGAAGTTGACCCAAAAAATCACCATTACAGAAGACACATGATAAATCACCATAAGACCTCCATTTACTCCGATATACTTATTAATGATCCTTTTCTCAAACAATAACCACAGTAACCAGTCCTACCAATAGAATTTCTAGAAATCAGTCATCTGAAAATTTTTCAGCCCCATCAAAAAATGGAAATGCAACTATGCTAATGGCCATATTGACTAAGAGCTCTATGAACATGTCGAGAATAATTCTGTCTACTAAGAGGGAACTCATACTAAATAACCTGCAGAAGGAGGTAAAACATTATGTATTTAGGACATCTCTAATGAACAAGATAAAAAAAAGTTCTTATCTACACCCTTTCACATAGGGATATAAGAAAGGGCAGGAAAAATGCTTAAAATACCTCAAATCAGAGAGAATGAATTCAAGTTAACAATACCAGACAAATGTCCACCATGATGGGCTACTCTTCTATTTATTCTAGTAAACATCAGATTCCGTTGACTGCTGAACAAACTTGTGTGCCAACATTCTGCATACAGGTGAGCATCAAGTGGATTCCGGAGTAATCAAAATTCAACTTCATACTGAGTTTGAGGGCATAAATTTGTCATTACATAATCTCAAAATCTTGTCAGGGCATCTACCTTGAGGAAGCCTTTTCAGTAAACTCCAGTGAAATTGGATACGACAATAAGCAGTTATTAGATTGGTGGATAGATGTTAAGACTTGGTACGTGGACAATTCTACAATGCAATGAGGAATGGACCCCTCAGATAAGCATCAGATGCATAAATTTACAACTTTAATGCAGGTGAAAAAATGTTACTTTAGATAAGAGGCTGCCTCCTTATGTATAAGCACTTGCCTCCTCATAGACAACATTAAAGTGTTGCAAAAAGAGTTGTTCTCCCCATTCTCTAACCCTGTCTGCCACAAAAGAAACCACCCTATCAGGTGTAAGAGCCTCTCTCTAGAAGGTTCTTTCATTTAGGGTTTAGTAAGCTTGTTTCTTGGTCAAATAATTGTTTGGACTCCCTTCTACCACATGACCCCAAGGTGAGGCTGGTAAAAGAACAATTTGGTTATTCATTCATTCTCAGAAGTAGTCTACTCACTATAGCCTGTGTAGCATGTGTAGATGCAATCACTGCAATAGTATAGTTGCCTGCAATGTAGTATGTAGCTAAAATTTTATATGCCATCACAAAAAAATGCCTAATCCTATGAGAAAAAAAAGCTACAGTATGATTGAAAATCATCATTCAAAACTCTTCTCTAAAGAAATCATATATGTGTGCCTTTTTTTTTGGGTTCGAAGGCAGTGATACCACTCTACATCAATTAAAAAAACTGCACACATTCTAAAGAATTAAAGCCTCCCTCCAGTTTCTGAACATCAATTTAAAAAAGTGCACACATTCTAAAAAAATTGCACACATAGTTAGAAACTGTATCCAAAATCTGACTAAATATTTAATGAATAGCTTGGTCATTGGGCCATCAGTTATAATTGATATCCTTGTTTAGCCATGACCTTAACCAGTGCCTGATAAAAAAACAACCTTATCATGAGAAACTGTATGATAAAAAAGATAAGTGCATTACATAAGGCACAAATGATGCAAGGTGACAATGAAATCTGCCAACCTAAGGAAAAGTCAGTTGAGTTCAACCCAATTCAGTCGACGTGACTGAAAGTCAATCGACTGATTCTCAAGTAAGTCGATTGAATTTTCAGGAAATCTACTGAGTTCAGTAAATTGTTATTCAAACCATTTCAGCTAAATTTTGATAAACATTTCTGGAATGATATGGGCAAACCAGTCTTGCTGCTTTCCTTGCCATCCTCTTGGCTCTCATATCAATTTTCTCCAGAAAAGTTTTCCTATTTTGTGGATATCATTCTCCCTACGTAGCTTTTGATATGGTGTCGCCGCTCTAAGTGTTGCATCCACAACTAACATCTTTACAGGACCCTGCGTAAGATATATTGATCTTGTGACAGCTCCATACAAAAAAATATTCTTCAACGTATAACCATTCTATTTCATTAAGAATAGATTCTTCAGGGCCAATTGTTGATGACCATTAAGAAAGTCATATAGATAGCAGGATAAACAAGTTAATTCATAGGGTTTTTGCATATAAACTATTGTTAAAAATGATAATAATACTTTTATCACTCCTCATTTCCATTTCTACGTATACCATTAAAAATGACACTAATGTGAAAAAAGACCACAAAATGGCCATTTACATCTTTTTGTATGCAAAAACAACATTCCATGGCCTTTCTGGCCACTATTCACATTTTTAATGATGAGGAATAAAGCATAAAGCAAATTACTCAAGACTACATTCCCGATAAAGTAAACATGTCTTGTGTAATGAAAATTATCCTGATCTTCAGAGTAATCAGGGTAGGCTTACACCTAATTGGAATATTTTAAGGGCCAAAGAATGTAATTCAGGGATGTAGGAGAAGGTTTTGTCGTAAGGAATTCAATAAACCATTCAAGCAGGTGCAAAAATATCTGACAATTGATAGTTTTTCTATGATGCAGCATGCATCGTATCATGTCAAAGTCTCAAAAAATTGTTCTAATCAACAAAGTGACAGGAGTTAAGTTATTATAATAAATCAGTGAAATTGGTTCAAACCTCGTCCAAACATGTTTGGGATATCATCATGTGCCATTCCCCTGCCATTGTCCTTCAATGCAGCAGCCACAATTTAAACCTAAAGAAGTCTAAGATGGATTATCAACAAAGAAAGAAAAAAGATAGATCGAGTCATTCCCATGCTCATCATTCACGAAGCCTTTCCATTCAATCTGGAGCCTGATGAAGGATCTGGCCAAGATTCAGATGAATTTAAACTAATATGGATGTCAAAAAGCATATAACATGTACTGCTCAATTCTAGTTGTTCTCAGAACAGTCATCAGGGTGTGCTTCGATGAAACATCATAACCCAAAATAGCTTTTCTTAAATTTTGAAAGCAGGAACTCAGAAAATTGTGACCATTTTCTACATTACTCAGCACTATATCCACATGGAAATGAAATGCACCTTAGAGGCACTAATACATCTAGGCACTGTAGTTACCAAGATGTGAGCACAGTCATAGAATTGCAAACTTGTATTATGAGAAAGATGCAACTCACTTCTCCAGGGTGGCCAGGACAAATAGCAATATATAATCTGCTAGTAGATTGAGAAATAGAGATCTAATCAATTACCTAGTCCATTTTTACATTTTGTTGAGTTCCTGCAATCTGGCTTAGCTGATTATTGCTATGGGATCACTAGGTTGTTTGCCTTTGCAAACACAAGATTATAAGTTGAAATTAAAAAAATCAGTAACACAGGTGCCTTGTTGCTTTGGGAGGATGAACATGTCTAGCTAAATCAAATTGCCATAGTTGGCCAAGATCTCTTCCTTACCTGCACTAAGAGGGTCTCCACTCATCTGGAGCAATTATACAAAAATACAAGGGTCACCTTCTGACTGCATCACTACTCATTAGGAAATGCAATTGCATGTATACCCTCATTTCATACCAAATTGCACATATTTGCCTTTGCTCCCATCTAATAGGGAAGCAGGTGCATTCATAACTTTTACATTGGCAATTCCAAGCTTATTCAGCTTATCTAATCTAATAGATATCTGAAGTAAAGGGTAATCATCGATGATTTGTACATGTCCAAATGTTTTTATAATGTCTGATTGCATGAATATTCAATTCAGAAGTAATAGTTTTTTTCTCCTCAAAATCCATCTAGGAATCGGTTTTGGAAAGTCTTTACCACCCTCATCTCCACTTCTAGTTTGTTTCACATACTCCTGAAAGTTTGAAATTATCTGAATAATTATTTGTGTTCTAAATGGACCATCATATTCCTGTTAGATTGAAGATCTATGAAAGGGCAATCAGACTGTACAGTGCCACATTGGCAAGGCAGCAGTAGCTAAAGTGAGAATTCTTAAATAAATGAATGAAAGCAAAGAGATCATATATCAAACAATCCTATTGGAAACACTGTAACAACAACAGTTAATAAAATCTAAAAAAGCTGCTTGAGGCATGGATGTGTGCAAAAAAACAAATAGATGCACAGGACCCACATTTTTCCCTTTATTTTTAGCCATTAGAACTGACCCAAAGCTTCAATAAATGGCATCGATTCAAAATCCCCTGCATCAAGAATGTCATTGTTGTTATGCCACAAAAGGATCATGGATCCTGAACGCATGCTTACAAAACTATGGGAACTATTTGACGCAAGGAATTAACCAAAAAAATGGGATATTAGGCTTTCTTGATGTGTTATAGAGATGTCACCTATAGTTCCACCCAGTTCTATGACACAAACATCAGCTCGGCCTTCTTTCCCATCCACAGGTATCATTGCCACACGTTCAATCCACTCTTGAATGTCATCAGTAATGTTGGAGAGTCTTGACATTTCTGGGACTCTGGTTTCCTTTGCTGATTTAGGTCTTGTTGTAAGAAGAAACCTAGGTATAAGGATATTAAAAGTGATTGGATGCAAGAATTTGTATGACACTGGAGGCGTTGTTTTAAGATTTAATGGTGATGCAAATTGTGAAGATCTGTATAGTGAACTGAACCAGAAATGATTTGATCGGAACATCACTGGACCTGTCTCTATTACCTGATATTTACCCCTTTGTATAGACTCTGGTTGGAGCAGTTGAGACATCTTACACCTCTCCTCTTCACTTGCAGCTTGCCTGGTTTGTGTACCTCCCGCCTAATGCTTTATCAGAAATATTGCTTTGGAGTCTCCCAAAAGCTTGTTCCTAGCTTTTTCAAATGTAACCATAAGTTGAATAAGTAAGAAACATCTTAGTAACCATCAGTACATGAAGAATGCATAGCCTGCACAATGATCCAATCAAGTCTGGAAAAGGGGCGTGGTTAACTGTTTACACAATTGATAAACTTTAAAAAATAAAAGAACATGAAACCAAATAACTGAAATTATATCAGACCATGCAAGCCTGCATAGTTAATTTTTGTTATGGGTCCCTAGATTAGATTTAATCCAATTATCTTTAAAAAAGAATCAACTAAAGGTATCTTTGGCACTCCCATCTAATTGGAAGGACTTTGGCATATCTATGGGTTTCAGAAGTTATTTTGAGAGGATAGCATTATACCTCAGAAGTTACATATGCACTTTTTTTTAACATTCAACTACAATGAAAGCTCTCACCTTATGGAAGAGGTTGCCCATCTTTATTCCACCATTAACAGAAATCATTCTAACACACATGTGAGAATTTTAATCTTTAGGACTGCCTCACAATCCACCTAGGGAGAAAAGCAACCTATGAACTGCCAGATCTGAAACTAACATGCCTTAGTTTTGGCATCATACCAGATTCAGGGAGGTACTGTAATGGCTGGAGATAGAACAAATTGCTTCTCCATCATTTGTATTTTCTCTCTTTCCTCCTTTTCCCCCTTCTATGTGGCCCATTTAAAGAAGCACACACAATATGTAATGACACGTTTTAATATTAGCTGTCATTGTCATCTGTAATTTGAAAAACCCTTGATCCAGAAACAAACCTGAAAAAGAGTGCCCAAGATGCATCAAAATATGAAGGCTAGTTTTGAACTAGAGTAGAATTCATATAATCCAATCCCGGTATGAATTGTACACCATTATCAACTTTGAATAGAATCTGATAAACAAAGAAAGTATATTAATATAAGATGAGCCTTGGATTTATAGACCGTTCTTTCTATTGTTTCTAAAATTAGGAGAAGAAAAGTGCAGGCTATCTAAAAATCCACGATACTTCCCAGAGAAAATACCAGTCAGGCTTGGCACTTAGTGCACTGATCATTGGTTCTGCGATCGACCTTTATTATCACAAGCCACCGCCTTGTCATTGGCCTTGCCACTGATTTCTACCATTTTGTCACTATATTGAGCAGGTATAGACTTGCAATTGGCAACCACATCCTCTACCTTCATTTTTATTTATCATAAGAATTCACCATCAGGTTCATTAATCTGATCTGTAGGATGTCAAACACTGTCACGTTTGCTTGATGCTGCCATCGCCACCTTTTGTTTCATAAGCTACATGGTCCACTTGAAATTAATAAAAAATATAAATATAATTTTGTTAAAAAAGGTATAACCATCAATCTTTTTTCACCAGTGTCCCCAATCTTCACCATGGTAAAAATTTGGGTCAAGGAAGCCTTTACCTTTTCAACATTGGAAGTGACCAGACATTCGTCAAGTCTTCATCATCTTTCCCTCTTCTCTCTAGGTATCCACAAACTTTAGGCTGATTGTGTTATTTGACAAGCAATTTGACAAATATATCAAACATATATTTAACATATATCAAGCAATTTTACATTCTGTGCAACATAGCAATTTGACAAGCATATCAAACAGTAGCATAACCTTGGGGAATTCATTTCCATGTTTCCTAATATTGAACCAAGCATGAGAGAAACAAAGAGTGTAATACTTGTTTTGAGAAGGATCATATTGTCCTTTTGGGTTTGTTGCACCAAACACAATTGTCTTTGTACTATATGAATGCAGAAATAAAAGATATGGTGAACTATATACGTACACAACCAACAATAAAAGATTAGTTCACAACTTTTCATATGACAATCTAGAAATTTAAAACAATGTTATATCTCTGTAGTAAGGTTTATAAATTCTCTCTCTCTCATCCATCCATAACATGAAGTGATCAAAATGTGCAACCTAATAAAAAAACTCATGTTTTCATCATCTTCAAGTTCTTTTCCTTTCAACCTGCAAAAAAAATGACAAATGAAAAGTAATAACTCAAATTAAAAGACTTTAACTTCATTCCTGAAATTATAGTAGAAATGTAAAAGAGATGAAATTCATTACATGTGTCCTTAGCCATGCTATTATTTTGCCGGTGGCATCTCCAATTGTTCTGACATCATTGTATGATCGAATAAGTGGTGATGATGGTTGTATAGGTATTTCAATAGACACTTCACAAAAAAATTCTCCTAGCTCCACTCCTCCAACTTTTTTTTCTGAATCTCTACTAACAACGATCCCAGAAGCTACCACAATATCAAGTTCAGTCCAACTCTTTAAAAAGACATCTTCAACAATCTATAAAAAAATCTTAGTTAAATAATTGAAATTAAATAAATTCAAAGTATAAAATTCAAAAATTAGAAATCTAATAAAGCAACGATCTAAACTATTGTTATGTAGGGTTGAAACTTTTATTTGATTGGCTAAGTCAAGTTTGAATGCCATACATGATACATTATACTTCTGATGCATATTGTGAAATTAATTACTCACATCCTGGGGTAAGAATGTTAGGCTGCTTGACCTGCCAATTGCAGAATTTAGGGTGCTTCACCTGCCAATTGTGTAATTCATATGCCATGTCCAACACTCTATTGAGATTCAGAAGTGGATACTTAATTCAACTCATGTTTAATACTAGCATACTAGGTTGTTGAGATTCTATTTTTAAATTGGGCATAATTTTTATAAGAGCATGTATTTACCCCCCTATAGATCCTACGGTGCACAAACATGGATTTGATGTGGGACTCCCATGACATGCGGCCAAATACTAGGAGGGACCAAGAAGATGTCGACTCCAATGGAAAAGCAAAGAAAGGGCTCCAAAATAGATATTTTATGTAAGTGGTACTTCCCCAAACTTCGTTGTTCTCCAATATATGTGGGAGTGGAGTCACTATTTGGTGGCTGCATAGGGGACATGAGGAGGGACTATAGCCCACATCGGATCCAATGACATGAAAAAGGATTTTAGTCCATAATGGATCCAGGGACATAAGCAGGGACTTTGGTCTCATATCAGCTCCAGGTGCATAGTAAATTTGTATGGGGTGAGAGGGGATGGAGGAATGGGGGCATTGAAGAGTCACCTCAATTAGTTGTCAGTTCCCACCCCAAACCCCTTCTAACACTCATTATTCTACCTTCCCAAAATATATATCCAACCATTGGATGCAGTTTGCATCCAACATCTAATATATTATTACAGATAAGAGATGCACCATTTTTCGAGAAATCCAAGTTTGATAGAAAAAAATAATTGGATCAGACATATATGATTAACTACAATTCCATTTCTTTTAATTTCATCACAACAAAAGCTAGAAACACATTTCTCATTCCACTAACACATTTGCATCCCTATTTGCATGTTTGGTAGACTTGGAAGATGGGTCCATTCAGAACAAACAGGGTCAAGTGAGGGGAACTTTTATATACAAGAAAGAGGTCCAGTTGCCAACTTTTGAGACACACCCAAACTTCTCATATGATAAAGAAACAGAGCAAACAATTGAAATGACAATTAAACTGATCCATATCTTAAAATAAAATGTTAGGAATCTTATAACCTCCATTCATATGAAATCACAACAGTCTAAAATAAACCACTAACACCAGGTTAACCTTACTTAAGTGTGGCTTCTGCACTCTTGATAGTCACCTTATCATCAATAGCATCACAGTGAGGAAGCCCCAAGCCACAGTAGTTTATGTTCAAATCCATAAATGGGAAAATCAGCTGCAAGATGCACCAAAGTGTAATTCTTTTCTGAGAAATAATGGAGGGCATCCAGACAAAATAGAAACACAACAGAGATGCATAAGAACCAAAAGATCGGATCATGGTTACCTGTCCTTGATATAATTGTAGATGACATTAGTCATTTCATCATCTGAGTTCAAAGATAGAGCGCCAAAGTTAATCTGTAACCCTGTGTCGCCCATCCCCAGTTGTGGCTAGGCCCTACGGAGGGTGGGCAACAGCAACAAAGCTGAGGAAGAGCCCGACGGATTTTGTGGCTAGGCCCGGCAGCTCCTGCGCCTGTTGAGAAGGAGTGAGGCGGGAGATGGGGGCCACGGAGGAGAGGAAGCAGAGGGGTGAAGGAGAAGATGGAGGAAGATTCTGCACTAGAAGTGAGGAGGTGGAGAGGTGGAGGAGAAGTTGGATCAAGGCTAGGGCCGTCTTGTACCTTCACAGCCTCGTAGCAGGTTATGAGTTGATGCAGGTGCAGGGGCGACGATGAGCAACGTGGTGGTGTCGCAGCAGAGCAAGAGCAGCGCGGGAATGGTCAGGGAGCGTTGCCCGATGCCGGTTGCTGCTAGGACCCATGGTCGGTGCTGAGTAAGGCCGGGCGGCTCCTGCGGCTGCTGAGGAACAGCCCACACCAGAGGTTGAGGGGAAGGGGGCCAGGGAGGTGATGAGGCAGAGGTGTCAAGGCTTAGATGGATCCACACCGGATGTTAAGGAGGCAGAGCGACAGAGGGAGAAGATGATGAGGAAGAGTCACCGGAGGTTAAGGAGGCAGAGAGGCGGAGGGAGAAGATGAGCTAGGAAGAGTCCGCAGCTCGCGGGAGGGTTCTAGGAGGTGAGAGGAGGTGGAGGGGTGGAGAAGATGGCTGGATAAGGGGGACTCCGCGTGCGGGAAGGATCGATCGACCGCGAGGTAGTTTAAGTTCGGGCGGGAGCTGGTGGCGCGCAGTCAAAATATTTTTGGGGCATTTTAATCCATAGCTCTTCTCCTCCATAAAAATTTTGAGGCAATTTTAAAATGCCCTTGAAAAGAGTTTTAAACAAAGAATAAAATTAAATTATTTTAGAGGTAATATTAAATATAAAATGTCTCTATTTATGATAATTTTGAGGCAGTCTTATTAAATGCCTCTAAATAAATTGCCCCTATATCTCTAATTTTTTGTAGTGCCCCTGCGAGGCCACATGTTAATGCTACTGCTGGGCACGTTCCAAGCGTTGTTTCTGCTGCTGCCGGTCGTGATTGAAGGAGGAAGCCGTGGGAACTCTTCTTCCTTTGCGTCGACCTGTCTGTGAAGAAGTCGTTGCTGCTTCTTCCTCTTTCTGCTCCCTTTATCCTTCTTCCTGGTTCAAGCACGAACCGAGGTAGGTGTTCTCTCTGACAGCTAAACTTAATTAACAAGGATAATACATACTCCTATGATCATAACAACATGCTTATATCTCATGTTCGAGTTCATAGTCTCAAGTTTCTGGTAGGTGTTCTCGGCATCAAGCTAAACATGTTAAGAACAATTAAACCTTAATATGGTCTCTCCATATATGTATATACCTTAATCTTTAATGCATCCGTAGGTGTTCTCGGCATCAAGCTAAACATGTTAAGATTAAACCTTAATATGGTCTCTGCATATATGTATATACCTTAATCTTTGATGTATCCGTAGGTGTTCTCGGCATCAAGCTAAACCTGTTAAGAACAATTAAACCTTAATATGGTCTCTGCATATATGTATATACCTTAATCTTAAATGCACCCGTAGGTGTTCTCTCTCAAAGCCAAACAAATTAATCTTGCATAATCTCTACTTCGTTTGTACAAGATTTACACCATGAATTACATGTTTTACATTAACTTTAAATATCTATACATTCTATTGGGTTTTACGTAATACGGTAAAATACTATAGCGATAGTTAGATTTATTGGCTTTAACATCTTATTCGTGGGTGTCCGAGTGACCTTTGGCCATGAAAATTTATGGGCGTACTAGTGGGGTGGAGACCGAGACAGTGAGAGTGGTTGCACCATTTTTGATGTCTTCTATCTCAAGATCTCCCATCTCTCAACGAAAAATTATTATGAACGTCTGGTTAGGTAGAGTTTGTTGGCCCCGTGAACTGGCAAGCAAGAGGGGGTGAATTGTTTGCCGGGAAATTAAAACGATAAGACCGAACCCAATTATGGATTAACAAATAGAAGCGCACCAGCTGCCAGCGAACTCAACCAATCACAGTGAAAGATAGGCAAGATGATAAAAACCAAAATGCTCTCAGACGAAGAACATCAATAAAAGAAGAGCACGAGAGAAACACACCTCCCAAGCGTAAGCATACAACCACAATAAGATCAACCCAGAGGACGCAGGGATTTTAGGTGGTTCGGTTGCACCCAGTGCAAACCTACATCCACCCCTCTCAATAGAGAGGATTCCACTAAAACAGGAGCTACACGAGCAAAGTGCTCAACACACACACTCACACAAGATGGTCGATGACCTCAAACCACACACACACGTCCTAGCAGGGACACTTGCATCACTTGGAGATGAAATCTCCAGTCACACACACTCATAATCATCTGAGGTTTGCGGAATGCAACAGAGATACATCTTATGGACAATTTAATTGAAAAGCAACTAGGAACTGGCTCCCCCTGTTTGGTTCACGAATTGGCGTGAGAGGCTTCTGTAGATCCGGAGCGACTGCTGAAGGGGATAAGGCTTGAACGATGATCACAGCGAGCTCTCGAGCTTCAGGCTTGTTGAGGGAAGAACTACTTGAGGAATCGAGGTCTTCTCTTCAGGGAAGTGGCTCTCTCTCCAGCACGTCCATCCTCCTCTGCTTCTCGACTCAGAAACTCGCTCAGCTTGTGCGGCACGTCTTTTCTAGTTTTCTCTCACTCTTTTTTTTTAACGCCCTAATCATGAGCATATATATATCGATGGCAGGGGGGCACCTATCTGGAGGGAAGAGATGAGGATTCTCTTCTCCGATTGCCCCTTTTCATGTGACGTGGCTGTTTGGATCGAACGCCCTGAAATTTGCGATTAGCACCTGAAAATGAGTTAACTTCACTCATAGTGTATTAGGAGAGTCTAAATAACTAATCCAAATGTTAATTAGTTTAATCCACTACAGATCAAGTGATTACCACATTAAGTATGTCCCACAAAATTAATGGATGGAATAAAACTGCGAAATTCGAAGAAAATGCAAAACACCACAAGTGGGTCGACCCCCTGAATTAGGTGGGACGTCCCACTTGCAAACAGCAACCAGAACAGGTTCTATTTTGTCACAGGGGACGTCCCACTTGACAGATGGGTCGTCCCACTATGTAACAGAGCCACTCAATGGTTTCTGTCAACACATGGGTCGACCCATCTGTCAGGGGGGTCGACCCACTTGAGGTTGGACCAGAAAATACAGATTAATTTCAACCATTTGCAGGGAGTTTGAGTCAATAGGACAATTATGGTCAAGTAAGAGAAAAAAATCTTACCATGATAGATTTGAAAACAAATGTCATTTCTTCTCACCTTACATGAAGACCCATCCACCCATTACCTTGGCTTCACACTTGATTCAGCTTTGTAGAGTGGGAAATGTGTGACTCTTCCTAGTTCCTTTCAACTTCACAAACCTCATCTTGGAAGAAGAGAGTGCTTGCTGCTGGGATGATCATTCTATCACATGACTTGACAAGAGAGGATTGGATCAAATAGGTTGGCATCTTGAGAAATTCAGCTATACCAAACACATCCACTTACTATTTTATCAACATGCCCAAAAGATGATTTTATTTAAAACACTAAGGAACATTGTCATCATCAAAACCAAGGAGGGCACAACAATCTCCCCCTTTTTGATGATGACAAAAAGACTAATGCAATTTAAACTATGGAAGAAAGATGACAAAGTTATTGAGATCAGAGCCACAGAAATTTAAAACTAGACCATTTCAAATTGCAAGCCAATGAGCATAAAAACATGAACATCAAAACATAGCAGCACATTATCCCAAAAACTGTCAGCAAATTGCATTTTTCTCCCCCCTTTTTGTCAAGAGCAAAAAGGAGACATGCAGAGCAAGAGTACAAAGATAGATTAACGAACAAGGAAATGACCAAGGTGAAGAGAGTGGTAATATGACCAAGGAAAATGAAGTGGAAGATGGGCACACAAGCAGTCATTCATGCAGCCTAGATGTAAACTAAGTAGGGTGTAAGCAAAATGGGCAGCATCTTTTAAAGATCGGACAGAAGATAACTCCTAGGAAGACTAGTTGGATTGTCCTGAAATGTGGTCCCAGATGTGCTGTAGCATTTGGGATTGGGCATCAAGAGCCTTTGACTGTGATGCAAATTGGTGCTGGAACTGCTCATGATTCAGCTTCAGTTGGCTCACATCTTCAGTCAGCTTGTCCATCTTGTGTTCAATTTGATCGAGGCGAGATCCAAACGGCTCTTGTCCAGAACTTCTTCGAGTAGCTGGAGGGGAACTAGGAGGTGGCTCATCATCTGAAGCATCAGTCTCGTCTTCTTCATCATCGTTAGCACTTTCTTCAGATTCCATTTGTTTTCCTTTGAATTTTCTCAGATTTCGAACTAACTGACCAGCTGCATTTTTCTTGTAGCCCATGTTGTTGCAAAGACTATGGGCAGTGTAGACATCTTTTTCCAATAATTCTTCACAGATTTCCTTATCCAAGTCGATACGAAGATGTGAAAAAACTGCTGTTAACTGTGAAGCATAAGGAAGACTGCATCTCTTTTCTTTATAACAGAGGAATATTAAGTCATACATGAGACTTGAGAAATCAGCTATAATACCATTGTAAATGCAGTGGAACAAAAATTTATGAACTTTGTTGACTTTGTTCCTGCTGCCACCCCTTGGATAGAAAATGGTGGTGAAGAGATGATGAAGAATGCGCTGTGCAGGGGGAAAAACATTTGCATTCAAATCTTTTGGAATGTCATCTGTATCTATGACAACTGAGTCATCAAAACCCATCATAATGTTGTAAACAGACACTGCATTCAATTTTGTATTTGCCATGTTGGTGGTGTAACGACTTGGAAAACCAAAGACTGTACTGAATAGCCCGGCAGAAACCAAGACAGATTTGTTGTTTACTGCAGTGTAGAGCTTGTTGTTCTTTATCACCAGATTTTGATAAAATTGCAGAACAAGTGTGGGATAAACTTTCCGATGCTCAGACATAAATTTTATCCAATTTGGTTGGGTGTTCAGCAAATCAAATAGTTCAGGGACCAAATTGGTGACATCTTCAAGATTCACTGCCCTTGGATTCATGATTGGACGAGGATAGAGACTATGAAAGGTGGAACCTTGTAATACCTCATCATGTACTCTCTTGGACCTTATCTCAGATGCCTGCCCAGTCTGAATGGGGATTGCCTGGGGAGCCTCATCTTCGGAGCTGGATGAAGGGGGATCCACTACATAAGACGCCACCTTAGTAGCAGCCTTCCTCCGCGGGCGCTTGGACATGGATTTGAACCTTGGAGCCATCGGAACAGCTTGGATTCGAGCTGGCTAAACCTCGTCTATCTCTCCTTGAAGGGGTAGACGAACCGCGAACCTCGGATGTGAGCGTCCCTCCACCAGTCAGGGTTCTGAAGCACCGAAGTTGGGAGTTTGAAGGGAGAGGCTCTTATGCCCTGAATGGAGAAGGTGGCGGTAGCCGCAGGGATGTCCGCCGGTGCGAGAAATGTGCGGAAAGAGAAGAACAAGGGTTTCTCGGGTTGAAGGACTTGCGGCTGGCTTTGAGGAGGAGATGCCTGATAGTGGGAGCACCGGTCAAAATAGGCTCAAAGTGGGTGTTGACCGGAAGCTCTAGGTGCGGTTAAGAGAGTTGTGGGTTTGTCCATAAGGGACGACCCATGTTGGGCATCCCAGAAAAAATAAGAAAATTTTTGGTGAAAAAAAAAAGCTTTAAAGTGGCTCACTGGACCATGTTACCTTTAACTGGGAGAGAGGCATCAACAAAAATTAGGTCCTTGTGAGAAATACTATAGCAACAAATTTGGGATTTTGTTTAAGAGACAAAACCAATTTTGTCTAACTGAGAGTGTATCAAACCATCAGTCTAATTTGAAGCTGCACCCCTTTTTTTAAGTTAAGGATTTAAGTAGGCCCAAATTAACAAGGAGGCTGTGACCAGATAACCCAAGCAAGACATTTTCAGGCAATAATAGTACTAAAATATTTATTTAGATATATGAGGCACACCTATAATGCATATGCAAGGGAGGGGGATCATGAGAACAGTGATATGGCAGTGAAAAGTTATTAATGAGAAATAGAGTAGGAAAAGTTCTTGTAAGGCTCAATGCAATGAGGTGGATGCAGATTGATGTACCATGAATAAGGGTAGGCAGAACAAAAAAAAACAGGGGAGTGTAGCAGAGATGGAATGAAAAACAGACTAGCAAGTCTATCTAAGTGCTCTCCACTCTGCATATTCCTAGCTCTCTTCTTAAGAAGGTGAACTTTTCTTTGCTTAGAGGTTTTGTAAAAATGTCTGCTAATTGTTTATCAGTTTCAATGTATTTCAGCTCAAAGTCTTGTTTATTCACATGGTCCCTCAGAAAATGATGCCGGATATCAATGTGTTTAGATCTAGAATGATGAGTTGGATTTTTTGACAAATCAATTGCACTTTTATTATCACACATGATAGGAACACATTTCAGGAACACATCAAAATCGACTAGCTGGTGTTTGATCTAAAGAACTTGTGCACCACAACTGCCTGCAGCCATGTATTCGGCTTCGGTCGTTGACAATGCCACGGAAATTTGTTTCTTGGAGGCCCATGAAACAAGGCAACCTCCTAGAAACTGGCATGTGCCACTCGTGCTTTTACGATCAAGAAGGCACCCAGCATAGTCAGCATCGGTGTAAGCCACAAGTTCAAAATCACAGTTTCGAGGAAACAATAAACCTAAGTCAGGAGTGCCAGCAAGATAACGAAAAATTCTTTTAACTGAACACAAATGAGATTCACGAGGAGCAGCTTGATATCTAGCACATAGACAGACTGCAAAGTGTATGTCAGGCCTACTTGCTGTCAAATATAGGAGTGAGCCAATCATACCTCTGAATAGTTTTTGCTCAACTGATTTACCTTTGCAGTCCTTTTCCAGTTTTGTGCTTGTTGATATTAGTGTGGCTTGTGGTTTTGCATCCTCAAATTCATACTTCTTTAGAAGTTCCAGCAGGTATTTCTTCTGATTGATGAAGATTCCATCCTCCCTTTGTTGAATTTGCAGCCCCAAGAAAAAATTCAGCTCCCCCATCAGACTCATTTCAAATTCAGCCTGCATCAACTCAGAAAACTCCTTGCACATTTTCTTATTAGTGGATCCGAAAATGATGTCATCCACATAAATTTGAACCAAAAGCAATTCTTCTTTAGAATGTTTAGAAAAAAGTGTTTGATCAACAGAACCTCTCTTAAAGCCGTGTTCAATCAAGAAGGAGCTTAGACGTTCATACCAAGCCCTTGGGGCTTGTTTAAGACCGTACAAAGCCTTTTCTAGCTTGAACACATGATCCGGGTTTTTCAAATCCTCAAAACCCGGGGGTTGCTCAACGAAAACCTCTTCTTTGATAAAGCCATTTAGAAATGCGCTCTTGACATCCATTTGATAGAGAATGAAGTTTTTAGAGCTAGCAAAAGATAAAATGATGCGCACGGCTTCAAGACGAGCAATCGGAGCAAATGATTCATCAAAATCGATCCCGAGCTCTTGGCTATATCCCTTGGCCACGAGACGGGCCTTATTCCTTATAACCACACCTTGATCATTTAATTTATTCCTTAAAACCCATTTGGTTCCGATCACGTTGTGGTTATTAGGACGGGGCACTAGTTTCCACACCTCATTCTGTTGGAATTGGTGTAGTTCCTCGTGCATAGCCATCACCCAGGAGTCATCTTTTAATGCATCATCCACACTCTTGGGTTCAACTTGTGATGTGTGTGCAAGAGCATTCAAGGAGAGCACGGGCTTTAAGGATGAGCGAGTTTTTATACCTTCATCTACCTTACCCAGAATATTTTCTACTGGATGGTCTTTCAGATATTTCCACAATGGAGGCAAATCTGGGTGATTTGGGGGTGCATCCTTCAGTTGTTCTGTTCGGGTTTCCTCAGCTTCATGGCCTTTATCAGATTTTGTTCCTGATGTAGTGGGATCTTCTTGTTTATCTTGTCTTGTGTCCCCTTGTGCTTCGTCCTGCAGAAAATCCAATTCTTCATTAGGTGAGGTAGCAGTTTTGGAAATACTCTCATCGACTATCACATGTGGACTTTCTTCTATCACTAAAGTTCTTTTATTAAAAACCCGATAAGCTCGTGAATTGTTAGAGTATCCTAAGAAAATTCCAACATCACTCTTGGCATCAAATTTCTCTAAGTCATCCTTACCATTGTTCAATATGTAACATGTACTCCCAAAGGTTTTGAGATAGGAGATGTTAGGCCTTTTACCTTTGTAGAGTTCATAGGGTGTTTTACTCATGAACGGCCTTACCATTGCCCGGTTTATTATATGACATGCCGTATTCACTGCTTCGGCCCAGAAATATCGAGGAAGATTCCTCTCACTTAGCATAGTCCTCGCCATATCTATTAGTGTGCGGTTCTTCCTTTCAACCACTCCATTTTGTTCTGGAGTTCTTGGAGCGAAGAAATTATGAGAGTATCCTTCATTTCTGTAAAATTCATCAAAATTAGCATTGTCAAATTCACGTCCATGATCACTTCTCAAACTGGTAATCATGTATCCTTTCTCGTTCTGGACTCTTTTGCAAAAGACTTGGAATTCCTGCAATGCATCACTTTTATTTCTCAGAAATTCGACCCAAGTGTAGCGTGAAAAATCATCAACAATGACGAAGCCATAACACTTGCCTCCTAAGCTTTGAGTCCGCGTGGGACCGAATAGATCAAAATGCAATAGCTCCAAGGGGCGAGAAGTGGAAATGATGTTTTTGGACTTAAAAGAGGATCTAGTTTGTTTCCCTTTGGCACAAGCTTCACAAATTTTATTTACATCTAATTTCATTCTAGGAAGACCAATGACAAGATTGTTTCTGCACAGTTTTGAAATAACACTACCACTAGCATGCCCAAGCCTCCGATGCCAAATCCAAAAACCATCGGTATCTTTGGCAACTAAACACAAGAGATTGCATGGAATTTCATTCATGTCAATTGTATAAACATTATTTTTCCTATGTCCAAAGAACTTTATTTCATTTGTGTGACTATCTACAATTGTGCAAAATGAGGATTCAAAAATTACTTTGAGACCTCTATCACATAGCTGGCTAATGCTAAGGAGACTATGATTGAGACCTTCAACTAACAAGACATTGTCGATGGAATTGGTGTTATTCACACTTACCTTGCCAATACCAACGATCTTACCTTTATCGCTTCCTCCAAATGCCACCAGACCTCCTTCTTTCTCCTTGAGTTCAGTGAAGACCTTCTTGTTTCCGGTCATGTGCCTCGAACAGCCGCTGTCTAGAAACCAATGTGACTCCTCGGCCTTGAGGCATCCCTACAATAAGACAAAATCTCAAGGAACAACTTTTGGTACCCAAACTAAGTTGGGTCCACGCTTGTGAGATTTGTTATTCATAAAGACATCCCTTGATTTTTGAACATAGATCTCATCATCATGACACAAAGTGTGGCAATAAGACATAACATGCCCAATCCAACCGCAATAGTAACAAAATATTCTTCTTCTTCCTGAATTTCCTTTGTTTTGGTTTGAGAATTTTTGTTGAGTAGCATGTGAGTTAACCTTAACCTTTTCATGCATGATGGGCTTGTTGTTTGTAGCAGGCACAAAAGGTAGAAATGATGTTGTCAACTTGTTTTCAAATGATTTTTTCTTAGTGGGTTCATAACCAATTCCCTCTCTCTGAAAATTTATTTTACTTCCAAGAATTTTATCAAGGTTCTCCTTTCCTTTAACGAATCTTGCCAAATCATTTTTTAACTTGTCAATTTCTTGATTTAGGGTGAGAATCTTTTGTTTGGATTGATCAAGCTTTTCATGACAAACAGAGATTTGATCCTTCAAGATTTGATTATCATTTTTCATCTTATTATTCTCATCTTCAAGATCTTGTATCTTAAGTTTTTCTTCCTCATGACTACTTGATTCAGCTTCAAGATTGATGAGCTGGAGATTTTCTAAGTGTTCAATTTCTCCTTTGAGATGCAATTCATTTTTCTCATAATCCTTAATCTTCTCAATCATGGTCTCATTCACAGATTTCATGTCAGCACAAATTTTTGTTAGCTCAAGAACTTTATGATTTGAGTTATCAGCATGCATCATAACTTCCATTTTCTTTTTCAGCTGTTTGTTTTCAGAACTAATTTTCTTGAATTTAGCATAGAGTGCGACATACTCTGATTCCCACTGTTCAGGTGTAAGAGTGTCTGAGTCAGAGATTACCTCATCATTCTCTTCCTCATGTGCCATTAGACACATACTCTTCATCAGTTCTTAAAGTTCAGCATTGCCTTCATCATCTTCGTCCTCTTCATCGTCACTCCAAGTAGCAACCATGGCATTAGGCTTTTTCTCTTTGTCCTTCTTAAATTTCTTTCTCAGTTCCGGACATTCGCCACGCATGTGTCCTGGTTTTTTGCATTCATAGCATATTACATCTTGTAGCTTGCTTCCTTCTGTCCTCCACTTGGCTTGTTTCTTGAAGGGCTTCTTGAATTTTCCTGGAAATCTCTTTCTTGCTTTCAGAAATCTTCTCACTCTTCTTGTCAGCATAGCCACATCATATTCTTCATCAGTGTCTTCAGTGGACTCTTCATCACCTGAGCTAGTTGGCTGTGGGTTCGCCTTTAGAGCAATGGTCTTTTTCTTTTTGCCTTCTTCTTCAGTTCTCTTGACATTAATTTCGTAGGTCATAAGTGACCCAATCAACTCATCCAAGGTCAGGGTAGATAGATTCTTAGAGTCTTCAATCACCGTGGCCTTGGTGTGCCACGCAGGTGATAGTGATCTCAGCACCTTGCGAACCATCTCTGAATTTGTGTATTCCTTTCCTAGTGCCTTCAGCCCATTCATGATTTCGACGAGTCTTGCAAACATCTCAGATATTGTCTCCTCCGGCTTCATCTGGAACAGCTCGTAGTCTCGGATCAACATGTTTGCTTTAGTCTCCTTAACTTCTGATGTGCCTTCATAAATCAGCTTCAATTTGTCCCACATCTCTTTAGCGCTGTTACACATAGAAACACGAGCATACTCGTTAGGATGAATGGCGCATTGAATTATATTTAAGGCATTGAAATTTACCGTAGCTTGTTTGATATGTTCATCAGACCATTTCCCTTCATCAGGAGGTAGAGCATGTGGACCTTTGTTGACAACGGTCCAGGTCTCATAACTTTGAGTGCGAAGAAATACAGTCATTCGATTTTTCCAATAACTATAGTTCGTCCCGTCAAAGAATGGCGGTCGATGAATCGAATGCCCTTCGGGCATCATCCCTTTGTTTGCCATTTCAAAGGATCACTCTATGAACCGTGGGGTTCAGAATAAAAGAGCCGAGGCTCTGATACCAATTGTTGGCCCTGTGAACTGGCAAGCAAGAGGGGGTGAATTGTTTGCCGAGAAATTAAAACGATAAGATCGAACCCAATTATGGATTAACAAATAGAAGCGCACCAGCTGCCAGCGAACTCAACCAATCACAGCGAAAGATAGGCAAGATGATAAAAACCAAAACGCTCTCAGACGAAGAACATCAATAAAAGAAGAGCACGAGAGAAACACACCTCCCAAGCGTAAGCATACAACCACAATAAGATCAACCCAGAGGACGCAGGGATTTTAGGTGGTTCGGTTGCACCCAGTGCAAACCTACATCCACCCCTCTCAATAGAGAGGATTCCACTAAAACAGGAGCTACACGAGCAAAGTGCTCAACACACACACTCACACAAGATGGTCGATGACCTCAAACCACACACACACGTCCTAGCAGGGACACTTGCATCACTTGGAGATGAAATCTCCAGTCACACACACTCATAATCATCTGAGGTTTGCGGAATGCAACAGAGATACATCTTATGGACAATTTAATTCAAAAGCAACTAAGAACTGGCTCCCCCTGTTTGGTTCACGAATTGGCGTGAGAGGCTTCTGTAGATCCGGAGCGGCTGCTGAAGGGGATAAGGCTTGAATGATGATCACAGTGAGCTCTCGAGCTTCAGGCTTGTTGAGGGAAGAACTACTTGAGGAATCGAGGTCTTCTCTTCAGGGAAGTGGCTCTCTCTCCAGCACGTCCGTCCTCCTCTGCTTCTCGACTCAGAAACTCGCTCAGCTTGTGCGGCACGTCTTTTCTAGTTTTCTCTCACTCTTTTTTTTTAACACCCTAATCATGAGCATATATATATCGATGGCAGGGGGGCACCTATCGGGAGGGAAGAGATGAGGATTCTCTTCTCCGATTGCCCCTTTTCATGTGACGTGGCTGTTTGGATCGAACGCCCTGAAATTTGCGATTAGCACCTGAAAATGAGTTAACTTCACTCATAGTGTATTATGAGAGTCTAAATAACTAATCCAAATGTTAATTAGTTTAATCCACTACAGATCAAGTGATTACCACATTAAGTATGTCCCACAAAATTAATGGATGGAATAAAAATGCAAAATTCGAAGAAAATGCAAAACACCACAAGTGGGTCGACCCCCTGAATTAGGTGGGACGTCCCACTTGCAAACAGCAACCAGAACAGGTTCTGTTTTGTCACAGGGGACGTCCCACTTGACAGATGGGTCGTCCCACTATGTAACAGAGCCACTCAATGGTTTCTGTCAACACATGGGTCGACCCATCTGTCAGGGGGGGTCGACCCACTTGAGGTTGGACCAGAAAATACAGATTAATTTCAACCATTTGTAGGGAGTTTGAGTCATTAGGACAATTATGGTCAAGTAAGAGAAAAAATCTTACCATGTTAGATTTGAAAACAAATGTCATTTCTTCTCACCTTACATGAAGACCCATCCACCCATTACCTTGGCTTCACACTTGATTCAGCTTTGTAGAGTGGGAAATGTGTGACTCTTCCTAGTTCCTTTCAACTTCACAAACCTCATCTTGGAAGAAGAGAGTGCTTGCTGCTGGGATGATCATTCTATCACATGACTCGACAAGAGAGGATTGGATCAAATAGGTTGGCATCTTGAGAAATTCAGCTATACCAAACACATCCACTTACTATTTTATCAACATGCCCAAAAGATGATTTTATTTAAAACACTAAGGAACATTGTCATCATCAAAATCAAGGAGGGCACAACAGAGTTTTTCGAGCCCTTCATTTTGGTATATGGATTACGCAATTCTGACATGTGTACATTTAGAACGGGAGGTTAATAAAATTTACACTATTCATTTTTTATAAATGACGACACACTCAGTGTCGTTGAATTCCTTCAACGACACTCTGCAAAGGCGTTAAATCATTTATTAATATATATATATGTATATATATATATATAAATTGCACCTATATCTTTGAAAATTCATATCTACTAAATTATATAACATAAAATTATAAAAATTATATATGTGGAATTCTCATATTTTTCTCCTAATTATCATATACTTTAATTCTCTAAATTATTTTAAATAAATAAATGTGTCTTTGAATGTCTATTTTTGAAATTATTCAATTAAATAGATATTTACGTGACTTCTTGTTAAATAAATTAAGTTAAAAATCATAGAATTAATGTCCCTCCAAGTGGACACTGATTAATAAATGACACTACTCACGGACGTCAATTAAAATAAGTTTATTTAATTATAGTTAATTATAGAATTAGATGGACGTGAATTCTATAATTAACGCATTCATGTTCTCACCGTTTTCTTCCGATTTGACCCATACCTCGGGTCTTTTGGCACTCTCATCTCACGTCCGTAGATGGAGCCCATTTTTCATGATTGGTTCATGTTATACACTTCAACTCTCGGTGACATACTAGTCCTCCGTTGGACATTCCGTTCCTTCAAACTGACAAGTTAGTCATTGGGACCTCCATAAGTCTCTGCTAGCCTTGGATTCTCTCAAGGCAGCCGAGCTGGTTGTACCCTAAAAACCTCGGGATCCGATCCGTGTCACTTTGGTTTTTTGTTAGTCTTGACACTCTACTCCTTTTGGAATCTTCTTGTCATCAATTTGAGAACATAACCCTTTGACTCTGTATTTGGCCAAATCTGATTCTGAAACATTAAGGGCTGTGGGTCTGTGACTTTTCAATGCCAGGTAGGACAGAAGTCCAATTCTGTAAACCATGGTAATTCTGGGTGTGGCATTGCACCAAACTATGTACATCTGTTATATTCTGTTATTCTGTTATATATCTGTTATCTTGTAAACTCTGTTAATTCTGTTAATTCTGTTATTCTGATAATTTATTGCTCGGTTATTCTGATAACTTAGATATTCTACTAGATTGCTTATATTTATTGGAACTCTGTTATATTCTGGCCAATTCTGAAGTTATGTTCATCTAAGTATCTATCCTTATTATATTCTGATAGCTTGTCCTTGACTCTGCATGGGAATTCATCCATATTTCTCTTGAGCTCGTAACTACCTTTGACTTTAATATTCATCTTTCCCGTTAGATTGATCATCATGATTTTCTAGTTCCATGTCTTGTATCATCATGAACATGTTAATTGGCTAATCACTTATATTCTGCTTGATGAGAGATGTAATTCCTACTGAGCTTTTTGCTCACCGGCCTATTTTTAACATTTTCCAGGTAATGACATTGAAGATAGTCCATAAGATGGGGAATGGCAAGAGTGTTGAGTGTTGTGGAAAAAGCAAGCCGGTGTCTTTTAGTTTTCTTGAGTCTTATCTTGTCCTTGAGTCTTCTTCCCTTGTTAAAGCATTTGAGTCTTTTCTTTTTCTCATGTAAGTGGAGTCAAGTTATGTAATTGACATTTGATTATCAATAGAGATTTATATTTTGTCAACATGGTCTAGCCTTGGAATATTATGACTTATGTTTGCTCTGATTATTCACGACTGTATCACTGCCGCGTTATGAACTACACATTCCGCTGTTATCGGTTCGGGGTGTGACAGTTAGAGCTCCGAGTAGACTTGGTCTTCCTTTCTGTTGATCACTATTTGATATACTAGATCATCAGACCCTCTCCAAGTCATAGTTTATCAAATAAATGTTCAATTAAGGCAGAATGTGAATCTCAGTATAATGAAGATAAACTATGAACAAGAGAGTTCTCAGCCACGGGCAACATTGAGCCACAGCTGAAACTATTATCCCATTAGAAAGGCACAAAACACAACTCAAAAACAATATCATTATCATATAGTGCCTTGAGCAGCTCAAAGAGATGACAACTTTACACAATAAGCCAAACAAGGTAGCGTACTTAAAACAGAAAAAGAATTTTATTGAAAATGGTTCAGCAACAATAATCAAAACTGGTTGCACTAGAATCACCTCTGAAGATCGTTGGATCTTAGATACATAGAGCTTGGATCTGATACCAATTGTTGGGTCCCATGGGATGCAACAAGATCTAGAAAGGTGGGCTGAATAGATCCCCGTATAAAAAATTTCCCTCTTAAAAACACATATGACCAGACATAACTTCTAGTTGGATGGCACAACGGATATAGTAATGATACGTAGACATGGGTGGTTGATATAGATGCACAAGGTGTCAAGCTACACAAGATTGAGAGCTGACAGTCGGATGAAGCATACACTAAGTAATCAGCAGATAGAACGATCTGATGCACTATCAAGCATAGGTCTGCAGATCATTAAGCAGGGATAACAATGCTCACAGTGATGGGCACACTAGAGCTCACAGACTATCCCTGGGACACCCATCAAGTAAAGATCCATTAAACTAAAAAAGAAACCTGAGATATCAAGGTTCCATAAGAACAACACAGTGAAATACATTACTCATTAGATCCTTCTCAGGTATGAGATGAGCCTTCATGAATGAGAGTGTGATCCTTTGTTCAAACAGTAAGAATGCTGGTAGATGGTGAAGGCTTCACATTATGTGCAGTGTTCGGCAGTAACAAAAATGTAGAAATAAAGCTATAAGTTCCTGTGAAAAGAAGGTAGAGGGAATGGAGACAATCACACAAGGACACACCACTACACAAGGGGTTTTTAAGGTAGTTCGGTTCCAGACCCGCAACCTACGTCCACCCCTCACCAAACCAGGTGAGGCTTCCTGCTGACACACAGCTTGACTGCTGATCCACAGCTTCGAGGGAACAAATCCCTTACAACTGCTGAGCCTCATAGCTTGCCCTGTTGAGCCTCACAGCTTACTATGCTGATTCACAGCTTCCACGGGGACGAACCACACACACACACACACACACATAATCAAGGATAAAAAGGAAACAAGCTATAAGTGCCACAAAAATAATTTCGGTCTCTAAACAGAGCACCGGGCAATGCTGTAAACACAGTACATGTACATATATGGATATGACGATGAAAATCAGAGAAGGAAGTAAACATAAACATAAAGCATAATGTAGCTTCCAAGGAAGCACTTGACTATTTTTCAGATGCTTTGGACGTTCCTCTTCTTCTTCCTCTTGCTCAATATGGGCTGCTCACTTCTCTCTTTCTCTCTTCTTCTTCTTCTCAGATTTTTCTTATAAAGCTCAAGGTCGTTCTCTTTCTTTTTTTCTTCTCTTCTCTTTGGGACGAGCTAAAGGATGGTACCTTAATGCACTGCTCGGCCAACTCTTCCAAGGTGGCCATTGCTTCATATTTATACAAGAAGGAGGCAGGAGATTTCCCTCCAAGGGACTACAATATGATTGGACAGAGTAAAAATATATTTCTTTGAAATGGCCTTCTTCACTGATTGGCTCAGCATGTGAGGAAGTGCAGGAGCTAGAAATATTTCCATCTGATTGGACTAGCAGAGGCAAAAAAAATAGTTTTCCCTCCAAGGAATAAATCTGTAGATCATGGTGTATACTGTGGAGGCTTTCCATTGGCTTGGGATGTTCTAGGCCATTGTTTAATCAAAATAAACAAATGAGTTCTTTGACCAGATACCTCTTTCCCTGGTGGTGTATGATTGGTCCAGCATCTAGCAGAGCAGAGGAATAGACTGGTCTTCTCCCAGGTTCTTCCATAGACTCGAAACTGATTTGCGGTAAGAAAAAAGGTAGAGTATATTTGTAACGACCCAGAGTTCAGGATACCGATATACCGATATCATCGATACACCGATACCAAGAACTGGGCAAGCCACCCAAGAGGCTGATGAGGCCCCTGAAGGGTTAGTAGGGTTTTGTCGGGGGAATGTATAACGAACTGGAATTTGGAACGTGTAGATTACAATTACGTAATAAAATTAACACAAGTGCGGAAGTAATTCAAAATAACCAGAGTGATATATATATATATACTAGTCCAGATAAACAAGAGTACTAGTCCACAAGGGTACAACTACACGGGGCATACCCCGGCAAAAGTACAACAAAAGCCTCAAAAGGCGGCTCGACTAAAGCTGGCAGCTAGACGCGGTCTCCGAAACAGCTCACGAAGCACCGGGAGACGACGGGCGCGGCTCACCTGAAAGGAAAAGGGTGAGTCACAGCCAGACTCAGTAGGGGTCACGCGGATCCCTACCTCGCACTAAACAAGCATTCATGCATAAATAAAGGTAATTAGAGCATGCATTTAATTAAAATGACAGGCAATGGCATGAATAAACTACTCAAGCACAGCTGTGAACTCTAACTACATAGGTAGAACAGCTAACACATGCCAAAGCTAAATAAATGCAAGCGACTAAAACTAAATCTACCAAAATAGAATAAGCCTTAACTAATCCAAACAATAAGGAAGGACAACCACTGGAGCAGAAACCAGAAGCGTCCACTGACGACTTACACTGCGTCTCAAGCACTCGCAGTCGGTAAACGACAAGCTGAGCACGTAAACAGTACCAAACCAAGTGACCAGTCGGAGTGGCACCCGTCGGTGTCAGTCCACAATCTCTGACCACGTGTGCACACACTAACTCTAGCCTGAGCCAGGCCCTCTAGCTAGTTTTCTCCCTTGGTAGGACGCTACCATTGGCTGGGAGCCCACGGAACTAGCTTACAAACCGTGTGTGGGAAACACCCCTCCGCTATCCTCAAGCGGGTCGGCACTCAACAGACCTTAGGGCAACAACAGTGGTTCCATTGCATGGAAAGAAAAGCTATTCTATTGGGATATAGAAACACGCCATCAAATACTACAGTAACGTAAACATGTCATATATATAGAATGGAACGCATAACAAGAAGGTTGGCAACTATTTCAAACCAACAGGCAAGTGGTAGTCGGGTGCCCACGCGCTACATGAAAGCGACGGTCGGGGACTGGCGCGTTACACCAAGAACGACACGCCTGTCTCCATCCGTTACTTCCGCCTGAGTTCCAGCTCAAAAAACCCAAAAGGGAATGTGACGGTAGGGGCCCTGTGCGTTACATCAATGCAACGCGTTGGGTCACCGCCGTTACATCCACCCGAGGCCAAAACCCAACATACAGCGTTCAAAATCAGTTGCAAGCGAAGCGACGCGCTCGCTCAGGTGCGTCGGACGGAAGCGACGGCTGGCCGACTGGCCGTCGGGCTAACCGCCTGACCTGGTCAACGCAAAATGCAAGACGAGTAATGGATGGGGATCCCACCGTTACTCTCCAAATAACGCACCCTCATCGGGCCGTTGTTTGGGAATGACGCGTCCTCTAAGGACCGTCAGGCGTGTGACGGTTCCTGGCAGGACCGTCACACCACCTGGGACACGGGCGGGTTCGGTTTGAAAACCGGAGCCCTCCCGGATGATAAAAATCATCTTGTATCGACGTAGAAACCTGTAACCTGTCAAACCATACATCGTATACAATAATTTAACACCTAAAAACATCACATGCAATGCCTCAAAAGCATTAAACTCAAGAATTTAGCTAAAACCCCACAAATAGGAAAAATGGACATGATGTGTGCTACGGGGCTCTAATCGAAAGAACGAGTTATAGGAAATGATCCTAGCAAGATCAGGATTCCATCCCCCTACCTTTTGCGAGCCGAAACCGACGAAATGGTCACATGCAATGAGAAGAGCCACGAGGCCTTCACGCTCCACCTCGCTCCCGCGATCACCGAATCATGCCGAAATGGGTACCCACGCGTTCCTCTCGACGGAGGAATCCAACGGCGCCAACCACGCCTCAAACCGACGTCGACTCGCCCGACTCCCAAGAGAAAGGGGGAGAGGCGATCGGCTAGAGAGAGAGAGCGTGAGGGAGAGTGAGATCGACGAGGGAGAGAGAGGGGGGTGAGGGATTAAAAGAAATAAATTTAAAATTAAAATATATATAATATAATTATTATATATATTAAAATCTTATTAATTTCTAATAACTCTCAAAGCTCCAAATAAATCCAAAAAAATACCAGATAAATTCCTAAAAATCCAAAAAAATAGCCAGAAATTCCAGAACAAATACAAGAACAAAATTCGTTATGGATCCATTAAGGCACGGGCCTTACAGTCCCTCCCTCCTAATAAAAATTTCGCCCTCGAAATTTACAACAGAAAAAGGAGAAAACTAAGAAAGGACATATACCTTACTGGAATAAGAAAGGAAAAAGCTGACGCATCTCATCTTCGCGTTCCCAAGTGGACTCATTGCCAGAGGGACGCTGCCAAGCAACTCTTACCAGAGGAATAACTTTATTTCTCAACCGCTGCTCACGACAGTCTTCAATTCTGAGAGGAAACTCTGGCGCAGACAAATCAGCGGTCACTTCAGGCCAAACTGAATCATCGAGAACATGAGAAGCATCCGGCACATATTTCCTCAACTGAGATACGTGGAACACATCATGAATAGCTTGCATGGCCGCGGGTAGTTGCAGATGATAAGCTACTTGACCAATAGCCTCAACGATCGGAAAAGGGCCAACATACCGTGGACTAAGCTTTCCACGCTTCCTAAACCTGGAAACACCATTCATCGGAGATATTTTAACAAACACCATATCTCCTAGCTCAAATTGTAGTGGACGTCTGCGCTGATCTGCATAACTTTTCTGTCGACTCTTGGCTGTCAACAATCTCTGCCTGATCAGACGAACCACATCAGAACACTGCTGCACCATTTCAGGTCCTGTCAACAATCTGTCCCCAACATCAAACCAGTTCAAGGGAGTACGACATGGACGACCATATAGTGCTTCATAAGGAGCCATTCCAATACTAGAGTGAAAACTGTTATTATAAGCAAATTCAACAAGTGGCAAATGCTGACTCCACGAACCTTGCCATTCAAGGCAACACAATCTCATCATGTCTTCTAGAGTCTGAATAGTCCTCTCTGACTGTCCATCTGACTGTGGGTGATACGCTGAACTAAAAGCTAACTCAGTGCCCAAAGCCTTCTGGAAACTGGGCCAGAAGCCAGAGGTAAAACGTGGGTCACGATCTGACACAAGTGAAACAGGAACTCCATGCAGTGGCACGATCTTCTGCACATATAGCTCGGCCAACCTCTGCACATTCCAAGCAACCTTAATTGGCAATAATATGGCAGTTTTAGTCAATCTGTCGATAAGCAACCAGATACCATCAAAACCTTGAGAAGTTCGAGGCAAACCCACCACAAAATCTGTAGTAACATGGTCCCATTTCCACATCAGAACCTCTAATGGCTGAAGCAACCCACCTGGCTTTTGATGTTCGGCTTTAACCTGCTGACAAGTGAAGCACTTAGAAACAAATATAGCCACGTCTTTCTTCATACCTGGCCACCAGAACTGCTTCTTCAAATTCTGATACATCTTGGTGACACCTGGATGAATAGCAAAACGGGAACCATGGGCTTCATTCAGAATCTCATGCCTCAAATCAACATCAGGAGGAACATATAATCTGCCATGGAAACTAACAACTAGCTCAGCATCAAATTCCACATCATATCTTGATATAACACAGGCCAAATCAGAATCAACTTGCTGGGCCTCTTGAATCTGCTGATATAAAGCTGAACCCAAAATCAAACTAGCACAAACTGCCATCTTCGGATCAACAGGAAACTCTGCACTGAATGCCTCGCTCGGAAGCCATTTCCACAATTTCCATTCATTAAGCAACAAATGATTGACCTGCACTTTCCTGCTCAGAGCATCAGCCACAACATTCATTTTGCCCGGCTGATAGGAGAGTGTAAAGTCAAAAAAAAATCTTTCATGAATTCCATCCATCGCCTCTGCCTGAGATTCAGATCTTTCTGGGAGAATATATACTGTAAACTCTGATGATCAGTAAAAATCTGAAATTTCTCGCCATACAGATAATGTCTCCAGATCTTTAAGGCAAAAATAAATACAGCTAGCTCCATATCATGCGTGGGATAATTTTCTTCATGTCGTTTCAATTGCCGAGATGCATATGCGATAACTTTACCATGTTGCATCAGCACTGCACCCAGACCTACTCGAGAAGCATCAGTACAAACCAGAAAACCACCCGAGTCGGAAGGCAAAGTCAACACAGGAGAAGAAGTCAATAGCCTTTTCAATTCAACAAAGCTAGCCTCACACTGATCCGACCAGACAAAAGGTACATCTTTACGAGTCAGTCTAGTCATCGGGGCTGCAATCTTCGCAAAATTTTGGATGAATCTGCGGTAGTACCCAGCCAAACCTAAAAAGCTCTGTATTTCTGTCACAGTTCTAGGCCTCTGCCAACTCAAAACAGCATCAATCTTTGCAGGGTCCACTGCCACTCCGTCACCAGAAATCACGTGACCAAGAAAATGAATTTCCCGGAGCCAGAATTCACATTTATTGAACTTCGCATAAAGCTCGTGATCTCTTAGAGTCTGCAGAACGATCATCAAATGCTGCACATGATCTTCATCAGAGGCAGAATAGATCAGAATATCATCAACAAAGATCACCACAAACTGATCAAGAAATGGACGAAAGATACGCTGCATTAGGTCCATAAAAGCTACTGGGGCATTAGACAAACCAAACGGCATCACCAGAAATTCGAAGTGACCATATCGAGTGCTTAAAGCTGTCTTCTCCACATCAGATTCCCGGATTCGCAACTGGAAGTAGCCAGACCGAAGATCAATCTGTGAAAAGATAGTAGCAGACTGTAACTGGTCAAACAAATCATCAATCCTGGGAAGCGGATACTTATTCTTGATAGTCACCTGATTCAATTGCCTGTAATCAATACAAAGCCTCAGGCTTCCATCTTTCTTTTTCACAAATAGCACCGGGGCACTCCACGGAGAAAAACTGGGACGAATATAACCTTTTTCCAGTAATTCAAGTAGCTGTGCTCGTAGTACTTTCAATTCAGCTGGGGCCATTTGGTACGGTGCCTTTGCTAACGGGCCTGTACCTAGAATCAGTTCAATCACCATCTCTATCTCTCGCTCTGGAGGCAAGCCTGGCAACTCGTCAGGAAACACATCAGGGAACTCACAAACAATAGGAACATCACAGACATCCCGCTGTGGTTTTTCAACAGCAACCACATAAGCAAGAAACCCCTGGCAACCTGCACTAAGCAACCTATAGGCTAAAATAGCAGAAATAATCATACGAGAAGATCGGGATCGAATACCTTGGAAATAAAAAGCTGATTTCCCCTGTGGCTGAAAATAGACTTTCTTCGATCTGTAGTCAACCACAGCTCCATAATGCTCCAACCAATCAATTCCCAGAATAACATCATAATCTGCCAGCTGCAATGCATATAATCTCGCCGGCAACTGGTGATTATCGATCATAACAGGAGACTCTTCCAAACACAGAGGTGTAATCATGAAATCTCCCGAAGGCATCTCAACATGCATCTCACAAGTTATCTCTGAAGTCAGTTCCTCAATACATGCCATGAAATCCTCAGAAATAAAAGAGTGAGAAGCACCAGAATCAAATAAGACACGAGCTGAAAGACCATAAAGCATAACCGTACCTTCCACAAGATGGGCTGCAACAGCATCAGCTCTAGTCACATGAGAAACCTTGCCTTTCTGCTTCTTAGATCCAGCTGAGGATTGCCGAGAAGACGCCGACGCTTGAGAAAAGAACTGTTGTTGAGCTTGCGGTGCAGGAGGAGGTCTGAATTGTGACTGCTGAGGTTGAGAAAACTGAGGAGCTTGCAATTGTTTCAGCCTCAGCGGGCAATCCCGAACCACATGACCCAGCTGGTCACATCGAAAGCAAACAACGGGAAGAGAACATGGCTGGCCCTTGTGATGACCACCGCATCTCCGACACGTCCATGGCTGACTGATAGCTGAACTCTGACGGGTCTGAGTAGAAGGTGCTGTCGGCTGCTGAACTACATCTATACCAGACGGCTGCTGGAAAAACTTCTTCTTCTTCTTGAACCTCTTAAACTTGGTCTTGGAAGGAGAGGAAGCACTGCTAACCTCTGACTGGACTGAGGGAACACCTGGCACTGGTGGTCGGTACACCTGCTGAGACTGTACTGCAGGCTGAACTGACCCTGCCTGAGGATATCCATCCGGTCTCGTCATTTCCAGCTCAAGTGCCACAGCTGTCTGGCACGCACTATCAAGGTCTGTAACACGACTTGCAATCAGGGGCATCTTTAACTCTGGCCTCAAACCTCGCAAGAATTGCTGTGTCTTTAAAGCTTCACTAGCCAGCACATGGGGCGCATACTGACCCAATTCCATAAAGTTATACCGATACTGAAGCACCGTCATACTGCCTTGAGTCAGCTCCATGAATTGATACATCTTTGCCATTTGTAAACATGCAGGAGTGTAGGCACGCTCGAAAGCAGCTGCGAACTCTGCCCATGTGATCTACCGAAGAGGTCTTGAATGAAAAGCGATCTGCCACTCGGCTTTCCACCACGTAATGGCCGTACCCTGGAGTTGAAAGGCGGCAAGCATAACCTTCTCATCTTCAGCACATTCCATCGAAACAAATACACGCTCGATCGCATCTAGCCATTGCCTCGCAACCTCTGGATCAGCTTGACCATCGAAAGGAGGCAGATTGAACATCAGGAATTCCTTCAAAGCCTTGCCTCGACTGCCAGGCACTTCAACCTGAGGAGCAACAATCGGCGCTGGAGGAGGAACAACTGGGACAGCAGGAACAGCAGGAACTACAGGAGGAGGTGCAGAATCGCTATCTTCCCTGGGCGCATCTCGAGGAGCACGAGGAACTCGAGGAGGTCTTCCTCGACGAGGCGACATAATTACTCTGTCAAGATCATAAAACAACAACAAAATCCATCAATCATATAGAAAACACCCTAAGCCATCAATAGACGACACAGGACTAGCTCTGGACAAACACAAATTTCAATTCCTTATACAATTCCTCAAACATCCGCTCTGATACCAACTGTAATGACCCAGAGTTCAGGATACCGATATACCGATAACATCAATACACCGATACCAAGAACTGGGGAAGCCACCCAAGAGGCTGATGAGGCCTCTGAAGGGTTAGTAGGGTTTTGTCGGGGGAATGTATAACGAACTGGAATTTGGAACGTGTAGATTACAATTACGTAATAAAATTAACACAAGTGCGGAAGCAATTCAAAATAACCAGAGTGATATATATATATACTAGTCCAGATAAACAAGAGTACTAGTCCACAAGGGTACAACTACATGGGGCATACCCCGGCAAAAGTACAACAAAAGCCTCAAAAGGCGGCTCGACTAAAGCTGGCAGCTAGATGCGGTCTCTGAAACAGCTCACGAAGCACCGGGAGACGACGGGCGCGGCTCACCTGAAAGGAAAAGGGTGAGTCACAGCAAGACTCAGTAGGGGTCACGCGGATCCCTACCTCGCACTAAACAAGCATTCATGCATAAATAAAGGCAATTAGAGCATGCATTTAATTAAAATGACAAGCAATGGCATGAATAAACTACTCAAGCATAGCTGTGAACTCTAACTACGCAGGTAGAACAGCTAACACATGCCAAAGCTAAATAAATGCAAGCGACTAAAACTAAATCTACCAAAATAGAATAAGCCTTAAGTAATCCAAACAATAAGGAAGGACAACCACTGGAGCAGAAACCAGAAGCGTCCACTGACGACTTACACTGCGTCTCAAGCACTCGCAGTCGGTAAACGACAAGCTGAGCGCGTAAACAGTACCAAATCAAGTGACCAGTCGGAGTGGCACCCGTCGGTGTCAGTCCACAGTCTCCGACCACGTGTGCACACACTGACTCTAGCCTGAGCCAGGCCCTCTAGCTAGTTTTCTCCCTTGGTAGGACGCTACCATTGGCTGGGAGCCCACGGAACTAGCTTACAAACCGTGTATGGGAAACACCCCTCCGCTATCCTCAAGCTGGTCGGCACTCAACAGACCTTAGGGCAACAACAGTGGTTCCATTGCATTGAAAGAAAAGTTATTCTCTTGGGATATAGAAACACGCCATCAAATAATACAGTAACGTAAACATGGCATATATATAGAATGGAATGCATAACAAGAAGGCTGGCAACTATTTCAAACCAACAGGCAAGCGGCGGTCGGGTGCCCACGCGCTACATGAAAGCGACGGTCGGGGACTGCGCGTTACACCAAGAACGACGCGCTGTCTCCATCCGTTACTTCCACCTGAGTTCCAGCTCAAAAAACCCAAAAGGGAATGTGACGGTAGGGGCCCTGTGCGTTACATCAATGCAACGCGTTGGGTCTCCGCCGTTACATCCACCCGAGGCCAAAACCCAACATACATCGATCGAAATCAGTTGCAGGCGAAGCGACGCGCTCGCTCAGGCGCGTCGGACGGAAGCGACGGCCGGCCGACTGGCCGTCGGGATAACCGCCTGACCTGGTCAATGCAAAATGCAAGACGAGTAACGGATGGGGATCCCACCGCTACTCTCCAAATAACGCAACCTCATCGGGCCGTTGTTTGGAAACGACGCGTCCTCTAAGGACCGCCAGGCGTGTGACGGTTCCTGGCAGGACCGTCACACCACCTGGGACACAGGCGGGTTCGGTTTGAAAATCGGAGCCCTCTCGGACGAAAAAAATCGTCGGGTATCGACGTAGAAACCTGTAACTTGTCAAACCATACATCGTATACAACAATTTAACACCTAAAAATATCACATGCAATGCCTCAAAAGCATTAAACTTAAGAATTTAGCTAAAACCCCACAAATAGGAAAAATGGACATTATGCGTGCTACGGGGCTCTAATCAAATGAACGAGCTATAGGAAATGATCCTAGCAAGATCATGATTCCATCCCCCTACCTTTTGCGAGCCGAAACCGACGAAATGGTCGCATGCAAGGAGGAAGAGCCACGAGGCCTTCACCCTCCACCTCGCTCCCACGATCACCGAATCATGCCGAAATGGGTACCCACGCGTTCCTCTCGACGCGAGGAATCCAACGGCGCCAACCATGCCTCAAACCGACGTCGACTCACCCGAATCCCAAGAGAAAGGGGGAGAGGCGATCGGCTAGAGAGAGAGAGCGTGAGGGAGAGTGAGATCGACGAGGGAGAGAGAGGGGGGTGAGGGATTAAAAGAAATAAAATTAAAATTAAAATATATATAATATAATTATTATATATATTAAAATCTTATTAATTTCTAATAACCCTCAAAGCTCCAAATAAATCCGGAAAAATACCAGATAAATTCCTAAAAATCCAGAAAAATAGCCAGAAATTCCAGAACAAATACAAGAACAAAATCCGTTAAGGATCCATTAAGGCACGAGCCTTACAATATTGACAACTGACCTTTCCTTAATCTGTAGACTGCCAAAAATGTTTCTCCCAAAAGTTATACTACATCCTCATGATGAAGAGGACAGTCCACTATCCTAGGAAACTTTTCCAGACCTCAAAAATTATGTTTTTAGAGGTTTATGCTTTATATTTTTATTCTTTAGATGGCAGGCATGTTTGACAGAAATAGTTTGAAAAGCTTCTAGAATGTCGCCCGCGTCGACCTGCTATTGAGGTGAGGTCGATGCATCAGTTGACAAGTGCGTTGTAGAAGTCTTCTGGAAGTAATCTTGTGTCGACGCCCTGAGAGCATAGGGTCAACGTAGCTGGCTAAGCTGCTCCCAAACAGAACGTGGAAAAAGAAGAGTCGACTCCTGGGGCTGACACTTTAGTGAACCATTTGAAGAAGAGCATGTTAAGCGTTGACGCAGCAGACGAAGGGCATTGACACAGCTTTCATGTGTCTTGCAACGGATGGCGAGCTGGCCTTTAATGGCGTCGATGCAATGAGCCATTACGTTGACACAGTCTGTGTTGAGTTTGCTCATTTTAGCTACGCAACCCATTTTTCACCCATGTATATCTATTTGCTACCGGTAAAGGCTATTTGTCACCCTTGATGAGCTATTTGTCACCCTTAGTCGCTTAGGAGCCATCGCCTTTGCTTTTTTCCAGCCATGCGTATACTTGAGCTATTTCCACTTGATTGCGTTGACGCAGGGTGGGCTTTGCGTCGACGCAACTACCATTTATCTTCCTTGCTTGTGGCTGAGGGCTAATTGAAACTCATGTGAATGCATGAGCTGCTAGAAATAATGGCGTTGAGGCAGCTTCACTCTGGGGTCGACGCAGCCAAGCATGGCAGAGGCTTCGCCTAGATGGGTCGACACTTTTGACTTGGCTCCTTGATCACGTCGACGCAGCTTCACCTAGGGTCGACGCAGCCTTGAACAACTTTAACTTTTCTTTCTTCATTCAAAACTCTTTTGCCTTTTATGTTCTGCCCAATCCTTTCCAGTTTCATTTCAATATGAGGAGAGCCCTTTTTACCTTAGATTGATCATGAACAAAGCTTCTCATTTGAACTGCCATTTCTACTGTTGATCTTGATATTGCTTGCCGTTGCTCCCCAAGTCAACTTGGCTGAGTGCCTTGGTCTGATAGTGTCACTCTTTAATCCTTAGATCTTTACACAAGAGTCTTTTCATGATGAGCATAGCCTGGGAGCATAAAAAACATTATCATGCACATTAGAGCATAGTTGAATCCATTCAACATTATTATAATGAATCATACTCAGACATCATCAAGACATCATTTATCCAACAGGACGAACATGAAATACTAATACCTCTCCTTCAAACCACACTATCCAAAATTAGGGTTCGCACAGGATGAATATGGGGCCTATGTTTAGAGTTTGGCCTAGGGTTCAGGGATTAGATCAAATTAGGAGTCCTTATTGGGGTTAGAATCGATCCATAAGAGTCCTAGACAAGTCCCCAAGCCAGATCACATCGATCCCTGGCAATTTGGGTGGATAAAAATTTGATCTTTCTAGGGCTTATCACCTACCATTTACGGAACCAAGTAACAGTCATCCCTAGACCGCCTTTAGAAGGTAGCGGTCTCACGATAGACCGCCACTTTCCTGGGTGATAGAATTTGAATTTAATTCAAACTACTCCTATAATTATCCCCTAATTATCTATTTTAATTAGGGAAAATTACCCTATTATGTTTCTTGGGTTAGGCTTGGGCAAAAAGGCTTAAGTTTTAGGGTTTAAGGCCCATTTTAAGTGGACCTATTTCCTTTTAATAATTTGGCCCAAAATAAATTATTAATTAAGCCCATTAAGCCTTTAAACCTATTAAATGCTTAATTTCATGCCTTTAATCCCAAAAAATTATAGATAATTACTAGGTAACTACCAGGGGTGCTACACAACACCCGCCAAGCGTCCCATGAGACCACAGTGGTAGCATCTCCCAGCACACCATTGCAATTCGTCGAACTGCAACTCTCCACGCCTCGAGCACTAACTCGACTGATCGCCAGCCACACTCTACCATAGCGGTTGAGCTGGCTGCTGCCACACACTCCTTTCCTATGCCTATCTCTGATCCCGGAATCACCAATCTGTCAAAAGCTTCCCGAGGAGCGAAGAAATCACTAAAGACAGCAGACTCGAAGGTTGCTACACCTCTAACCATAAGACATTATTCCATCAACTCTATCCTTGGTGACACCAATCCATTCTCAATTCCCAAGTCCTCAAAATATCTGCTCCTGGACTGCTACTACTCGGACAACCACACCTAGAATCACAACACGAATCACAATTGGCACCTGCCTTAGCTTATCCTCAAGTCCCAAATTTATCGTTGAACCTCCACACTGCGTCTGCCACCATGCTCGGTGCATCTAGTGCGGTGCATAATGGCCCTAACTCCATAATTTGGGCCCAGAACCAAGCCACTGCCATACTATCCCAAATCAGATCCAATTCTAGCACATCCCATTCACGCGTAGATGTACAGGACTCAAATCTCACTTGGACTTCTCTGCCCAATCCTACCTCAAAATCTACCAAAATAATCGGGACTGGAATGTCATCTCCGACACCACAGAGCATGACGAGAATGTTGGGCTCGACAATCAACACCTCACCAAGAAGATTCTCCACTCGTCCAAGCACTTTCTCGATCAAGGCATCCATTCCGCTTCCTCAAATCTTGACCTTAACACCTCAAGGGCTAGCTAAACCTCAAACTAGGGTGGCAAAAATGACAATAACACAATCGGAGCATGCTCATGGCCACCTAGCCATGAACTATCCTCACTAACCACCGGCCTCGTCGTTGGTATCATTGATGCCGGATCACAAATTCGCACCTGTCGGAAAAAACTCTACCTAACCTAGCACAACTGGGGCCACCACCATTGTGGTAGGTAACTCTCTACCTTACCCCTCAGGCCCCCTGCCGGCACTCCGATAATAACCGAATCTACCTTCACAGCGCCACCACCGCACACTCTAGCCCTTACGCGGGAAACAACGCGGTTAACAAACATAAAAACCCTATGCCAGCTGCCAATTGTACTGGACCTTATGGACTCTGCAACACTGAAAAATTTCCAAATTCTCATGTATGTCCACAACTCCACTTTGATACCATGTGTAACGACCAAAGATCTGGATACCCGGAATTCCCCGATACCATTCGAACCCTGGCCCGCCACCCATGAGCTAGAAGGCTCGAAAGGGTTAATTGGTGTGTGGAGGTACAATGAAATTTAAAATAATGCAGGAAACAACTAGAGAATTAACTATTTAAATAGCAGGAAATAAATTACATTTTCAATTAATAAATTAACTACAGAGTCCAATCCATAACGTACAATCTACATGAAAGAAAATGTACTCAATCATCAGGTACGCCCCAGCTTTGGCAGGCTGACAACTACCAACCTCCGTGCTGCACCTTCGAATCTCGAGGACAAACCACAACACCTAAAAAGAAAGGAGTGAGCATCATCTCATTGGCTCAGTAGGGGTCCCGTGGATCCTCGCCACGAAACAATGGTAGTAAACAACAGCGATAACAGCAAGCACAACAACAACAATAGCAGTAATAGACAGCGACGAAAACACAACTCTCTAAAGTACTTCTATGAGTAACGGAAAGTAAACCTCGACCTCACAGTTGGAATCGCCAAACCAATGGTGAAACCTTGGCTACACTACTAGGAAAAGAACCACGACACCTCTGTCGTGCAGGCCCATCCACACAGACGAAGGCCATATGATAAGTGTCCATTTTCTATGATAATTCAATGCATACACACTATTTTATGTGCATATAGCTACGCAATTATGTATATTTCATAGTTAATCTCAACTTTGCATATAAATTATGCCTTTCACGTAAATTGATTAATTTGGTGATATTATTTAATAAATGAAAGTTGAGGGCCATGAGCATTTATTCTCCATTGCATAATCATGAGCATTTATGCACATTGTGATAATTTTGATGGATTAAACTGCAATTATGTGTGTGTAGGACACTGAAGGTAATTGTAAGAGAAGCCGGGGGTAAAACTGTCATCACCACTTTGACCAAGTCAAACAAAGAAGCACATATTTTGGTTGGAGGAAAAAGAAAATTCAAAGTTTGAAATAGAGAAGAAGAAGCACATATTTTGGTTAGAGTGAAAAGAGAATTCAAAGTTTGAAATAAAGGAGAGAAATGATGAGTCTTGGGAAGGGGATTGCCCAAAGCCCAAGGAGGGGGTGCCCACCTCCTTTTCTTTTCTCCCATGCATCATCTTCTAACTAAATCCTACCCATCCATCTCCTTTTGATACAATCTCCACCCTCCATTGACCCAATTTTCCCTATAAATAACCCATGTCAAGGAGGAGAAAGGAAAGTTTTTTTCCTTTGGCATTATTCTCTCCCTCTCACATCTTCACCGTAGGTCGCCGATTTCTCTCCCTTCTTTTCCTCTTCTCCTCTTGCTTTATTCATGTAAGTTCTTTATTTTTAAATTCTTTACATTTTATATATCTTCCTATCTATTCCTCTAATTCTTTCCTGTTGTTATGTTATTTTCTACTTTTCCACTTGCTGTCCTGGCATGTTACTGTTCATCTGAGATGCTAGTCTTTGTTCTTCCTCCGTTTCAAAGCCCTTTCACTCTTCTTTTCTCTTTGAGTTCTTCATAAAAGTTCTTCCTAGCCTGTATATCTAGATTTTTTTATTCTATCATGTCCTCTAATTTCTCTTTGTTTTTAAGTTAGTTTTAGTTTTCCACAGTTTAGTTTTTGGTGTTGTTACTGTTCATCCGCCAGACCACTTCTACTCTTCCTCTGTTTTCACCCTCTTACTCATGTTTCTCCCTTTTCACTCTTCATAAACTTTCTTCCGCTCTTCTTGATCTTCAACTTTCATTTTTACCACTTCTTATAATTCTCTTTGGTTTTAAAGTTATTTCATTTCTAATATCAACCAATTTTCATTATTTCTGTTTTACTATTTTTAAACTCTCTTCTTCATCTTCTATCTCTCCCCTCCTCCATTTTCATCTAGACATCCCCAAGGTGGATTTTCTCCTTCGGTGCTCTAAAGGTTTCGTCTATCTCCATAGTGGGGCGACCTCTTCTAAGGCTCGGCACGGCGATTTGGCAACGCCATTCTTCATCTTTGCTCCTTTCTTCCTTTCTTCCCTTAGCATTATTCAAGTTATATTTTTGTTTTTCATAGATGTTATATTATTCATTAGCAATAAAAATTGAGTTTGTGCAACTGTTCTTTTTTTTCTCTTTCCATCTCCTTCCAAACTCTATTCTCAACCCTCTCATATTTTTTAGTTTGATTTATTTCTAGTCTTAAGTTCATGGAATCTATTTTCCATTAGTTTTGACTGACTCAAAAACTCGATTTTCAAAACATCAGAATTTTTTCAATTTATTTAAAAGAAACATTTCTTTCCCATGAGATCGACCCTTACTTACCACTCTACTTAGATTTTATATCTTTTTAGTGAGTGAGTTCGGTTATTTTTATAATTATAGCACGGCTTTTAAACGACGAGTTTTGTGCACATCAATTTTTGGCACCGTGGCCGGGGAGGCTTATGATTTTTGAGTTAGAAATTTTATTTATCTTGTGTATATATTTATACTAATTTATCTTATTTTCTTGGTTTTGCAAGAAAACAAAAAAAGGAAGAAAAAAAGAAAAGGCTAAAAAAGGTGAGAGAAATGTGAGGTCGAATTTTCTTTTGTAAAAAAAATAAATAAACAAACATTTTGGATGAGGGATTGCGCATCAAGTAAGTCTTTAAACCTATCCTGCTCATTTTATCTTTCATTACATTTTTATGGTTAGACAGGGGTCACACAAAAAAAAATCACATGAACTTAATAAAATCTTCATCGCAAGATTAGAAACCACATTATCCATGTTTAAGGTCATGCATCATATAGGGTATACTTCTTCTTTGTGTTTAATTTTTTTTATCAATTGCATTATTGAAGGTTGTAGGGGCAAGGTGAGTTCTTCCAAAATTCTTCTTGAACACATGCTCATACATATTTGCATAGAACCCCTTGTTTGAATTTCTGGTGTTACATTTCATTTTAATTTATCTTAAGGGCAAAACCCATAAGCAAGATAAGGTGGAGATTTAATCACACTTCCTTAGCCCAGAAACCACATTCCCCTTACATATTTGCATGTCCTAAGCATTAAATAAAGTTCAGCAGAAATTGGCCCTAGGTTCACACTGTGATTCTTGTGTTATTTGGGCTTACCCTCTTGTGGAAACCGGTGTCTAAGGCACGACGGTCGAATGGCAAACGCCTTAAGCGGGCTAGTGATTCCTTAATTATGTCGCTACGAAAGTAGGGGGAGCCTACCACTATCCCACCCCTTACCTGGCCGGTGGAAATATCGAGGGTGAACTTAAGTTGCACTTTAATCATTTTGTGAAACCACATTTATAGGTATAGGTCGCATCTAGGTCATTAGGTAATTTGTGTATTAACTTGTTTGTGTTTGCATAAAAATAATAATAATAACAAAACAAACAAAAAAATTTCTCCTCTTCTCTCCCTTCCTCCTATTTAGCATAAAAAAACAAAGACAACAAAATAAAACAAAACAAATCCCCCTCTTCTCTCTCTTTGTCCTAGGTAGTGTTAAAAAAAATAAAAAATAAAAACCAAACAAAAAAAATCATTTCCATGGATCAAGTTTTTAAGCAAACTGATTGCTTGACCAAAAATCATTTCTTTCCATTGGGCCCGAGCTCCCATACACCACCTACCTTTCAAGATGATCACACATGGGCCCGGCCGGCCCATTATGTAGGTGAGTACCCGACCCAATATCCATATTTCACCTAAAGCCCATATCTTTGGTCATCCCAACAAGAGAACTTCACACCCATGGAAGCCCAATATCTTTATCCTCCCCACAACCAAGACCAATTTGCTCAATCTTATTTAGGGGATCAAATACCATTTCCTCCTCATGAACAAACTTCAAACTATCAAAATCTCCCTATACCTTCTTGCACTTCCATTTTTGAGTGTGGAGATCAAAATAATTGCTCTTGAGAAAATCCTCAATATCAAGCTCCATGCTCGCCCGAGCCAAATCTCCAAACCCAATTTGATCAAAATCATTATAGAGGGCATGACACATTTATCCCTTATCAATACAACCCTCAACACATCCATTCCACTCTTCCATATAATGGTCCCAACGATGAAGAACAACTCAACCAATTGATTCAAATCATCTTGAATAATCAACAAAGCATTGGCTCCCTCCAAACCAAATTGGACCAACTCACAAGAGCCACATATGAATTGTCCATGGACCAAGTGCCTAACCCCGTTGATTCAAACCTTGAAGATAAATTCCATTACTTTACCCAACACACATTTTCTTTCCAACAACCCATGGTTCCCTTGCCAAATGAAACTCTTGACTTGGGTAATGAAGGAATTGTGGAGTGTTGGGAATGGATGAACTCTAAGATCTAAAGGGGGGTGAATAGATCTAGCCTTCATAAAAACTTTATATCTTCTAAAGTTTAACTGCAGTAAGTAAACAGATGCGGAAATGAAAGAATTACTACTACTGAATTAAGTTCAACTTAAAGAAGAATGTGTATGCGAAAGAAAGCGATCAGGTTCAGTATAATCAGCTGCACGCAGTTGGAACCAAAGCACAAGCACAACACATGCAATCTGCTTAGTAAAGATCACACAACAATCTCACAGAACTCAGGAGATTTTAGGTGGTTCGGCACAATCCTACATCCACCCCACACTCAAATCGAGTGTGGCTTACTGCTAATTCACAGCTTCTCACTGCTGACCCACATCTTCAGGGATTATATCCCTACACCCGCTGAGCTTCACAGCTTGCTACTAGAGGAATCCTCCTCTGCCGCTGAGGTTTACAGCTTAACCTCTCCACTGACACACAGCTTGAAGAACAGTGTTTCAAAATAAAACAAAGGAAAATTGAAAACCAAAAACACAGCGAGAATGTATCTCAAGACAATGAGCAAATCGGCTTTGGTTCTAAACCAATAGACCGATGACTACGACTCCCAATTGCTTCTTCTCTCCAATCTCTCTCTCTCTCTCAGCTCTCTCTAAACTTGCATGCACTGGCTTTCCTAGATTATATTAGCTATTCTCTTCTCTACTTCTTTTTATTCTATATATCATCTTCTGCACAAATAGATTCTCATTTATATGAGCAGCAGAAAGATGGCGTGTGGAAACCACATTTCCCACCCAAGCTTTTCGTCCAGATCTGAGGACCAAGGGTCACATGGTAGCATCTGGGCTTAACAGCTTTCCACATGTCATGAGCATAGCTCAACTTTTAGTCTTGGATCACGTGCCTTCCTTAAACATTACGAACAAGTGTCCTGTCAAAATGTTAGACACTCAGTCAGCATAAGAAAGTTAGACAATCATAGGAATTGCACAGACATAATAGAGCATGAGAGCAAAAGTGCACGGACTCGAATATGCATGAATTATAACGTGCACCGACTTTATTAGGCTGTAAGAGAATTATGCACAGACATTATGTGTGCAAGAATCAACGATTGCACCGAGCCAACAAGCTATAGACCTATAATGCATAGACCTTGCGCTTGCAAGTGAAAAAGATTACACAGACCTTGAGTTTGCAAGGGAAAAGGATTGCACAAACCTTCTGTGCTCATACAAGAAACGTGCACCAACTCAGAAGTGCATTTAGTAAGTTATGCACAGACTTCATTCGAACAATATGAAGGTATGCACCAATGTGATTATGCACGAAATAGTATCGCACATACGTTATGTGTAACACATAGTGAATTGCACCGACTTAGTTAGCACAAGTCAAGACTTGCACTGACAGTGTATGCATGAGGTGCCGCGTGCGCCATCTTCAACGAAGGTTGCACCTACCTTATGTCGGCCTTATGCAAGAACTGCACCGACCTTGCATGGTGAAGTGCACAGACTTAAACATGCAAACTGAGCATTACACCGACTTGGATCTGCCAAGGTAATGTGCACGGACATGAATGCATAGACCTATATGTATATGAACAGTGACGTGCACTGACTTTAAGCAATGAAATGCACTGAAGATAAATACAATGCACCGACTCTATTTTGCACCCTACACACACGTATGAAGGACATGCACAGACTTACTACGAAATAAGCTAGGAATTGCACCGACTCTATACATACCAGTATTTGACATGCACTAAGTATGAGTGCAGTTCGTCAGGAGCTTGCACCGACTTATAGTAACAATGCAACATGAAGGTGCAGAGAAGTTTTAATGCAAGTGACTAATAATTATCTGACATTTATGAAAGACTCATCAAAATACACAACATCCTCATGGTCAAGGAAAGGTAATCAAAGTCAACCAAGTCAACTCAATTGTTGCCAATTAATCAAAACACATTCAGCACATGCAGCAGTACACACACTATTGATCAATCACAGAGGAGGCCCAACATTCTCCCCCTTGTTGATGATGGCAATAATTAAAGAGTTGCTGGCAACTCCCCAAAAGGAAATGCAGGAGAAATGACGTGTTTTGATGAGTCGTTAAGCACAGTCAGATATTATTAACAAAAACTAAACTCCCCCTGAATGAAGGACTCCTCCCCCTTAAGCAAAATAATACTGAGAGCTTTCTCTTCCCTTCTCTCTCCCTGTAGCCATCAGAATCTCTCCCCCTATAAGCATAGTCTATCTTAAGATCTCAATCTCTCCCCCTTCGATCCAGAATAGAGAGGGATAGAGAAGGAGACGCTTGCATGATCTCTCCCCCCTTTGCCATCAGCAAACAAGGAGTAAGGAAGACAAGAAGGGATGCAGGAAGAAGTAGGAGACAGAATAACACTCTGTGCAATGGTTCAGAATATAAGCAAGTTATTGGATAATTCTTTAGATATAACAATCAATCATTGTGCAAGCTAAATTAATGTCAGGTTTAAGAGTTATAGAAGGTAGAGTGAATTCACTGACTTTCTGAAATAGGGTTATAGAATCAGTTTATAGCAATGAACCTAAGTCATATAATCATGATAAACTAGGTCAAGACTGTATCCTACTGATTGCAGAATCAATTAGTATTAAGGAGAGTGACCTGAATATGTATTGGGGTTAAACAATTGACACTTAGTGAATTTTGAATTTCAAGGGTTACAGCAAATCTTTTTCACTTCTAATTTTGAATCTGAACTCAGTGAACAGACAAGTGTCATTTATACCGTTGACATTAAGGGCACACGTGGGTTAGACGCATGTACCCCCAGTTACTAAGCACAAACTAACATATCTGTTTATGATAAAAAACTACACAGATGATTTACACCGTGGACATTAAGAGTACACATTTTTCAGACGTCAGTGCCCCCAGTTACTCAGTGAAACCATCCCTATAGATTTGACCATATGAACAGAGGTAACATGACACACTTCATGACATGAATTCCTCTCCACTTCTTTGATGGAGGGTTCAGTTTCTCAGTGCAATTCAGTCATTATTTTGCCGCTTTATTCATTTCTTTTACTGATAATTTTATTATTGCTGCCCCTTTTAATTTTCAAGGTGACTTGTTTAAAGACAATACACTTTCTAATTTTCTCAGCCTAGACTTCATTAAGACTGTCATTTTCAGATACTGTGAAGATCTTATCTATCATAGTTATGAAAGAGAGGTTGAGAGCTATAATAGGTCTTCTACCACATTATTCTTTTGAAGGCAGTCCTTAAACTCTATAGTCTATTAAAATTAAACCATTAGTTCATTCAAGGAGCAAATGTGATTCTTATAATAGAAGAGTTGTAATAATTGCCGCTCAAAATAATGAACAAAATATAGAACTGTCATCCTTTCAGAATGAGGGAATAGACGATAAAGTACAGAAGCAGCTCATAAGGAGTATCAAGAAGAGTGACCAAGATACAATGTGATAGAAGTAGTTCCCACCAAGGTCCATTTGATGCAATTGATGCCATGTGATGAGACTTTTAAGAGTGAAGAGAGAGTTTGAAAAGGTTACACCAAAATCAGAATGACTAAACTTCTCCTGACATCATAATGCACCGACCTCGACATGCATAAAGCAGGCAATGCACCGACTATGCATGCGTATGGAATACAAATGCACCGACCTGTTATGTGTAAGACACAAGATGCACGGACTTACATGCTATAAGGCAGGGACGTGCACTGACCTTGTATGCAGAATGCTAACACTATGCATCAACTAAGTGCAAGACATGCACTAACATATACTCGGTGTAAAAACACGCATCGAACTCAAATGCTCATAGCAAAGACCTGCACCGACCTTAGTAGTGCATATGGCAAACTCAACTAATGTGTGATCTAGAGGAAAGACTCCCCCTATCAATATGCAGTTTTATTTAATGATGCATTTATGCACAACATTTATTCAAAAATTCAGAAATTGTTTATTCAGAGAGAAGCTACAAATAGCAATTTAGGCAAGAATTCTGAGTCATTCATCATGAAGAAATTTACACAAGCCTAATTCTCTTCTTAGGAATTTAAATCTTTCATTACCCAAAGCTTTGTAAAGATGTCAGCAATTTTTTTTTTAGACTCAATGAATTCAAGTTCAATTTCCTTCTTACTGACTTCATCTCTAAGAAAATGATGTTTGATTTCAATATGTTTTGTCCTGGAATGATGAACTGAATTTTTAGTTCAGAAAATAGCACTAGTGTTATCACACATAATTGTGATGCAACCAAGAATTATATGATAGTCAAATAACGGGTGTTTGATCAAGAGGACTTGGGCAGCACAGTTCCCTGCAGCCACATACCCTGCCTCAGCAATGGACAAGGCTAAAGTGTGCTATTTTTTAGATGCCAAAGAGACTAGACACCCACCAAAGAATTGACAATGTCCACTGGTGCTTTTCCTATCAATTCTACACCCAGAATAATCTGCATCAGTGTACGCTAGAAGGTCTAGTTCACACTTAGTAAGATACCATAATCCTAGGTCAAGGGTGCCAGATAGATATCTAAAGATCTATTTTACAGCAATTAAGTGTGAATCCTTGGGACATGCTTGAAATCTAGCACACAAACATACTGAAAATTGAATGTCTGGATGAGATGTAGTAAGATATAGTAAGGATCCGATCATACCTCTGTAGTGTTTGGAATCTACCATTTTACCTGACGGATCAGAATCAAGACAGGTAGATGTCCCCATTGGTGCTGTGATTACTTTGAGATTTTCCATCTTGAATTTCTTTAACAGATCCTTCAAGTACTTTTCTTGAGTTATGAAAGTTCCCTCTTTGGTTTGATTAACCTGCAAACCAAGAAAGAACTTCAGTTCTCCCATCGAGCTCATTTCAAATTCACTAGTCATCAGAGCTGAGAATTCCTCACACATTAATGAATCAGTTGATCCAAACACTATATCATCTACATAGATTTGAATAATCAGAATTTTATCTTCACATACCTTTGTGAATAATGTCTGGTCAACCTTACCTCTTGTGAAACCCTTTTCTGAGAGGAAATTGCTCAGTCTTTCATATAATGCTTGGGGAGCTTGTTTCAACCCATATAATGCCTTATCAAGTTTATAGACATGATCAGGAAAATCAAGGCATTCAAAACCAAGGGGTTGTTTAACATAAACATCTTCTTTTATTTATCCATTTAAGAAGATAGATTTGACGTCCATCCGCTTCAAAGTAATTCCTAGACTGCATGTAGTAGCTAAAAGAATTCTAATGGCTTCTAGCCGAGCTACAGGGGCGAAGGATTCTTCAAAATCAATACCAAATTCTTGGTTGTACCCCTGAGCTACTAGTCTGGCCTTATTTCTTATGATGTTACCCTGCTCATCAGATTTATTTCTAAAAACCCATTTTGTGCCATTTATGTTGCCATGTAAGGGTTTAGGAACTAAATGCCAGACTCTATTCCTATCAAATTGACTAAGCTCATCATGCATGGCATTAATCTAGTGTTCATCCTTAAGGGCACAATCTATGTTTTTGGGTTCAGTCTGAGATACTATGGCAATTGAATTTAATTCATTTTCAATTCTTAAATGTGCTCTAGTTCTCATTAGATCATTTACATCACCAATAATATTCTTACGGGGATGATCTCTAAGAAATTTAAGATTAATGACTTGATTACCTAAATTCTCATTTACCTCCCTTGAGTAGTTGGAGCCTCTGCTTCACCTTCCTCAGCAGACTCTTCATTTTGTTTTTCATCATTCTTTAAAATTTCTCCATCACTTTTGTTCCCACACAAATCAATATCAGACTTAGTTGTAGACTCATCAAAGACAACGTAAGGAGATTCTTCAACCGTGTTTGATTTGAGATTAAAAATTCTATAGGCTCTGGACTGATCTGAGTAACCTAGAAAGATTCCAGGTTCACTTTTTGGTTCAAATTTATCAAGGTCTCTTTTCGAATTAATATGAACAAAGCATTTACTGCCAAAGATCTTGAAGTGGGCTAGAGAAGGCTTCTTACCTTTTCAGAATCTCATAAGGAGTTAATTGAGTTTTGGGTCTTACCAGGGCTCTATTACTTGTGTAACATGCTGTGTTGACAGCCTCTACCCAAAACTTCCTTGGTAAGTTACCTTCCACTAGCATGGTCCGAGCCATTTCCACCAGAGTTCGATTTCTCCTTCCCACCACTCCATTCTGCTCTGGAGTCCTTGGTGAGGAGAATCTATGAGTGATGCCATTCACCCTGCAAAAGTCATCAAATTGTGAGTTAACAAACTCACCACCATGATCAGAAAGGATATTCGAGATGCCATGATTATTAGACTATTTTATTTTATAAAAGAACTCCTGAAATTCTTCAAAAGCTTCATTTTTGTGAGACAGGTAGAAAACCCATGTAAATCTAGAAAAATCATCGACAAGCACAAAATTGTATCTTTTATCAGATAAGCTAACAGATGTTGTGGGTCCAAATAGATCCATGTGAATTAGTTTATACGGTTTAGAAGATAGGTTTTATGTTCTATGTTGAACCCCGTGCACAACTGTGTATTAAGGAATTTTGATGATGAACTATATACCATGTGATTGTTCTCCATGTAAACATTTTGCATATGTAGTTTGTGAATTTGAAATGAATTGAGCAAACTCCATTTGATTGAACGGCTAGTGTATGACATGGTAAACTGATTTGATGAAATTAACTGACGTGTGTTTTGAAATGTTTACAGGACTTAGTGAGAAAGGAAAGTCTCCGAACAATTTGGATGGAATTCTTCTAACTCTTCCTTAGTTGATTTGGATAGGATTCAAGCTATTGTGATAGCTAACATAAGGTTTGAAGAGACTTAGTCTAAATATTGAATGATTTATGAGAGATAGGTTTCAACTTCTAGAATTTGAATGATATGGAAGACTAACTTCTAGTATGCAATGTGACAAGTGTAAAGAATGGGAATGAACATATAGACCAATTGGAAACCTTCCAATTGGATCTTCACATGCATGTGGACCAACAAAATGGTAAGCTATTTTGGTTGAATGGTTGGAGGGGCTTGTTGTGTGGATTGGATGAACGAATCCCTAGGTAATTAACTATCCATACCTACCTTGTAAGTCTATGATTTTGGGTAGGTAATACTTAATTCTTTCATCCTTGCATGTGTCTTTAATGCATCATCCTTTTAGAATTACCCATGTGTGTGTTTTATTAAGTTTGCATTATGTCAAGAAAAGTGTCCACCCCATGGGTCGACACTTTGTCTAAGGGTCTGGTGTTTTAAGCCGGCCCTCTTATGTCTTCGAACTTGGGGATAAAAAGTCGACCCATAGGGTCATCCTTTTTATCGCGAGGTTCTGTCTGGGTTCATGTTTCAGAACCTTGGACATAAGTGTCGACCCACAAGGTCGACACTTATTCCGGGACTTTCTGCCGTGGCCTTTTATTATTGCCACAGGTGGAAAGTGTCGACCCCCTACATTGGGTTCTATTTGGGCCTTCTTCTGTCGTGCCCGAACGCGAGTGTCGACCCATGGGGTCGACACTTTCCGGCAACCGGGAAAAATGCCGGTTCGCACAGCGGCTGGAGCCCTTGCTCGATCCCATCCTTTCGTGCCATATTGTGAATGTTCCTTGGAGGATAATATCCTCAACGTGTCTGCCCATTCCTCTTGGGTATAAATCGGATGTGATAGGGTTTATTGAGGGGTGTGAGAAAGCTTCGAATGAAACATTCATTTTGGGGTTTTTGCAGGGAGTGCAGCCGGAGCTGAATGATGCCTCTCCCTAGGTCGTGCTGAGCTCGATTCAAGGTTGAAGACTATCATCTTCCACCTTCAAGAAGCCATCTTGTTGAAGAAGACGGCTGTACCATCTCCAAGTTACCCAATGCGCAGAAAGTGATTCAAGGTGAAGAAGAAAGGGTCTGATGTTCATCCTCTTCCATCATTCAGAAATGAACCTATTGAAGTATCAACTTTCATCCTCCTTCCAAAGTCCAGTCCTCCTCAGTCATTAAAGAAGCCAAGGCCATCGTCCTCCAGAAAAGAGTTCACTCAACCCGTCCTTGTTCTTATTTGATGTAGTCTAGTGCTTAGTTGATGTTTAGTGAGATTGCTTTGAAGATTTGTGCTTATTGAGCTTGCAAATGTACATCTATGTCTATCTATTAAACTGAGGAAAACTATGTGTGTGTTCAGAGCGGTGTCTCCGAGTGTGGATTGACTGTTGGGGTGCGTCCCTATCTTGGTGTGTGTGTGTGTGGTGCTGAGCACCGTGTTGAGGGTTCACCCTCGTGTCTGTGTTGCTCTGCAGCGTGTTGAGCGTCGAGCTCGTGTGTGTGTGGTTTGCTGTCGTCGAGCAGCGTGTGGTGTATTGGGGTTCATCCCCGTGTGCTACCTCATGTAGCGTTTTACTGAAGCCTCACCAAGGTGGTGAGGGGTGGACGTAGGGTACCCGTCGTGGTCCCGAACCACCTAAAATATTCTTGTGCATGTGTGATTGGTTGAGTGTTTTTCCTTATCTTCTACCACCATTCACAGAATGGATTATTGATTATCTTGCACATTGATGCTAAATTTGTTATCGTACACTGCTAGTTAAAATTGCCATCTATTCGTGTGTGATCTTGTCACTTGCATGTTCGGTGAGGTTTGATTGAGAAGCCATCAAGTCTTTTTAATTGGTCTTAATTTTTAGAGAGGGATCTATTCACCCCCTTCTAGATCCGTGCCACTACACTGTGGGACCCAACAATTGGTATCAGAGCACGGCTCTGTTATATTAGATCAAATGATCTTCACAAGGATCCTAGTGTCGTTTTGACTGATGAATGCTTCTTCAGATATTGCTTCTTTGACTTCCTTACCCTTTTATAATGGTGATGACTTTAACTCATGGCTGGAAAGAATGTGTAGGACCATAAATTCAATTGATCCAAATTTGAGGAAATTAGTTAATGATGGTCCTCATAAGTTGCCTCGGGATGAGACCAAGTGGTCCAACCGAGATAGACTAAAGAGGCATGAAAATGCTACAATTTTGAGGTTGATAAAAAATTCTGTCAATGCTAACAGGTTCACGTTTGTCACCTCTTGCAGAACCGCCAAAGAAATTATGGACAAATTGATGCTAGCTCAAGATAAGCAAGGACTAAAGGGATTAATGGCTGATGATATTTATCAGACTTGTGATGAAAGTGCTGAGGAGGTAAGCTCTAAATCCGATGAAGATGAATTGTCATTTGAAGATTTGGTAGATGCTTATGAAGAATTATCAGAAAAATATAAAAAGGTGAAATGTGAAAACAAAGCTTTGAAGATGAAGTCTAATGAAAACATGCATGACAATTCCTCTTGTGTGAAATGCATTGATCTAAGTTCAAAAACTGAAGAACTGGAAAAAGAAAATGAACTCTTGGCATGTAAAGTCACATTGAGGAAACCGAAGAAAGTCTGAGGAGCAAGTTAGATTCTCTATCCGATGATGAAAAACTTTTTGAGAAACTACTTGACTTTGAAACAGATACCAAATCACTTCTGGATAAAAATGAGAAATTAAAAGGGGACAATGATGCCTTACTTATTCAAGTCTCTTTACTTGAGGGCAGATTGAAGTGTTTTGAAAAATTTGAAACAGAAAATGAACTGTTGAGCTCTGAACTTGAGAAGGTTAAAATGTTGAATATGACCATGTCAGAAAGACTTCTGACTTTTGAAAACGGCAAGTCAATGATTGGACAAGAAAGTGATGATGTGAGTCTTCTAAAACAAGAAATAGAATCTCACAAAACCATAAACTCCACTCTGAATGAGAAAGTCATTTCTTGTGAAAATGAAATTCTAACGTGTGAACTTCAAATTGCTTCACTCCAGAACGAAATTGTTGACTTGAACAAGTCATTGTGTAAATTTGTAAGTGTGGAGGAGAACTTGAACAAACTTCTAGGAACTAAGGTTAATTTCCAGCGGGAAGGTCTAGGATACAATTCTAGCAAAAAGGAGGCCTTTAATCTGAAAACCAAGACCTCCTTTGTGCATGCTTCCTGCTCCTCCAGTACATCAAACATTCCTACCCATGTCAAACAAAAGCCAAACATGCATGCAAAGAAATCTAATGTGGAACACCAAGCTCCAAAACAAAACAATGCCTCGTGTCACTATTGTGGTGAGCTTGGACATCTAATGCATGACTGTAGTTTGATGAAAGAGGATGATTTGAATGCTTGTAGGATGCATGACAGTAAATTTCAAGTTCACCAGAAAAAGAAGGTTGAATGCTTTCATTATGGGAAAATGGGTCATACTATGAAATTCTATTGGTTGTTAAATGCCAAACTTAAATTTCACACTCAAAATCATAGACCCCCCAGACATGCTCAAAAGCGCAATGCTTATGTCCAATCAAAGAAATTGAATCAACGCGTGTACTGTCATTACTGTGGTCATGTGGGACATCTTATGGATGATTGCTCTTTATTGCACCTTGATGATATGAATGCAAGGAAATTGTGGAGAGCCACAAATCGTGGTGCACCTAACCCCCAGGGACCCAAGATGGCTTGGGTTCCCAAAACATCAAAGTGAAGATTTTGTCTTGCAGGAATGCCTTGTGATGGAAGAAGCTGTCAATAGAATAAAATTCCTCCAAGGTAAGAAATTTGATGAGCTATTGTGGTAATACATTCCACTTTTACTTCCACGTTTGAATAACAATCTTTTGCAATTGTTCATAGAGTTTATTAGCTTTCACTCATGTTTTCTTGTGTGAATAACTATAATTTTGCAGTTGTTCACAGAGTTGTCTATTGTTCACTCGTCTCTTTTTGTGGATAAAAGTTGAAATTTACACATAGAGCACACACACTCTTACATCCATACACATCACATCTTTTTGAACACTTGTGAATACAAATAAAAATTAGTCATCTGTCACCTTGATGTACAGACTTGCATATACTCCATATTCGTGTGCATGAATGCCATGATTCATCGGTATATAAAATGACGTCAGTGGAAAGGTGGATTAAGTCCACCTTGAAGCTTTCGTTATGCGTGAGTGTGGTCTTCGGACCTACGTCCTCTGCCACGTACCGGTAATCAACTCGCTTGAATACACCATTTTGACATGCTTGAGTGTATATCATATACATCCATTTCTTTTTGAACCCTTCTATGACCGAACAACCTTGTTAAATAAACTTGCATTGATTCAGGCATGAATGCCTCATGACACATCTTAACAAGGTCATTTTGGTTTGTCAACCGTGCATACACTTATGGGAAGACAAAACCTTGAAAAGGCTAATTCATGTTCTACTATCTGTTCAATCACTCACTTCATATGGAACCTTGATACAACTGACTTCATTCAATAAGGATATCTGTTATTCCACTAAACACTTTTAAGGATTCTTAAACCCCTACATTAAAGTCAAGTGACTCGTGAGGAAAAAGCTGTCAGTCCCTCCAAAAATTGAATTAGTGTGATTTGACATCAAGTACATCGGGAATCCCCCCTGAAATAAAGGAGGAAACTCGCATCGGAAAGTGTCTTTTCACATAATCATAAATGACGATACCGAGTAACCAGGAACTGCCCCTGAGATAAAGGGCATGCCTCGTGTCAAAAGGTTAGTCATATTGCTATTTAAAATAAATACAAAATTGTATGGGACTGTGCGAAGCTACCAAAAGCCGAGCATTTTGTATTGAAATGTAGGGAGGAGAGATTCTTGTTAGTGTTACTTAGAACATATGATTATACATATTGTTTTGAAAGTCATTCTTCATCGTTCACATGTTGAATCTGAGCTTGATTGTTTGAATGTATTTCCTAAATTAGTTGATCATCAATGGTTAAGCAGTACGTCTACTTGTAAGCACAACCATGTTAATATGGTTCATGGACATAATTGCTTAAATCTATTGCATTCTTCTTATACCCGTCCTTAAGGGACCTTCATGCTTGATTTTATTACTATGTATGCTTGCTTGTCTGCCTACATGCTTAAAATGCATTATAAGAACTCAATTGTTGAACCCCCACAATTGAAGTACATAACTCACTTTGAATCTGCAATCCCACTCATATTCCTTGAATTTCCTCTAAAATGGATTTTGCTAAAGAGAAAACCATATCTGTTTGATTGTTGAACTGAGTCGGTTAGAAACACTCCCATGTGACCAACTAAAAATTGTGATGGGTAAAAGGAATACAAATTCTGCTTGAAATGTTTTTGTGCGTTGAGTTACTACTCTGACATTATGTCAATTCCTCAGATTTTGTCTCATAATTCATTGACCACGAGTTCTGATGCACAGGGTTATTAGATTGCATTTGGTGACCCTAACATGTTTTAATCTTCAGTTCAGTGAAGTGCTCAGAATGAAGGAGATAAGGTAAGCAGTCCTGGCTTTACTGCTATTCATGAGGATGAAGTGTGCTCAATTGAAATTTGGTCTATTCTGTGCAACAATTCAGTTCCAATGATTTGTGTTGGTTATTAGAAATGAAAGCTTGCATGTTTAATTGAATTGATCATCCAAGTGTGGGTATTTGATTTCCCTCGTCCAAAATCAACTTCTCTCAGTTGAGCAACCCACATATTGCCCATTTTGTGTTTATCATTTCGTGGATATCAAGTTGGGTTCATTTGGCCTTCAATTCACTCCATTTCACTTGATTTTTCAAAGTGCAGAAGAAGTGTCGACCCCTAAGGTTGACACTCTTACCGTGTGTCCATCTGTTTCTCGCCAGACAGAATCGTCTCCAAAATGTGTCCACCCACAAGGTCGACACTTTTGTTTCGGAACCCGGTTTGTGAACCGGATCACCGGGTTCACTCCACACGCCATTTTCTCATATGGCTCGAACCCAAGGTCGCTTGGCTCTCTTCTGGTTGAACCTAATCGAACCAAACCCCCTTTCTCTTCTCCTTAAACCCTTTCATCACCCATTCTCTCCTGCCCTAACGTTCCATCCGCAACACCCCACGGACGTTCCTCCACTTCCCAAGCCTCTGCGACTCCTCCTCTCCATTCCTCCTCCAGCCCTCGTTTCTCTCCATCCACACCATCTCTTCCAAGAGCACCCTCCGGCGAGCGGCGTCGTTCGCTCTTCGTCCTCCTCTGGAAGCAGTCGCAGCGCCCTCCTTCGAAGCTCATTCTTTTGGAGTTGCTGTTGTTCATGGCGTGAAGTCCAGACAGTCAGAGCAAGCCCTCCATCTGCTCGAGGGTCTCACTACTGCATCTACATCCTCCATCTGCTATCCAAGCTGCATCCATGGCACCCAAGAAAAGGTCTATGCTAGAACGAGAAGAAGCCCGCATCCAAACTGAGCTAAGGCGTAAAGACAAGGAAGCCCAGGTTGAAACAAGGAAAAGAGCCTCTGAGACAAAGATGTTGGCTGAAAGGAAAGTGTTGCGCCCTCGTGCGGTTGATTTCAGGAGCATAGAAAAGAATCTGCCAAGGTTAGTCGAACTCTTAAGGAAGCAGCCAAATTTAATTTCTTTCATGTCAGATCATCGGAGAGTTTATCATTCCCTAGTTCATCAATTATATGCAAAAATGGTTGTCAAAAATGATGAACTGTACACTGAGATAAATGGGTGTTCTATTCCTTTAACTCCTCAGTTGATAGGAAAAGCTCTAATTTTGCCTTGGGATAGTGGGGTGATTTATGAAGAAGCCATTTATTCTGAAGAACTTGCATATGAACTAATGACGGATAAGGTAGCAACACCAGGGTGTGTACCGAAGCTCAATGCAAATGAATTCCCACCCCTTTAGAGAATTCTGCATCACATGATGACCACTATTCTATTGCCAAGATCAGGGTCTAGGGAACAAGTAACTAACATGCACAAATTCCTATTTGTACAAATCATGAGTGGAGAACCGGTTAACTTCCCAAAGGTGATGATGGAGTACATAACCAGCTGCAGGAAGTCTAAGAACCAGAATTTACCTTATGGAGCTGCTTTAACACCAATTTTTTAGTCCTTGCATATTGACTTGAGTCAGCAGGTCAGTCATCCAATTAAGGATACCGACATCTATACTATCCCATCCATCTGCAACAACATGGGCTATGAATTGATAAATGGTGTTCTTGTTCGCACACTTCCGTCAAAGAAAGGTAAAGCCCTGGCAGCAGGGTCTGAGCAGAATGAAGGTGAAGGTCATGAACAACCCATCAACAGAACTGTCAGAACCAGAGTGTCATATGCTACATCTTTAGCAGATACATCAATGAACACCAAATTTGACGAATTTGCTGATGAAGTTTGCAATGTCAAAGAATCAGCGGATGCCCTCACTCGGGAAGTCAAATAACTCAAGCTTCATCATGATACTTATCTTCAGAAGTTCACTGCAATGGCCGACTCCATTGACTCACTCCATACAGCCATTGGCATTCAAAACTCCAAGTTTGACGATCTCTCTGATTTTCTTAGGCGTCCACGCACACCTCCTGCCTCTCCTTGAGGCTTTGATCTCTAGCACCCTACTTCTAATGACCTAAGCTAATTGACTTTACCACCGTTTACCACTTCTTTTTGTTGATGACAAAGGGGGAGATGAAATGTGCTGCCTTATGTCTTGTGTGGTTGTTATGTCTAAGTCATGTAGATGTTATGTTTATGTTTTGGTTATGTTTATGTGTCTTATGACAATTGGTATCTTGATGTTAAATTTACTTGTGGACATGGTTGGTGATCAAGTGATATTCTGTGGGAACATGAGTTTTGGAAATGTAAATCTTTTTGGTTATGGATTGCATGATATGGAGTGTGAATTGTGGATATGGATGCCTTAATTTTCTGTTGATGAGCTAATGTCGTTGGAATGCTAACATGGTTTCATCTCTAGAATGCTTGATGTGAGTTGAATTTCCCTGAAACACTTTTTATCTGTCGAGTCTATTTTGTCAATTGCACATAGTATTTGTCATCATCAAAAAGGGGGAGATTGTTGAACCCCGTGCACAACCGTGTAAAAAAGAATTTTGATGATGAACTATATACCATGTGATTGTTCTCCATGTAAACATTTTGCATATGTAGTTTGTGGATTTGAAATCAATTGAGCAAACTCCATTTGATTGAACAACTAGTGTATGACATGGTCAACTGATTTGATGAAATTAACTGACGTGTGTTTTGAAATGTTTACAGGAGTTAGTGAGAAAGGAAACTCTCTGAACAATTTGGGTGAAATTCTTCTAACTCTTCCTTAGTTGATTTGGATAGGATTCAAGCTATTGTGATAGCTAACATGTGGTTTGAAGAGACTTAGTCTAAATATTGAGTGATTTATGAGAGATAGGTTTCAACTTCCAGAATTTGAATGATATGGAAGACTAACTTCCAGTATGTAATGTGACAGGTGTAAAGAATGGGAATGAACATATAGACCAATTGGAAACCTTCCAATTGGATCTTAACATGCATGTGGACCAACAAAATGGTAAGCTATTTTGGTTGAATGGTTGGAGGGGGCTTGTTGTGTGGATTGGATGAACGAATCCCTAGGTGATTCCCTATCCATACCTACCTTGTAAGTCTGTGATTTGGGGCAGGTAATACTTCATTCTTTCATCCTTGCATGTGTCTTTAATGCATCATCCTTTTAGAATTACCCATGTGTGTGTTTTATTAAGTTTGCATTATGTCAGAAAAAGTGTCGACCCCATGGGTCGACACTTTGTCCAAGGGTCTGGTGTTTTAAGCCGGCCCTATTATGTCTTCAAACTTGGGGGAAAAAGTTGACCTTTTTATCGCGAGGTTCTGTCTGGGTTCATGTTTCAGATCCTTGGACATAAGTGTCGACCCACAAGGTCTACACTTATTCCGGGACTTTCTGCCGTGGCCTTAGATTATTGCCACAGGTGGAAAGTGTCGACCCCATGGGTCGACACTTTCTACGCTGGGTTCTGTTTGGGCCTTGTTCTGTCGTGCCTGAACGCAAGTGTCAACCCATGGGGTCGACACTTTCCGGCAATCGGGAAAAACTCCGGTTCGCACGGCCGCCGGAGCCCTTGCTCGATCCCATCCATTCATGCCCTATTGTGATTGGTCCTTGGGGGATAATATCCTCCACGTGGCCGCCGATTCACCTTGGGTAGAAATCGGATGTGATAGGGTTTATTGAGGGGTGTGAGAAAGCTTCGAATGAAACATTCGTTTTGGGGTTTTTGCAGGGAGTGCAGCCGGAGCTGAATGATGCCTCTCCCCAGGTCGTGCTGAGCTCGATTCAAGGTTGAAGACTATCGTCTTCCACCTTCCAGAAGCCATCTTGTTGAAGAAGACGGATGTACCATCTCCAAGTTACCCAATGCGCAGAAAGTGATTCAAGGTGAAGAAGAAAGGGTCTGATGTTCATCCTCTTCCATCCTTCAGAAATGAACCTGTTGAAGCATCAACTTTCATCCTCCTTCCAAAGTACAGTCCGCCTTAGTCATTAAAGAAGCCAAGGCCATCGTCCTCCAGACAGGAGTTCACTCAACCCGTCCTTGTTCTTATTTGCTGTAGTCTAGTGCTTAGTTAATGTTTAGTAAGATTGCTTTGAAGATTTGTGCTTATTGAGCTTGCAAATGTACATCTGTGTCGATCTCTTAAACTGAGGAAAACTATGTGTGTGTTCGGAGCGGTGTCTCCGAGTGTGGATTGACTGTTGGGGTGCGTCCCTATCTTGGTGTGTGTGTGTGTGTGGTGCATAGCACCGTGTTGAGGGTTCGCCCTCGTGTCTATGCTGCTCTGTAGCGTGTTGAGCGTCGAGCTCGTGTGTGTGTGGTTTACTGCCATCGAGCAGCGTGTGGTGTATTTGGGTTCGTCCCCGTGTGCTACCTCTTGTAGCATTTTAGTGAAGCCTCACCGAGGTGGTGAGCGGTGGACGTAGGGTACCCGTCGTGGTCCCAAACCACCTAAAATATCCTTGTGCATGTGTGATTGGTTGAGTGTTTGTTCTTTATCTTCTACCACCATTCATAGAATGGATTATTGATTATCTTGCACATTGATGCTAAATTTGTTATCGTACACTGCTAGTTCAAATTGCCATCTCTTCGTGTGTGATCTTGTCACTTGCATGTTCGGTGAGGTTTGATTGAGAAGCCATCAAGTCTTTTTAATTGGTCTTAATTTTTAGAGAGGGATCTATTCACCCCCCTCTAGATCCGTGCCACTACACTGTGGGACCCAACATTCTAGATTTGAAGGAATTTCTAGTCTGTTTACATTGAGTACATGCCTCACAAATTTTATTATCATTTTTGAATGAAATTTCAGGAAGCCCTTTTACTAACTTATGATTATTCAGTTTGTGAAGAACACTGTAGCTGGCATGTCCTAATCTACGATGCCACAGAAAGGCTAGGTCATCCTTATTTACACTAAGATAAAGATTAGTGTGAGCTACATCATCCAAATCTACCATATAGATGTTATTAATTCTCCTGCCAATGAATTTCACAGATTCTGAATTTGGTTCAAATATGGTGCATGCAAGAGAATCAAAAATAACTTTATGGCCTTTATCACAGAATTGACTAATGCTCAAAAGATTGTAAGCTAGCCCTTCATCTAGTAAAACTTCGTCAATGTAGGATGAAGAGCACTTACCAACCATACCTGAGCCAATTATTTTACCCTTGGTATTTCCTCTGAAAGTAACATGACCAGCATCTTTCTTTACCAACGTGCAGAATTTAGCTTTGTCTCTAGTCATGTGCTTGGAACAGTCACTATCCTGATACCATTTGTTGTGATTGGCTGCCAGGCATACATGCAAGGGAATTAAGTAGTGTGATTTGGAAGCTAGAGTTTCTTGGGTCCCAACAAAGAACTCATCTCATGCAGATAACAAGCAAGATGCTTAGGTATCTACATTTGTTTTGGTGTCTTTCTGGGCATTGTGGATTTTTTGCTTTCAAGATTAGTCTACCTTTTCTTGCCACTTTCATTCTTTTGACCTTGCTTCTGATGTATGGCATTTTGTTTCTTATTCAAATTTTTTTTAGAATTTCTTTTCCAGCGTCTGGCCCAATAGATATTGGGAGTAGTAGGTGACCTGTAGACTTTGGACTGACCAGTCATGAAATCAGCATAGCCATAGGAATTTTGACTCTTAAAGTTATTGTTCGTAGTCTGCCTGTAGGAGTTCCTAGGGTGAGACTGTTGCCACTGATTATGATACATTGGGAAGTACTGCATGGGTCTCATGTAACTCTGACTTTTCCTATTTATCTGATGATTTGTATTGTGGAATGCAGAGTAATTGGGTCCAGTCTTGTGGTGCATTAGACCAGTGGTGGTTCTACCCAGACCCATCTGTGGAAGTTTGGTAGTTTTGGTCTTGGGTTTCAGTTGAATCTTAGCTTTGGTGGTCTGACCACTACCTTGGCTTTTGGTCTTGAATGTACAAGCATATGAACATGACTCACCAGCCACCCCTATCTTCCCTTTGCCTTTGTCCTTGACGATGGGCTTGATTGTGTTAATGTTTTTATTCTTATTCTCATCATGACTTCCACCTGAAGTTATTTTTATCATGGGCTGAAATGTCCCCTTTTCAATCACAAAAGAGGTAGTTCTCACATCAAACCTCTTTTTATTTGTTGGGTTAAAACCCAATCATTCCTTTCTGAAGTTGCTTTTTGTTCCCAGGATGGCATTCAAATTCTTAGTGCCTTATGCCATGCCTTCAAGGGTATTTTGTTTACCTTTGTTTTCTTTTTCAAGATTTTCTATCATTTTCTTAAGCTCACTGTTTACACTACTAACAACATTGTATTTCTCAGTGGCTATGTTTGTTTCATTCTAAAATTCATGAATTTTTTTTTGAGATCATCAATGGTCTTTTCTAGATTCTCATTTTCAGCTCTCAAATCAATCAAAATAGTTTTATCATTCTCAATTTCACAAATAGAGTTTTTCATATTTAAATTCTCAGCTTCTAGACATGCAAGTTTATTAGACATGGTAGAATCATTGACTAAAGAATTTACTTTCTTTTTCAGGTGTCTATTCTCCCTACGTATGTCTTCATACTTCTCAAGCAGTTCAGCATAAATATTTTCTCATTCAGTTTGAGTAAAATTATCAAACGGGGAAGTTACCTCATCGTCACTTTTTGCCATCAGGCAAATCTTCCCATCTTTATCATCGTCAGAGGAGCTGCTCTGACTTTCCTCTTCCTCATCGCTCCAGGTGCTCACCATTACTCTTCCCTTTTTGTTTTTCCACCTGATTTGCTTTTCCTTGAGTTCAGGACAGTCTGCCTTGAGGTGTCCTGCTTTCCTACAGTTATAGCAAACAATAGAGTCAGATTTCTTTGCAGGTTCTGATTTATGTTTGGGATGTCTCGTTCCCGAGAAATACTTTCTTCTCAGCCCTTTCCCTTCTTTCCTCAAGAATTTCTTAAACTTCCTGGTAAGCATCGCAAACTCATTAGCATCCTCCTCAGAACTCGTGCTGCTACACTCACTGGATGACCCTTTGCTAGAATTAGCTTTAAGGGCAAGGGCTTTTCTTTTCTTCTCACTTTCATCAGTTTTCTTGAGGTTCAGCTCATACGTCATGAGAGAAACTATAAGTTCATCTATAGTTGTTTTGGTCAGGTCCATGGACTCTTCAACGACGGTGGCCTTGGTGTGCCAAATGGGCGTCAGGGACCTCAGAATCTTCCTAACCAATTCATAATCACTATAGACCTTTCCCAGACTTCTTAGACTGTTGGTGATAACATTCAGACGAGCATACATATCTGAGATAGTCTCATCAGGTTTCATCTTAAAAGCCTCATATTCAAAGACGAGCATATTCACTTTTGTCTCTTTGACCTGGGAAGTCCCCTCGTAAATTACTTCAAGCTTATCCCACATCTCCTTTGCAGTCTTGCAGGATGAGACTCTAGAGAACTTAGTGGGATAGAGGGCACATTGTATCGCGTTAATTGCACCCCAATTCAACGTGGACTTACGGATATGCTCCTTAGTCTAGAACTCCACATCTGGAGGTAAATCAAATGGCCCTTTATGCACTACCTTCCAGATCTCGTAGTCCTTAGCGCGAAGAAATACTTGCATCCTATTCTTCCAATATGCATAATCGCTACCATTGAAGAATGGTGGCTTACTCGTCGAATGCCCCTCAACAACCATTCCTTTAGAATCCATCTCTTCTCTCCCAGATGTGAAGCCCTACTAGAGAGTCTAGCTCTGATACCACGTGTTGGGAATGGATGAACTCTAAGATCTAAAGGGGGGATGAATAGATCTAGCCTTTATAAAAACTTTCTATCTTCTAAAGTTTAACTGCAGTAAGTAAACAGATGCGGAAATGAAAGAATTACTACTGATGAATTAAGTTCAACTTAAAGAAGAATTTGTATGCGAAGGAAAGCGATCAGGTTCAGTATAATCAGCTGCACGCGGTTGGAACCAAAGCACAAGCACAACACATGCAATCTACTTAGCAAAGATCACATAACAATCTCACAGAACTCAGAAGATTTTAGGTGGTTCGGCACAAGCCTACATCCACCCCACACTCAAATCGAGTGTGACTTACTGCTGATTCACAGCTTCTCACTGCTGATCCACAGCTTCGGGGATTATATTCCTACACTCGCTGAGCTTCACAACTTGCTACCAGAGGAATCCTCCTCTGCCGCGGAGGTTTACAGCTTAACCTCTCTGCTGACACACAGCTTGAAGAACAATGTTTCAAAAAAAAACAAAGGAAAATTTAAAACCAAAAACACAACGAGAATGTAGCTCAAGACAATGAGCAAATCGGCTTTGGTTTTGAACCAAGAGACCAATGACTGCGACTCTCAATTGCTTCTTCTCTCCAATCTCTCTCTCTCTCTCAGCTCTCTCTAAATTTGCATGCACTGGCTTTCCTGGATTATATTAGATATTCTCCTCTCTGCTTCTTTTTCTTCTATATATCATCTTCTGCACGAACAGATTCTCATTTCTATGAGCAGCAGAAAGACGGCGTGTGGAAACCACATTTCCTGCCCAAGCTTTTCGTCTAGATCTGAGGACCAAGGACCACGTGGCAGCATCTGGGCTTAACAGCTTTCCACGTGTCAAGAGCATAGCTCAACTTTCAGTCTTGGATCACGTGCCTTCCTTAAACTTTACGGACAAGTGTCCTGTCAAAATGTTACACACTTAGTCAGCATAAGATAGTTAGACAATCATAGGAATTGCACAGACATAATAGAGCGTGAGAGCAAAAGTGTACGGACTCGAATATGCATGAATTATAACGTGCACCGACTTTATTAGGTTGTAAGAGAATTATGCACAGACATTATGGGTGCAAGAATCAACGATTACACCGAGCCAACAAGCTATAGACCTACCTTGCGCTTGCAAGTGAAAAGGATTGCGCAAACCTTGCATTTGCAAGGGAGAAGGATTGCACAGACCTTCTGTGCTCATACAAGAAATGTGCACCGACTCAGAAGTGCATTCAGTAAGTTATGCACAGACTTCATTTGAACAATATGAAGGTATGCACCGATGTGATTATGCATGAAACAGTATCGCACATATGTTATGTGAAACACACAGTGAATTGCACCAACTTAGTTAGCATAAGTCAAGACTTCCACCGACAGTGTATGCATGAGTTGCCGTGTGCGCCATCTTCAACGAAGGTTGCACCTACCTTATGTCAGCCTGATGCAAGAACTGCACCGACCTTGCATGGTGAAGTGCACAGACTTAAACATGCGAACTGAGCATTGCATCGACTTGGATCTGCCAAGGTAATGTGCACAGACATGAATGCATAGACCTATATGCATATGAATAGTGACGTGCACTGACTTTAAGCAATGAAATGCACTGACGATAAATACAATGCACCGACTCTGTTTTGCACCCTACACACACGTATGAAGGACATGCACAGACTTACTACGAAATAAGCTAGGAATTGCACTGACTCAATTCATACCAGTATTTGACATGCACTAAGTATGAGTGCAGTTCGTCAGGAGCTTACATTGACTTATAGTAAGAATGCAACATGAAGGTGCAGAGAAGTTTTAATGCAAGTGACTAATAATTAAATGACATTTATGAAAGACTTATCAAAATACACAACATCCTCATGGTCAAGGAAAGGTAATCAAAGTCAACCAAGTCAACTCAATTGTTGCCAATTAATCAAAACACATTCAGCATATGCAGCAGTACACACACTGCTGATCAATCCCAGAGGAGGCCCAACATGGAGGACTTATATCAAAGAGAATTTGGGGTGAGTAGCAAGATGGCTTATGCGATTTAGGAGTCCACACCAATCTATGAGGAGAGTCACAATAAGTTGGTTGAAAACAAGTTGAGGGGTGAATCTAATGATGTGTAAAATGATGAAATTAAGAATATTAATGGCCCAATGAAGAAAAATTGTAGAAAAGAGGACTGTTTAGTTGGAAATGATAAGAATGAAGTATTGGAATGTGACCCTCCTCACTTGGAAGAATATCATGAAAGGACCATATTGGAAGATCTCTCATTTCATCTCACGGTCCCACAATTGGAAGCTTTGATTGACATTCTCCCCATGATAGAACAATGTGAACACTTTGATATGGGGAGTGCCATCATTAACTCATGTGAGAAAAAACATAAAGAAGAGGGTAATGTTGATGTTGCAGATATGTTGATTGACAACTCTCATGAAGAAGAAAATGGTGAAGGGCCTTTGAGTGAAATATTTATTTCTCATTTAGATGCCCCACTAGTGGAGAACAAAACCGGTAATCTTATTTTGATAAAAGACATTGATAATGGGGCATCACATGAAGAAATTAGGAACATTACTCCAAACACCAAAGGCCCATTCGAGGATATGCATGAAGAGGAGGATTGCTTGGTGGTTAATAATCCTATCGAGTTCGTGAAGATGGTTTTGAATATCCTCCTCCTCTTGAGGAATATGATGAAGGGGCCTTACTAGAAAATTTTACATTTAATCTCCTCACCTCACCACTGGAAAATTCGATTGATAATTTTCATTTGATTGATGCATGTAATAAAGAGGCTTTGTTGGAAAGATTCACATTTGGTTTACCAACCCCATTAGTGGAAAGTTTCATTGATAAACTTTATTCAATTGGTGAGTTTGATGAAGGGGCTTTCATAGAAAATTTCACATTCGATCTAACCCTTGAACCCGATCCCATAGAGTTTGACTCATTAGATGGGGTAGATTTTGGGCTCACACCTCCTTCCACTTTGATTCCCCTACAAGTTGAGCCCCTTCAATATGACAATCTCGGACTTGAGGGGCATATGCCAGCCGTATTCACCTTTTATTTAACTCCCCTTCAGGAAGATCAATTGATTAGGGCCCTTAATGCTCATAAGGCTATTGTTGAGGGGAATGTGGCTAATAATGTTGATCTTCATAAGCCACTGGTGTCCGACCAGGAGAAAGTAGTCAGGTGGGTAGATATAGGATAAGGATACCAATAGATTGATACCGAGCAGAGGTTCCATCTCGATCTTGATAGGCTAATAGCCATTGATTGTTACATGATCCACAAAGAAGGGAACCGGCTCACAAGTACTGCCAATGTTACAATCAACAAAGTTCAAGACCGGCATATCTTTGGCCCACATGCTTACATGTATCATCTTGTCTTCAAATGGCATGAATATTGGAATTTAAAAGAAGAAAAGATAACGTGGTCGCAAATCATGAAATCAACTTGTTGGTTATTGGACCTCATTGTGTCTGGCTGAAGATGCTAAACTTAGCACTCGTTGGGAGACAACCCAATGTTTCAACTTCTATATTTCAATAAGTCATTTTCATTTTTGGTGTGTTTGTAGGAGTCAGTCGTAGCATCGCAAAGAGGTCTGGCGTAAGTCTCGTCTGCTCGCCCCAGGTTGTACCTTTCCTTCCCAAGCATTCATGTGCATTGCTCTATTTATATTTTGTTCATATCATCAGAGACGATGCTATTCAAGTTGGGGGGTAAGGGCAATCATTGTAAAAATCTCATATAACCTGCTGCCTTATTTTTTTTATAAAAAAAAAGCCCTAACTAAGTTTTCTTGATTCATGTTTTCATAAAAGAGACTATGGAATGGAGAAGACTATGGAGATGGATGATGGAATGATTTGTTGTGTCTAGTCATGGGAACCAATTTAGAATCTCCTAAGGTCTCTTAGCATAAAAAAAAAATCACTTGCACACTAGTGAAATAGGAAGGACAAGCCTTATGTCAGTTGGTATGATGTCGGATACTCTGCCCTCCCTAGTGAAGAGTTAGATCTAAGAGAAAAGAAAAGAGAAGAAAAATCATGGAAAATGCCCCTGATCTTAGTAACTGGGCCTACTTCTCCTAAGACAAGAGTTACGGTTCACGTTAAACGATGAAGGGTTGTGCAGTACCATGTGTTAAAAAAAAAGTGAAGGCTAATGCGATCAAACCTCTGATATGGGAGGTAGAGTTGAAAGACACCTAGCTACAATGACAATATGGAGGATGCAATTGTCCGAAATGTGGATTTAGATTTCACGAGCATAAGTGCTATGAGACTTAGGATGTCACGCCCCGAGCCCTTATGACAGCGGAAGACTCGCTCGAGGAACATGAACAGCCGGCATGGTAAGCCTCTTGCAAGCAAGAATAATCAGAGCGGAAGACAATCACACACATAAATACAATTGCACAATAATTTAGTCAAACTCTAACTTTATTTCATTGATAATCAAATACTCAAATACAATGACTCTCATCTTCTTCCAATCTATCAGACTTAAGAAATAGGAAAATTACATAGACTCAATCTAAACAATGCAGACTTCCTAAGTCTTCGCTCATCCTTCATTCACTCTTGGATCCGCTACTTGAATACTCCGAATCCGAACCCGACTCACTTTCATTTTCTGAAAAGATTGAAAATAGGTAATGAGCACACTTACCCAGTAGGTATCTTCGCATCAACATGATTAGCACTATTAAACTAATTAGCATTTTAGCTCTAAAGAAAATAAGGTAAAATCATGTGAAAGCATTCAATCATGCGAATAACCAAAGTAACAAAGATGATTGTTAAGATAGAATGAGAGCAAGTATGAACTAGAAAGAATGTAATAAGAACACGATATGGCCTTTCACGAACAAGAATGTAACAAGAATGCACTTTCACTTTTCACTTTCATAACCATAAAGGTTACGCACTAGAACGTCAATCATGTAGTAATTCACTAGATTTTCACGAGTGCTCATGGATTTCACTTATTTATAAAGAAAGTATTCCCAGCATAATGCGACGCCAATAGCATCATACCCCATGATTTATAATAGTATGTTTTCGGTAATCAGCCGAGGAGACTAGCATAGAGCCCATGGACACAATCAGCGCCCGAACTGCATCTTCACGTATAAATCAAGCTACTTCCATGAGTGTAACAATAAAGTATGGCCAAGAATGTAATATGTTCAACAAACTCATGATAACAATAATTCAATTGAATGAATGCTTAAATTTTAGAATATGAGAGATCAATAATGAATTAAGATAATGTTATGCTTATGGAAACAAATTGGCAGCATAACGGTACATTTCTTTAACTTCCATTCGGTATTTTAAGTTTCTTGATCAATATGATAAGCCCTAGACCATTATCAAGCCATCTAGGAACTTAGAATATAAACCCTTGGGTCAAACCTTGGGTTAACTAGCTCAGGCATTGTGACAGTCTTGTACTGGGCCATTACGTTCACGTGACGGTCAAAGACTTGGCCATTACATTGACGTGACGTTCCAGTGTTGGGCCGTTACATTGGTTTGAATCTAGAATAATAGAATAGACTCAGTAAAATGTGACGGTCATATAGTGGGCCGTTATATGGGCCTGACAGTCCAATATAGGTCTGTTACATTGCTAGAACCAGAAAATATCGATAGTGCTTTCTAATCAATTGGGTTATATTGGTACAACCAACTCAGCGTCCTAGTGGTAATCCCATGCTTGTAGAGAATTACGGAGACCTTGAAACAAGATTTCCTAATCCATTGGAAGGAATATCCAATAGAGAGGTCCTCATGTTCAAGAATAATGTTCCTATAGTGTAAAGTGTGAACTAATGGCCAACATACCGGAATATGTGCCATGTACTTAAAGAAGATGACTCTATTGATAGAAAAGACTGTGAAATGATGTGAAATCATGATAAAACTTCATCCATACATCATTTGAAATCACAATTTAAATACAAACTATAGAGTTAGCCAATGAAATTAACATATGTTTTAAAACAACTTAAGATGCTTTTAAACATGCAGCTTCTATTATGAACCAATTAATAAACTCAAAATCATATTAATAGGTCAAAACTTAAATAACTAGGCTTATTTATAAGTAAAATTGACTGTTTTCCAATTCTATCTACAGTTATCCTGACGGTCGAGAGTAGGCGCGTCACAGTGATTGTGACAGTTTATCGAGGGGCCGTTACAGTAGTGTAACACTCCTGTTATGGTGCATCAGAGATAACAGAGCAACTAAAATGCAACAGGGGGTGTGACGGCTTATTGTAAGGCTGTTACAGAGTTGTGACGGTCTAAGTATGATGCATCAGAGACCCTGCTAACAGTATAAAGAAATTAAAAGACTATGATTTGAAACCATGTCATGTTTTGAAAAGATTTAACTCCCCAATGATGACAAAATTAAGTAAAGGTCATCTAGATGCATAGGTTGCAGTGAATTGACAAAATAATATCTTTGATCTTTGATTAGGGCTAAGGATATGTATGTATGCATGAACCCACTAAAACATGAAATGCATAGTCTATAATGCATGAAATCAAGCACAATCAGAGGATTTTTATCCCTAACAAGATGTTTTTGCCAATCATGAGATAACCTACTGCTTAACTGGGCTTTAAACTTCTAATTTGAGTCTAAAAGACGTGCCCTAGTTCTCCCTTTCTAGTGAGTTTCCAGCAACTTAACGCTGCTCTAGCTCCTCAGCCTCTTGATCTAAGGACGTGAAATTTTGAGGGTAAGAAAGTGAAACTAAGGTGAACAAAAAGTTATAAAGGATTGAACTCTAATTACCTCGTTTAGATGTCCCAATCTCTTGATCTTCAGGGGACTTGCGTTCAATTTCCTAGGTTACTATGGTCGAACCAGCAACTTTGGAAGCTTCAATCTCCTTGGTTGGTTGATCTCCTAGCACGAAATTTGTAGAGCTATTATTCTAAAGTATTATAAACAAAAAGTTCTAAGGAACTTACCCGAAATTCTATCTCTTTACCTTGATTCTTTGCGAGTCAAAAGTAAGGGTCGCTCAGTTCAGAACTAGGTCCTATTTATAGGGTTTTGGCTAGGGTTTGAAGATTAGATCGATTCTAGAGTCCTTAGTTTGCCAAAACTTGATCCCTAAGAGTCCCGAGTAACCTTACATGTTCTTCTAATTAGGTCTCTTGCAAATATGATCCCAAAGTTCCAATCTTTTTGCAAGTTCTTCAACTCACGGAATTAACAGGGTGTGACGGTCCAGGCTTGATGTGTTACACGCATGTGGCGGTCGCCCGATAGACCGTTACATCCAATGTGTATAGAATTTCTAATTAATAAAACTCTTTTATTCGTTTTATCTATATAATTATCTATAAAAATAGTATTTATCCTTAAAATACATGAATATGCTAAATAACCTTCTAGAATATGGGCCAAACTAAATGGGCCTTATCCGTAAACCTTTTGGGTCTTAATTAAATGGCTTAGATTAATTATTTAACACTATTGGGCCTTATAACCCATTTATTAATTCAATAATCCATTTATTAATCTATTTAGCCTTTATAAATTCTAGAAAATTCCATTTATAATCCAAAAATTATTTACAAAAATTCTAGGGCACTACATAGGGAGTATTCTAAGAAAGTTTGAGCATCGTGTTCTAATCTATGGCTAGTATGCTTTATAATTCCAAAGTCCTAATCCTTAGTTTATTCTGTGAAGGCGGATCTTGTCTTGAGGCATGAAACTTTTAAACTCTTGTTTGTCCCTAGTTTTTATTTGTTTATATTGCTAAGGGACTAGCAATGTTAAAGTTGGGGGGGTGTGATAAGTGTCCATTTTCTATGATAATTCAGTGCATACACACCATTTTATGTGCATATAACTAGACAATTATGCATATTTCATAGTTAATATCAACTTTGCATATAAATTATGCCTTTCACGTAAATTGATTAATTTGGTTATATTGTTTAATAAATAAAAGTTGAGGGCCATGAGCATTTATTCTCCATTGCATAATCATGAGCATTTGTGCATATTGTGATAATTTTGATGGATTAAATTATAATTATGTGTGTGCAGGACACTGAAGGTAATTGTAAGAGAAGTCGGGGGCAAAACTATCATCACCACTTTGACTAAGTCAAACAAAGAAGCACAATTTTGGTTGGAGGGAAAAAAGAATTCAAAATATTTTAGTTGGAGGGAAAAGAAAATTCAAAATCTAAAATAGAGGAGAAGAAGCACATATTTTGGTTGAAGGGAAAAGAGAATTCAAAGTTTGAAATAAAGGAGGGAAATGATGAGTCTTGGGAAGGGGGTTGCCCAAAGCCCAAGGAGGGGGTGCCCACCTCCTTTTCTTTTCTCCCATACATCATCTTTTAACTAAGTCCTAGCCATCCATCTCCTTTTGATACAATCTCCACCCTCTATTGACCCAATTTTCCTTATAAATGGCCCATGTCAAGGAGGAGAAAGGAAAGTTTTTTTCCTTTGGCATTATTCTCTCCCTCTCACATCTTCACCGTAGGTCGCCGATTTATCCCCCTTCTTTTCCTCTTCTCCTCTTGCTTTCTTCATAAAAGTTCTTTATTGTTAAATTCTTTACATTTCATCTTTCTACCTCTTCCTCTAATGCTTTCCCGTTGTTATGTTATTTTCTATTTTTTCACTTGCTATCCTGGCATGTTACTGTTCATCCAAGATGCTAGTCTCTGTTCTTCATCCGTTTTGAAGCCCTTCCACTCTTCTTTTCTCTCTGATTTCTTCATAAAAGTTATTCCTAGCCCGTAGCTCTAGATTTTCGTATCCTATCATGTCCTCTAATTCTACATCATTTTTAAGTTATTTTTAGTTTTCCACAGTTCAGTTTTTGGTGTTGTTACTGTTCATCCGCCAGACAACTTCTACTCTTCCTCTATTTTTACCCTCTTACTCATGTTTCTCTCTTTTCACTCTTCATAATTTTTCTTCTGCTCTTCTTGATCTTCAACTTTTGTTTTTACCACTTCTTCTAATTCTCTTTGGTTTTAAAGTTATTTCATTTCTAATATCACCCTATTTTCATTATTTCTATGTCACAGTTTTTAAACTCTCTTCTTCATCTTCTACCTCTCCCCTCTTCTATTTTCATCTAGACATCCCCAAGGCGGATTTTCTCCTTCGGTGCTCTAAAGGTTTCGTCTATCCCATGGTGGGACGACCTCTTCCAAGGCTCGGCACGGCGATTTGGCGACGCCATTCTTCATCTTTGCTCCTTTCTTCCTTTCTTCCCTTAGCATTATTCAAGTTGTATTTTTATTTTTCATAGATGTTGTACTCTTCATTAGCAATAAAAATTGAGTTTGTGCAACTTTTCTTTATTTTCTCTTTCCATCTCCTTCCAAACTCTATTCTCAACCCTCTCATATTATTTAGTTTGATTTATTTCTAGTCTAAAGTTCATGTAATTTATTTTCCATTAGTTTTGACTCACTCAAAAACTCAATTTTTAAAACATAAGAATTTTTCTAACTTGTTTAAAAGAAACATTTCTTCCCCGTGGGATCGACCCTTACTTACCACCCTACTTAGATTTTATATCTTTTTTGTGAGTGAGTTCGGTTATTTTTGAAATTGTGGCACGGGTTTTAAACGACGAGTTTTGTGCGCATCACCATAACCTAGACTACACAGTACAGGGGAAAGGTCACGATCTCACTGTCGTGAACATGACCCTACCAACGGGTGAAACCCTCGACCTTAACGTCGAGAAAAGTGCACAGAAATCACCTGAAGAACCACGAAGAACCTCATCTCGCATGACAGGAGAACTGCCTACTAGAAGCAAGGCCGGATGTGTGATGACCCAGACTCCGAATACCGGGTAAACCCGATACCACTTGGATTCTGAGAGGCCTCTTAAGAGCGGTAAAGCTACGAAGGGATAAAAAGGAGTGTGTGAAGTACATTGAACTTCAAGATAAAGCATTAAACAATTAAATACTATGATGAGGATTGCTAAAATAGTAGAAATAAAATTATATATTTTATTAAACAAATTAAACTACAGAGATAACAGAGTCCAGTCCAACTAAAGTACAGTAGAATAGAAAAGAGAACATACTCTCAAGTCGGGGGAAGCACGACACTAGCAAAGCTGGCAACTAAGAGCCACCGCACTGCACCTCCAAAGCACAAGGAAGAACAGTTACATTTGAAAAGTCAGGGGTGAGCCTCGTCTCACTGGCTCAGTAGGGGTCCCGTAGATCCCTACCATGAAACAACACAGTAACAGTAGTGCTAAATAACTAAAGCAAAGCAGTAACAGCAGGAGTAGGAACAGCAAAAGTAAAGAGGAAAACAGTTGTACTAAACAGAAACACGACAGCCGATCGGACCTCGGCCCTCTAACTTCTCCTAATCGGTAAAGGCACGGATCCCCAAACTCACAGTCGAGAATTAATGAACCGATACAAGGAACACTGGCTACACATCCAGGACACATCAAGACACCACAATCGTACATGCTCGTCTACAGAGAGAAAAGCCCAACTCAAGACCACATGGTCTAAAAGTACCAATACATACACGATCTCACCGTCGTGTACGCTACACTGACCTCGGGTGAAGCCAAACACAGACTACCCGGCAAGTCACGTCAACAGTGACGAAAAATGTTCACGAAAGTCACAAGTCATGTGTCATATGACAGAAGCACCTCCTCACTAGAAGAAAAGCCAGATGCGTCCACTGACGTCTTACACTACGCCTCAAGCATCTCTCACTCTCCTCGAACGTGGTAACTAAGACACTGAACAAGAACCAATGTACTACAGTAACGAGTGACTAGTCAGGGTCACGCCTGTCGGCACTTGTCCAAACGCCCATGGCCACGTGTGCACACACAAGCTCAATGTCTTGAGCCAGGCCTCTAGCTAGTTTTTCCCTCCCGTAGGACTCTCATGGCAAGACATAGGGGCCCCCGACAACCAGCTTACAAACTGTCTCAACCGAGAACTCGCCCCGCCACCACTCCTAGGTGGGCCGACACACGTAAAGTGTCGTCAGGCTACGACTAGTGGAACCTCACTACACACAGAGACTCAAACCAGCGAAGTACGGATAGGCTAAACACGCACCTATCGTAAGTACTCGGAACACAAGGTAACACATCGAACTTCCACCAGACTCAGGAAATATTACTAGACCTACTAACACAACGATTCTTAAGTCACAAGACTCGAGTCAAGATCATCGCACAAAGCGGTAACATGCCGCCAATCAGCCTAATCCCTAAGTCAAAAACCATGGCAAACATATCATGGAAGCGGCACATAACAGTCGGATCCACATCAGTAGGAAGTCCTCGGCCCCTAGGCCACTCAACAGACTCACAATTCTGTATAACATGAAACACGGGACATGAGGGATTATCAAAGCCCTCAAACCACATGGACACACAAATCGAGGTAAGTCAATATCTCTAAGTGTCCAAAATCAGATCTCGATCCCCATAGGATAGATGAAACAATCATGAGGTCACGTGGCAATCGCTAGGTCACAACCGGGTTGACCGAAAACCATAATGACTCTCGAAATAACACAGAAGACTACTCGATACAATGGCACTCCCGAAGACCCTATAACACGGTCACAGCCCTCATAGGACGTCCAAGACATCCACGGAATAATGGACTAACCAAGGGTCGAAGCTACAATAACTGGAAGCCAAACCAACGTGAAAGAACACTCTGGGAAAGTGGCAGTCATCTCCCTGGCCGCGACTAGAAAGCCAAGACAAATAGCGGTCTTAAACCTGGCCGCTACTAGAAAGTGGTGGTCACCTCTATGGCCGTAACTAGGAAATGGCCATCATAGCCTTGCCACTACTCGCAGAGTTGAACAGGCATGAAACGGTCTACCCAGGGCCGTCTCTTGGAAGTGACGGTCCTCCTATGGCCGTCTCTTGAAGGTTGCAATCCCGTCGTGATCGCTATCTCTAAACCGCCTCGAAAGCTTCTCGAAAAAGCATGATAAGCTGTCCTGGTGGCGGTCCTTTGCCTTACCGTCACTTCATAAGGCGGTCAGCCGTAAGGCCGCTACTAGGAACCGACTTAATCAAATAACAGCCTCCCTGGGACCGTTTCTAAGAAGTAGCTGTCATCCTAGGGCCGCCACTACCAAGTTGCAGTCGGTCACGAGATCGCAACTGGAAACTGACATAGAAACCATTTTACGAGCCAGATAGCTATCCTCCTTGGACCGTTTCTCCAAGTAGCAGTCTCTGGTTTGACCGCTACTTCCTACCGGTGCGAAAACCGTAGGAAGGCTCAAAACTCAGTCTTTCCACGCCCCAATCGTTCCTAAATGACAGGGAAACATACCTAAAGTTGATATCAACCTTCCACAAGCCGGAAGGGATCAAACCAACCACAAAACGGCTGAAAACGGGCGATTCCAAAGAATCGACCCAAAATGAGTCACAGGGACATCCGGGCTCATACCGGCCCCAAATCACAGCCGAATACAGCCAAACTGGCGGGAATCGAATCCAGACAAGCTAGGGGTTCAAATGATACCAAATTAAACTAAAAACCGTAACCTAGAACGGTGATCTCGGCTCACACCCATGAAACATGACTTCACCGTTAAAGTAGGAAAACCCGCTCAAACTAACACCATTCTGCTCCAAATCACAAGAGGAGGCAGGAAATCAGTAGGGTATCCATCCCCCTACCTCCACCGACGATCTCGCATGCCGAAATAGCCAAACCACACGTCAAAAACCATCACACAAACAATCCACGCCGGCTTCGAATCCACACTCGGGATCGCGCCAAGCACCACGCTCCGATCCTCACGCCATCACGCTCCAGGTCAACTCCACGCCGTCACCACCTCATCTAGCTCCACCACGGTCGTACGCCCCGGGGGAGAGGAGAAGATAGGAGATAGACCGGAGGGAGAGAGTGAGAATGTGAGAAGAGAGAGGAGAGCGGGTGAGGGTTAAAAGGAAAAGAAAATAGAAATATTTTTGAAATACTATTTTTGGCCCAAAATTTCGTAAACTCAAAAAAATACAAAAAAATAGTCTCTACGATCCTCGGAAAGAACACAATGCACCTGTAGCATCCCGGAGTCTCAAAACTCAACAGTTCACTCTCCACGGGGTTCCGCAAGTTATACAAGGAAAAAATCCAAGTGGATCGTAAAGCATAATTCAGGACCCATGAAAGCACTTCGAATGCTCTCCGATTCCGATCCGAAGAATGCAGGGTATTAAAGCCTCCCCTTCTTAGGAAATTTCACCCTCGAAATTTAAGGAGCTAACAAGGGAAAAGGGAAGAACAACCCAAATAGCTGGCTACACTCTCCAAGCACCAGCCAAACCTCGAACACGTAAAACACGATAACTCAATTCTCGTAAAACACATTTCAAAGGGACACTCCCAGACCACAATCATAAGCACATGCTCCGGATCTCAGAGCACATCGATCCATAGAATGAGCTTGGCACACAAAGGAATACAAGTCTAGCACCTCCGAAACAGGGCATCATCGCTATTGTCTCACAAAACAAGGAGACACGACCCGTGCCACGAAACACCCACCGATAAAAATCACACTTGGCAGACAAACAAGCATCAACTCTCACCAGAAGGACAGATATCTCAGCTTACTACTCCACCCATCGGCTTTCGCGCCATGAACAACAAACGAATCGGGCACATAGAATGCCAATGACACCACTGGACCACAAATACAATCGAGTCAGTCCTCACTCAGATAGTACATCTGATTTGAGTTGCATGCCAACTCTACCACGGAAGAAGAGCACATCAAAACCAACTGACAAGACCTCGGTCCACGCAAATCTGATCTCAGACTCACAAGGAACTCCTCCCAAGCTGACAACAAGCGCAAACCATCATACAACCAAATGATGGACACTTGAAAATTCACGGCTCTATTCTCAACAAAGAACCACGGGACAACACCGCAAGTTGGGTCACATCTAGGCAAAATTACAACTTAACACACTACTAAAATGTACTAGCTGCTCAAAGCTCACCAATAAGGACCCACAAACAACCTCTTAGAGAATGCATCTCTAGGACCATGATCTGTCTCGAGAGCACAACTCCTAAGAAATACAGAAGAAGAAAGGGTACTCAACTAGCATATACGCAGACAGATTTCCCCAATTCTTAAACCTTCCAGTGATGGGACATCAGAGTAAGGCATCTAACTTTTTTATTGCATTGAGTCATTGGGGTTCAATTGTAAGGGAATTATAAGCCAATGGGTTAATTGGGCTAAATTAATGTGTTTCTTTGTAAAAAGGCCGCGTAGGCCCGGCGGGACCCCCACCCTCTCTCTCATTGGGCCACCTAGCTTCTAGGGCCCATAGGGGCTTGTCCATGGTCCATGGTGGACTTGGACCAAGGTGAGAAGTCCAAGTAGGACTCTTAAGGGGGTGCCCCCTTCTTTCCCCCATTCAACCCTCCACATGTTCACATCCCCATTGCCCCTTATATTGACATTCCATCCCACACAAATTGACATTTCTTTCCCATGGAGGAAATCACCCACGTATGGCCTTCCATATGCCATAAAAAAGGCATTTAGTCAATTGTGGAATGCCACCCTTGACCAAGCCAAGAAGAGGAGGGCGCACCCCCCCCCCCTTTTACCCTTTTTTTATTGTCTAAATTTAACCACATGGGAGAAGAATCTTCTATTCCTTCAGTGCCCCCCTAACCCTAGATCTGAGGTTAGTATAGGTCATTTTGCTAGGGTTATAAAACTCTTGTATTTCATTAATTTCATGAGAATTTATGAAGAAAAATCTGAATTTCTCCAAAGAAGGCAATGGGCTCCCCTCTCTCTTCCCCTTGCAGCTATGATGGTTGCTTGATTCCAAGGTGTGAAGCCTTGACCTTGGTGTGATTCCAAGGATTATCACCTCCGCTGGATGCGACTTCCAATCATCGCCGCCGCCGCCTCCGTTCGTTCCGCCATCGAGCCGCCACGGTCATTTTTCCGGCCTACTGTCTTGGATTCTGAGTTGCTAGACAGAAGGTTGAAGATGGATCTATAACTCCAGATCCAACCGTTGGATCGATCTGATTTCTTCAGGGTTGCTTCATCTCATCTTCCCCAATCCCCAGTTTGAGTTTTACTTCGATCAAATCCCGTTTGCGCCCCTCCCACCATCTTCTTTCCACCCCTCGTAGTCTGCTTATGTGCAGATCTATGAGACAGTAGTCTGTAGATCTATTTTTTACAACCCCAAAATCACATCATAAAATTACAAAAATATTTGTGCATAATCCTCACTTCCCCCCCCCTCTCACCCATAAAATTCCCAAAGTCCATATCTACCATATTCCCTTCGGTTAAATTTCATTTTTAGGTAGATCCCTATCTATCCTAACTGTTCTGTAATCTGAGCTAAAAAAGTTACACTGCCACAGAGTTTTTCATTTTCAATTCTATTGTTGGATGGATCTGAAATTCATAAATGTCGTAGCTCTCTGAGTCTACTTCGGAACGACGCCCATTTCGTCTCGATCCGACATCGGTTCTGGGCGTGGTGATTATTTTCGTCGGGTCGCGCAGATCTGTCCCGTGACATGCTAGCAGAAGCAGCCCCCGGTTAAATCCTCTAAAAATATGCCGACTACCATTCAGCCGCCGCCAACTTCAGGGATCGAAGAGGAACCATCCACCGACATCCTAGACAATCTCCTCGGCCAGAATACGACCAGAAGTTGCCATCCTACAAGCCGCACATGCTTGCTGTCCATCGAGTTTGAACAGTGCCGAGTCTGACCAGCGGCCAGCCTCCAGCCCTAAAGGCCTTCCGGCTCGCTGCCCGTCAACCCGAGATCGGTACTCCCGGGTCGCTGTTGTAGCCCTTTATCTCCCTACGTGGAGTGGGCCGCAAAATTCATTGTTGTAATTATTTACATTTACTGTACCGGGAGTACGGGTCTTGGCCAGAGTTGTCTTCCCCATGTCTGGAGCGTGGAGGTATCGTCTCTATCTCTCTCGGCATTTGCTTATTTCGTATTTATTTTTATGCCGTTGCTTGAGTGATAGGATTCTAGGTTGATAAATTATTTGATCACCGCTGTGAGAGAGAGCGCGTGACCCGTCTCGTGACTCGACCCGGGCACATGAAAAGAGCGGAATACCCTTGACTCACTACCGATTTCTCAATCACGCAGATCTGCACGTTTCCCTCGCGTGGGACGATCGTGAGCTTGCATTTCTGTTGAAAGGCATATACCTTTAGGAGCTCTTGGTGTCGATGTACATAAACTATCTACCCTGCCCCTTAACTATGCTAATATCATATGAGCATGATCAAGCATGGAGGATAATGAACAAAGGGGGGGCGATAAGAGATACAAGAATTGACCGTGATTGCCACCAAGTGTTAACAACGCCAAAGGATGAAGAAAGGATGCAACAACGCTGTGTACCTTGGAAAAAGATGAAGACTTGATCGCGCCTAAGGAACGGGATGCGGGGAACAGTGTGGATTCAACCTCCTCTCCTTCCAGCCGGCTAGAGGAAGAGGGCCTCACGTTCATATCATGCTATCCTGCAAAACAAAGATCAAACCACAAGAGAAAAATCCATTAGAAACATGCATGTGTAGCATCAATCCCGCAGTGATAAAATAGTATGAATAAAAGGGGAAGAACGCACCGGGGGGGAGGTTTTTAACCCCTGTGGGAGGTTGCAAAAGATAGGTATGTGTATTGTGATGAGAATAAGACAAATAGGAGGAGAAAACACGTAGTAGAACTGCGGGGAGAATGCATGCAATATGAAGAAAAGTGCAGGTTGTAGTAGAGAACAGTGATTTTGTGATGATTTTGAGAATTGGAGGATCAATAACTAAGAAAATAATGAGATATAGAAAGCCCTTGAACATGGAAATCGAAGATAATACTTCCCTCTTCAGGTTAGGGTTGAAGCAGAAGGTAGACGACGTGGCATGGTTTCACCCTGAACCGAGAAAGAGCCCCCATTTGCAACCTGCGAACCTGTGTGCTTTAAATAGGAGCAAGAAACTTCTGGAGATAGATCCGAGATAAACACCCAATTTTGGGGATATAGATGAATAAATATCAAGATAATAGTGGTGAGAGGAGTCCTAGATCAATGGAAACCGAGGTGGTGGCTTATCTCCCTCGAAAGTGGTGTCAACAAGGGTTCCAAAGAGTCCCACGGCGAAGAAATCAGAGTTCAGGAAGTTTAGGACTCTCTGTCTGGCAAACGGTTTATCGTAGGGCCATTTCTTGATGAAAACGGTGTAGGAAGGACCGCAAGGCTATGGCAAATGGTCTAGGGGGTGATCTGATGAGGGCATCCCTTGCCCCTCCACATTTTCTCCGGACTCGGATTGTTCGTCGGCAAGCGCCATTATGTTAGTCATGTATTTTTGAGTCTAGTCATGTAATCTTCACATTTTCTTTGAGTCAATATCATGTAACTTTCCCTTTATTTGAGTCATGTACCTAGGTTAGTGAGTCATTTTCCTAAGTATTGTGTTATTAGGTTGGTTTGTTAGGCTAGTGGGCCCAATTCATTGGGCTTGGCCCAAGGGCACCCCTATCCCTTCGGTTACCTGTCATTGAGTCAAATGTCAGGGACTTTTGTAGAAATGTGGGTTGCCTATATATAGGACCCCATTCCCCTCATTTTGAAGTAATGAACAATTGAATGAAAATTGAAATCCACTTCCAAATCCCACTCGATCTCCCTCTCTCTCACTCTCTCTCTCTAAGGGGTCCCCCCCTCTCTCTCTCTCCCCCTCCACCCCAATTTTCGGAATTTTCTCTCTCCTCCCCATTCACCCCTCATTAAGACCCCTCCCCTTCCCCATACACTCATTTAACTCCCCCCCCAACCCCAAGGTGGCATCCTCCAATCCACACCCCACCTCCCAACCCCCAACTACCCCACTCTCCTTCCCAAAGCATCCCACCACCTTCCCAATGCTAAATTAGCTTCTCCCAAAGCCCAATTTTGAATTTCCCTCCCATCTCCCACCCCCTTAGCTCCCTTGGTCGCCCAAATCCAACCCCAAACCCAGCCAAGGTCGCCCCCCCACCACCACCCCTCCATTCATACCCATTTCTTTTGCAGGTCAAGCTCTGGTTGCAGGCAGCAGGTTGGCCGTAGTTTGAAGCGGCCACCACGTCCTCCTCCCTGCGAATCTGAAGGCCCAAGAGGTACCGTTGGAAGCGTCTTCGAGTCATCTTCGCAACGGTTGTGGTTTCGTCTGGATCCAAGCTCCGAGCTGGCCGTGAGAGCATTTCTCCCCCGACTGTGCGCAGCTTCCCTAGCAGAGCACCTGAGCCGGAGTTGAAGCTCTACAGCGGCCAACCTCCTGGGAATCAGGGCAGGCGTTCTTCACCAAAAATCTTCTCCTCTGAGTCCTCTTTCATCTCCAAAAAACAGGGCATCAATCGGCTTCCAGAACCCCTAGTTCCCATTTTCCTCGTCCAAGTGCGCAGACTGCTCTTGCGGATCCAGGTTCGACCTGCACCCACTCATACGACGACTGCTCTCTTCTCCGATGTCCGATTGCAACTCCGTCAGCTCCTACTCAAAGCTACTCCGACCACGGAAGCGTCACCGCCAGTCTCGCCTCAATCGGAATTCAGAAGAGCCCACAGCACCTTCTGCAACCAACTGCATCTTTTCTGTTTCCATCCGAGGCAGACAGAGGGGTCCTGTACCAGGCTTTGCCACGATCAACACAGAATTCCAGAGATCCTCCAAAAATTCAGGCGTCTTCCTCCGGTAGCTAGGAAACTTTTGGGACCAGTATCATCGGGATCGGAGTCCCCTGGAGCCCGTGGCGGCGTCAACACCGACCCCCTATCCAGTGAATCTGCAGACTGGCAGAACCGACGGAACTCAGAAGTTGGGATTTCTTGCCCAATTCCCCCACCCCGCCTGGCCGGCTTACAGCCCCTCCCTACGAGGAGGTAGTGTTTGGTTGTAATACATTAACCCCCACCCCGAGATCCCCCCCTTCTGCGAGAGGAGTAGTGGTGTAATCTTTCAATTTCAGGTTGAAGCTCCCTCGACGCGGCGTGGGGGTGCATACCCTCGCCTCCCCACTCGCCCCCGTCTCCAGCCGGAGTCGGCGTCTTCACGCCGGCTAGGTGAGCCTCGGTCCCTCTCTTGACTGGTTTAATTACTTGCTTAGCTTAGTATTATTGCTATTGCTTCGTCGGATGGAGAGTGAGAGCTCGGCCCAAATTGCTAGTACTGTAAGTGACCACCGCGGGCAAGTTGAGAGTGAATCCACTTAACCCACACCCTTGGTGTGTTGGCCGCCCATGATTTGGGCATCCTAGGCCCATTTGGAGTTCTCCCCAAGCTAGCCAACCTTTAGAGCCTCAAGGTCCCGCCTCGGACCCTCTCCAACATCGCCTAGTCGCCATCGGGCACTAGTGTGCGCCATACAGGTGAGCTCGCTAGTGTGAGTCCGCCGCTCAAACTTGAATGCCTGCAAAATAGGTCCATAGGTGGTGTCACATCAAGTGGTATCAGAGAAAGTTCACAACTTGTCTCTATCAAGTTGGTCCTAGGACGCTCATATGCATTTAGAGTCTTCGGTTGCATCTCTTTTGTCCACTAGCATGGCTACTTCATGTAAGTCACATCTATCTCACTCGGCCCTCCGCAAAGGTCCGATTGACACCCCTTTGGACAAAGTCCTATTTGAGGACCTTATCTTTAACGGATACCACCCTAGTGCATATTTAGAGTGGGAGGAAAACATGGACAAATACTTTAAGAGGAATCCAATGACTGAACCCATGAAAATCTACCTTGCCAAGAGTCGACTTGTGTACCATGCCGAGGATAGGTGGAAGTTCATTGAACAATTTAGGAGGGTTATGAGGCTAGAGCCTATTAACACATGGGAGAACATGAGAGCCGAACTTAGGAAAGTCTACACTCCCCGACCTCCTCCCTCCTACCCGAGTTACCAAAACTCAAGGAGCACTCCCACTCCTCCAACCCCACCCGTCCAAACCCTTACCACTAGAACCCAAGTGTCCAAGGCCTCCACTTCCCCACCTAACCCCATGAGGGCCCCCACACCCCAACCAAAACCCCCTTCCCTAACCTACACTAGTCAAGCCCCTTTAGCCCCCACTTCCACCCCAAACGATCCCAAGGGCAAGAGACCCCTAACCGACGCAATTCCCTCCATGGTGACCACCACTCATCCAACCCTCACCATTAAAAACCAAGTGGACACCGTGTCCACCCCTCCACCTAGGCCCATGACGGCCACCACCCTCCAATCTAAAAGCTCCCACCAAACCCATACCCCACAAGCCCCCTTGGTCCCTACCACTACCCCTCCCTTGTCCCCTAAAAGGGACACTCCCCCCAAGACCAACCAACCCAAGCCACCCCAACCAACCCATCTCCCACTCCCTACCCCAAAAGTCCCAAGTCCTAGGCTTCCACTACTTCCCCTCCCTATCCAAAACCAAGTTTCCCATTACCCACCACCCCGGGTACACCATGCACCAACCATCATCACCCCACCCTCAATAGACCTTCCCATTCCCTTGCGAAAGGAGACCACAACCATCCACATGGGAGTAGATGCCATTCCGGAACCCATCCCCATCCTTGAGGAAACCCAAGTTCATACCTATGGTGAGGAAGAATCACAAATGTCCCCTCCACATAGCTTGGACCCCCAAGAGCCACAAGCCTTCACAAATAGCACCATAATCATAGATGGGCCCCTAGCTAGATGGCTAAAGGAGAGACCAATTCACCCTACCATGTCCTATGTTTACCCTCCCATGGAGCAAAACCTTCCCATTGTACCCTTCTCCTCCTATCACACCATAATCCAAACATCCTACCAAGTGGAAACCTTAGAAGATCTTCTTAAGGGCTTAGCATGGCAAATTGAGTTCACTAGCATGTTGACCCCTATGGCCGAACAACCTAAGAGCCTTGACCTCCTACACCTATGCATAGGGTCTATCACCTCGGTTTGCACCATTGGTTGCTACACTAGCGACCTCCTTCTATTCCTCCCCACACCCGATGAGCCCGACCTTCTCCTCAATTTGGAGCTTCTTACAGTGTGTAGAAAGCCAAGCCCTTCCCTTGTAGCCGACCCACTCACCAAGAATATTGGCCCAATTATCATGGAGAGGAATGACTTAGCACCTTTGGAGGACCTTGAAGACATGGAGCTCCTCTCCCTTGGTAACCCATTTTATGATCCCTATGATCCATTCCAATGGGAGTCAAGGAACCCGTGTGACCCAACCACCTTAACCACCACCTACCTTTCCCTACCCCAACCTACCATGTTTGATCCAATCCACCCTATCCCAGACTCGGGTTATACCATGGGAGCCATGACTTTGGGTGGTATACACCCAGGGATCGAGGAAGTGCCCCATTTCATGATATCCACCTTCCTAGACCCCTTTGACCCATTCCAATGGAAGTCAAAAAGCCCACACCTAGGAGACATCTTTGTCACAAGAGTGCATAAGTCTTGGCATACAATACCACTTGGCATGATTCATAAGTCGGGTACATTCATTTACATCACCCACATGTCAAGTAGGAAGCATAAGTGGACCGTATTTGGATGTATTGGTCCACCTTCATTCATCATGAGTCTTAAGCATGAGAGGAGCATACATGGATGTCCGGGTCCCCCGCCATTTGTCATACCCATGCATAAAAGGTTCATCTATGGATGTCCCGGCCCCCCTGAGTCTGTCACAGTCTTCATGGCATCAAAGCATGATCGATCTACATGTGGCTGCCCCGGACCACCTTTGCATACCATACATTATCCACTCACACCGCATCATAAAGCATGGCATATGCATCCAAGCACATATCAAGCAACAAGCGGGGAGATTCACAATAAGTGAGCAAAAACTAGTGAGCGCCACTTGAAATTCCAAGTTGGTAACTTGACGATGATGACTTTGGAGTGGCTCTACCCTGGGGTCACCTCCAAATTGAGGGCACGAGGACTTGGACCTTGCCAAGTTTCGAGTGACTTTGGCAACCCGGCTTATGGGTTGAACTTTCAAAAGAGTTTTCAGATTCTCCCCATTTCTCATGTGGCGGATCCAGCACCCTCTAAGGGCACCGCGGTGGATCCTAGTGAGTGCCTTGAGCTTACACCTATCCTTGCGAGAGACACCTTCGGAGTGCCACCACAAAATAGCCTGAGAGCCCGACGTGAGCACACGGCGGCAATACTAGGCAAGCAAGATCCCATCGCCAGCATGAGGCTATGACCGAGCCACTTTGTCGAGCTGAAGCGTCGTTCCCCGACTATGGTCGCGGGTTGAGTATGGAGATCATGGATCGCCCAGAGCCGCAGTTCGATGTACTACTTCCCTGGTGGACCCATACTCGACGAGGTCGAGTTTTCCCCACCCTGGGGGTATGATGAGGGCATCCCTTGCCCCTCCACATTTTCTCCGGACTCGGATTGTTCGTCGGCAAGCGTCATTATGTTAGTCATGTATTTTTGAGTCTAGTCATGTAATCTTCACATTTTCTTTGAGTCAATATCATGTAATTTTCCCTTTATTTGAGTCATGTACCTAGGTTAGTGAGTCATTTTCCTAAGTATTGTGCCATTAGGTTGGTTTGTTAGGCTAGTGGGCCCAATTCATTGGGCTTGGCCCAAGGGCACCCCTATCCCTTCGGTTATTTGTCATTGAGTCAAATGTCAGGGACTTTTGTAGAAATGTGGGTTGCCTATATATAGGACCCCATTCCCCTCATTTTGAAGTAATGAACAATTGAATGAAAATTGAAATCCACTTCTAAATCCCACTAGATCTCCCTCTCTCTCTCTCTAAGGGGTCCCCCCCTCTCTCTCTCTCTCTCCCTCCACCCCAATTTTCAGAATTTTCTCCCTCCTCCCCATTCACCCCTCATTAAGACCCCTCCCCTTCCCCATACACTCATTTAACTCCCCCCCCAACCCCAAGGTGGCATCCTCCAATCCACACCCCACCTCCCAACCCCCAACTACCCCACTCTCCTTCCCAAAGCATCCCACCACCTTCCCAATGCTAAATTAGCTTCTCCCAAAGCCCAATTTCGAATTTCCCTCCCATCTCCCACCCCCTTAGCTCCCTTGGTCGCCCAAATCCAACCCCAAACCCAGCCAAGGTCGCCCCCCCACCACCACCCCTCCATTCATACCCATTTCTTTTGCAGGTCAAGCTTTGGTTGCAGGCAGCGGGTTGGCCGTAGATTGAAGCGGCCACCACGTCCTCCTCCCTACGAATCTGAAAGCCCAAGAGGTACCGTTGGAAGCGTCTTCGAGTCATCTTCGCAACGGTGGTGGTTTCGTCTGGATCCAAGCTCCGAGCTGGCCGTGAGAGCATTTCTCCCCCGACTGTGCGCAGCTTCCCTAGCAGAGCACCTGAGCCGGAGTTGAAGCTCTACAGCGGCCAACCTCCTGGGAATCAGGGCAGGCATTCTTCATTAAAAATCTTCTCCTCTGAGTCCTCTTTCATCTCTAAAAAACAGGGCATCAATCGGCTTCCAGAACCCCTAGTTCCCATTTTCCTCGTCCAAGTGCGCAGACTGCCCTTGCGGATCTAGGTTCGACCTGCACCCACTCATCCGATGACTGCTCTCTTCTCTGACCTCCAATTGCAACTCCGTCAGCTCCTGCTCAAAGCTACTCCGACCACGGAAGCGTCACCGCCAGTCTCGCCTCAATCGGAGTTCAGGAGAGCCCACAGCACCTTCTATAACCAACTGCATCTTTTCTGTTTCCATCCGAGGTAGACAGAGGGGTCCTGTTCCAGGCTCTGCCACGATCAGCACAGAATTCCAGAGATCCTCCAAAAATTCAGGTGTCTTCCTCCGGCAGCTAGGAAACTTTTGGGACCAGTATCATCGGGATCGGAGTCCCCTAGAGCCCGTGGCGGCATCAACACCGACCCCCTATCCAGTGAATCTGCAGACTGGTAGAACCGGCGGAACTCGGAAGTTGGGATTTCTTACCCAATTCCCCCACCCCGCCTGGCCGGCTTACAGCCCCTCCCTGCGAGGAGGTAGTGTTTGGTTGTAATACATTAACCCCCACCCCGAGATCCCCCCCTCCTGCGAGAGGAGTAGTGGTGTAATCTTTCAATTTCAGGTTGAAGCTCCCTCGAAGCGGCGTGGGGGTGCATACCCTCGCCTCCCCGCTCGCCCCCGTCTCCGGCCGGAGTCGGCGTCTTCACGCCGGCTAGGTGTGCCTCGGTCCCCTCTTGACTGGTTTAATCACTTGCTTAGCTTAGTATTATTGTTATTGCTTCGTCGGATGGAGAGTGAGAGCTCAGCCCAAATTGCTAGTACCGTGAGTGACCACCGCGGGCAAGTTGAGAGTGAATCCACTTAACCCACACCCTTGGTGTGTTGGCCGCCCATGATTTGGGCATCCTAGGCCCATTTGGAGTTCTCCCCAAGCTAGCCAACCTTTAGAGCCTCAAGGTCCCGCCTCGGACCCTCTCCAACATCGCCTAGTCGCCATCGGGCACTAGTGTGCGCCATATGGGTGAGCTCGCTAGTGTGAGTCCGCCGCTCAAACTTGAATGCTTGCAAAATAGGTCCATAGGTGGTGTCACATCATGATCGCAAGGCTCTAAAGGTGAAACGGGATGATTCCGAGCAAGTTTGGGGGAAAACGGTCTAGTGAAGATCATTTTTTATGGCCTAGCGGTCTTCCCAGGACCGCTAGGCTGCTGGAGGAAAAAATTCTTGGTAGACTTTGCGCGACTTTAGAAATCGGAGCATATCTAGAAAACGGTGGAGAACTAGCAAAAGTTGTAGAAGAAGAAATTCTAGATAACGGAAATATAAGCAACTTGCATGAAGAGAGAAAGATGAGAAAATGAGTGGAATGGGGAGAACATGGGGCGAGAACAGAGAGGAAAATTACTGGGATGCTGGTGAACAACACAGCCTGCCATAAAAATGTGAATAACTTGAAATCGATGGAGAACTAGCCAATGGCGTAGAAGAAGAAATTGTAGAGCTTGAAAAGTCGAACAACTTTGGTGAAGGATACTTAATGAATAGACGAACATAAGGGGATGAAAAATGGCCATTTTCAAGATTGCACAATGAAAGTAGCCGAATGCTTGATAGAACCCGACCTAAATGGGCCGTAAGTCGACTTGGAAGGCCGGAAGTTGATAAAATAAGCTCTAGGGCTCTACAAAATCATGATCTCCAAAGTCCAAAGGCTAGAGAACAATGAAATGGGCACGAAATCCATCCAAAGAAGGCTCAAAAACAATACATAATTCGAAACATCAAAATGACGAATAAGAGAAATGATACAACTTGTGGGCTAAAAACGGGTGTCAACAGATGCCCCTCCTTGATGTCTGCTTTGCAAGGGAACGAGCGAAAGCGATGCAGAGGTGGAAAGAAAATGAGATGGAGCGAAAGTGACTGCGATGTGAAATGGAGATGAAGCAGAGATAGAGCGGAAAGAGCTGAAAAGTGGGCATCAAGGCAAAAGACACCTGTCACAACCAACAAGCGACATGAATTCTCTCGAAAATGCCGAACTAACCACAAGGAATGGATGACAAGGATGAGACATGTCTGGAGAACTAAACTAAGGAAGAAAAAGAAAATAGGACCGACCTCATCGGGGACACAATCATGGACAATGAGGGGATCGGAAAGAGCACAGCTGAAAAGTTGGAAAAGAGAAATAAAACAGAGATAAAATCAAGACAGGAATCACGCTGTCCAACCAGACCAAGCGGGTAGATCAGAAAAATCATTCAAATTCATAGTGGAATGCAGATCTCTTATCAAAGAGAATTGAAATGCAATTAACCATTGTTCATGAGAAACCTTGAGAGAATCACGAGGCGTGAATGCTCAAAATAACATGATGCATGCTGGGCTAAAATAAACAAATCATCAAAATAAATGCAAAGAAAGTGTTGTGTATGTGCTTTTGATTATTACAAAATGACTTTGTTGCTTGGCTTCATATCTTCATGTGGATTGCTTTGTATTCAATGAGAAAGATTTTATGGAAAACATGCTTGGATAAATGTCATATTGAGCATCATGTTATTCATGCGTACTTCGGTAATGCTGAGTGATTGATTGAGATGCAAATATAATTGTTTGCCCCCAAGGTAATGGTGTGTGGTTTGAAGAGTTTTTTCTTGATGAATGCAATGTGTCTCGATCATGTTTTTGAGTGGATTAGTTCTGTACACTTTGAACTCCGAATTTGTTTATCATACAATGGTGATTAAACATTGGAACTCCATGATTCTTCATGAACGATTCAACAAAAGAACAAGCAATTAAGGACAATGTGAACTCAGGTAAAATAATGAGGTAAGTGTTGCTATGTGGATTTAAATGGATATCTTGTTCCTCCTTCACTCTTGGAATGGCAATTTACTCATCAGTCTTTCATTCTTGGAATGGCAAAGGGAAAACACTTTCCCAAGTCACCAAAGTTCCATTAAAGACGGTGAAATGAAATGGGTTGGTTTGTGAGATTAACATTGAAGCAAAACTAATTTTCTCTTTATGTTTTACAAGTTGGAAGAACGCCTCACAACCCTCTTTCATCATCCCAAAACTCACGGAGAAGTTGGAGCTTTCATTTTTAGCTTATGGGTCTCTGGGCTTTTTGCAGGTGTAAGTGTCGACACCAGGTGTCGACACCAGGAGTCGACATCTGCATCCAGAAATCCTACACAGGTTCTGGCAGCAGGCCAGAACACCAGGTGTCGGCACCAGGTGTCGACACCCAGTGTCTAGCACTCTCTATTTGACTTTCTGTAAACACCTAGGCACCAGGTGTCGACACCTGTGCGGCGCCGTGAAATACGACTTTCACGTCCATGCTTCGAAAATCCAACAAGTCCATTCCAACTGCCCTATATCTCTCCCTAATTCGTGGATCTAGACTCTAAGCTGTCCCCTGATCATTCTAAAAGCATAAAACCATATCCTTGGGTCGAAAACCTAATTGAAGAGGTGAGATTTGAAGTATTCTTCTCTTGTTCTAACTCTTGTGAGTGCAGTGACGTAGTAGCTACTCCAAGGGCTTCTTCCACATTGTTCTGAGCTTGTATGTGAAGGAAAGAAGGTGGATTCAAGTCTCTAATCGATCCTCTACTGGAAGACACGTGGGAAATCAAGTTACAACTTCATTTTTGTAAAGAATCATTCATCTTCCTTCAAGAACGTTCTTCATCCTACAGAAAAGCTTAAGCATATTCGATGAAATACAAAGGGGGAGCTCTATCCATTGAAAAATCTGTTTGCTTTTAGTTCTCCAGTTGCTCTTAGTTCTGTTTTAGATATTTGCTATAAACATCATCTCCTTGAACTTGTTTTACATGTTCTTTGTTCACTCTCTCTTGCATACATATATGAGCTGCAATTTTTATGATACAACAATTGTAATGCTCATATGCTCTTTCGTATAGGTGAAGAAAAAGGGAAAAATGAAGTGAAGCTCTTGCAAGGAGGATATGATCTACCACTGTGAGGATCTGGAGCTAATGGAAGAAGGAAAAGAGGATCGGCTCGAGGAGAAGAAGAAGATGATGTCTAGATTATGATCATCCGTCAAAGAGCCAAGGAGAAACAGATTTTGTTGAAGAAGGGGGAACCTTACACTTGATGCATACTTCTAGTTTTCATCTATAGTATTTGTTTTGGGAGGTCATAGCATATATTTGTCTTTGATTCATATACATTTGAGAGAATATCTTGTGTGGGTGTTCGGAGAAAGGGGTCTCCGAGTGTGTGTGTTGTCATATGTATGTCGATTTGTGCGGAGTATATCCGTGTGTGTGGTTCGGAGTTTTCTCCCGTGTGGTTGTGTAGGCATTGTCCTACGTGTGTGTGGACGGAGTTGTGTCTCCGTGTGAGGTATTTAGTGCGGGGTGTGTTCCCCAGCGGTGTGTGTGTGTGTGTGTGCGTGTGTGTGCATGCTGCTGTGGCAGTAATTTGAGGCAAGGCCTCGTGTGTGGTTTGCTGCGGAAGCAGCGTGTGTGGTGTTGGGGCTCGTCCCCGTGTTGCTACATTTTGTAGCGTGTAGTGAAGCCTCATCGGTTTGGTGAGGGGTGGACATAGGGAGCCCATCGTGGTCCTGAACCACCTTAAAAATTCCCGTGTCTTGTGGTTTGATCTTTGTGATTGTGTGATTCACTATCTTATCTGTTTATGCAATCGTGTGAGCTCGGTGAGATTGAGTGAATTAAAGTTAAATCGGTTTAGATTAAATTCATCAATCTTATCAATCTTGTTAATTCCGCTGTGTGCTAGTTTATGTTTTTAATTGGACATAGTTTTTAGTAGAACGATCTATTCACCCCCCCTCTAGATCCGTATTCTTGCACTACGGGACCTAACAATTGGTATCAGAGCGAGGCTCTGTTGTCCCTAGATCTTGCGATCTACAGAGTGATCCTAGTGCAATCTACAATCATGAATTTTTCTGCTGAACATATCTCAATGAATTGTTTGCCAATCTTCACTGGTTCAGATTTTAATTCATGGCTAGGCAAACTGTGTATGGTGATCAATTCTATTAATCCTAATCTTTAGAAATTGATTTATCATGGTCCACACATATCACCTCTAGATGAGACCAAGTGGTCTAATTAGGATAAAATGATGTATCATGATAATGTTACTGCTTTTAATTTATTGAAAGCTTCTGTAAGTACTAACAAGTATCCTTTTGTATCTTCTTGTAGGACAGCAAAGGAGCTTATGGACCGGTTGATCAAAGCTCAAGAAAAGAAAGGTAAAAATGTCTCATGGCCGATGATGCTGATCAACAATGTAATGAAATTGTAGAAGAGGTAAATTCAGATTCTGAAGAATTTACTCTTGATGATCTTGTTGATGCTTATGATGAGTTGGAAAAGTAATATAAGAAAATCAAGTCAGAAAACAGAAAATTGAAAAAGAAATCTGAAAACATGCTCCATGAAAATGGATCTTGTGATAAGTGTTCTAAGCTTGATAACTTGAATGAACTTTTAGAGCATGATGTTGAATGTCACAAAGAAACCATTGCTTGTTTGAGACATGAAAATGTTGCCCTCAAGAACAAAATCGATCAATTGGAGAAAACTGAAAAAGATCTAAGAAACAAAATGGAATCAAACTCTATTGATCAGGATATTTGTGGTGAATTGATTGTGAATGATAAACTTGCAAATGAAAATGAAGAACTGAAAAAGGAGAATAGTGCGATGCTAATTCAGATCTCCCTGCTTGAAAGTAGATTGAAAAATCTTGAAAATCTTGATAAAGGAAAAGCTGTGATTGTTGATGAATCTGATAAAATGCATGTGCTTGAATAAGAAATAGCTAACTATGAATTGCACATTGCATCTCTTGAATCTGAAATTGTTGACTTGAATGCATCCTTGTCTAGTTTGTAAATGGGAAAGAAAATTTGAACAAAATATTGGGGACTAAGGTGAATTTCCAAAGAGAGGGGCTGGGCTATAATCCTGTGAACAAAAAGAATTTTGAAAACAAAGTCTATACATCATTTATCCATAGTTCAAACATAGCCAGTACATCAAATAGGTCTCCAAATCAATCTGCTCCTCAAACAATAAAGAGATCAAATGAAAATCTCAAAAAGAAACAAAACTTGCATCAAAAAGCTAAAAATGTTATTGGTGTCACAATGAATGTGAATAAAAATAATGTTGCACACACACATGCATCCACAAAGAAAATCTCATATTTTTATTGTGGTGAACTTGATCATATGATGCATGATTGCCTTTTGATGAAATCTGGAGATCTAGAAGCATGCAAGAACATAAATAGCTTCACAAAGCCAAGAAAGCCTTTGAACGCAAAAAGAACTCTTGATAACTCTTATGTTCATGCAAGAAGACCATTTGAAAGATTTGCTCCATTGAACTGTTTTCATTGTGGAAGGTTTGGTCACAGGATGAACAATTGCTTTAGTTTGAAAAATGAGAACATCTCTTCAAACCCACAAAAATTCCATACTCATTCTTACAAGAAAAATCTGAAGTCTTTTGGTTATTGTCATTATTGTGCTGAGTTTGGGCATACCATGCATGATTGCTCCTTAATGTATTTTGATGATATGCATGTCCAAAAACTGTTGAAGGCACCCTCTAGAGGTGTAACTAACCATCCGGGACCCAAGAAGGTTTGGATACCCAAAACAACCAAATGAGAACTTTGTTGCAGGATTGCCTTGAGGCCAAGAGGAAGGCCTTAAGTCGACTTGGCCAGTTCTGATGTGATGTCTTGGTTAACATGGGCTTGTCCTTGAATGGACACTGATTTGTAAGTTGGTTGTTCATGTTTGTGCACATTGATTGTATGAATTCTTAGTTCGTGCTGGTGGAATTTAAGTCTCTAATATGCAGGTTTGAAGAGGCTGTCTTGTGTGTTTTATGTGCATCAACCTTGTCTACACTTGTGCTTAGACTTGGTTCTTCATGTGCATTGACCTGTACTACACATGGACAGACCTTGGTTCTTCATGTGTTTAGTCTTGTGCTTTATATGCATAGACTTGACTCTTTACACAATTGGGCTAAACTTGAAATTTCTGAACTGAACTTTGAACTCATGACAGCTTGACTGAATCACTTGTATTGATAGCTGCAACTCATCATACATACTTGCAACTCATAGGAGATTGTCTTGTGGAAGAAAAGCACTGAAATTGACTTTCTCATTTGTATAGAGTTGAGATTGATATGAAATTGAGTTTCTGATATTACAGGTTAAGAGAGAGAGAGAGAGTCTTATGTGATAATAAGCCTTGAAGTTAGTTTCTTCATATGCATTGGCTTAATATTGACATGAATTGAGCTCTTTACAGTGCAGGTTTGATAATGACCATCAACCCTTAAAATCATGGTAAGAATTCAATGTTTGAATGTATCTCCATGTGCCTAGATTGAGTCTAATTCATGTATGGCTTTTCTGAGCTCAGATTAACTATCTTAGGCAGTTTTGCATGTTTCCTCAGTCGGTGTCGACACCAGGTGTCGACACCTGATCTGGCATATCTGGAACAGGTCTGCACTTTGGGTGTCGAAATGCCCATCTTGAGGTCCGATTGGTTGGATCTTTTACCCCATTACCCTTAAGGTTTATCTTCTTATCCTAGAGGAGATTTGAAAGGGTTTTGGCATGGATTTCTTGTTATTTTCATATCCTTGCATGCTGCTATCTATAAGATGCGAATTTGGGGTCTCAATGGAACTCCTTTAGCTAATATCGTTATATTTCTTACAGGAGAGAAAGAAAGGAGCTCAAGAGGACTTCAATGCCAGATTTGAACTACTTCCATTGAGAATTGGAGCTTGTTGATGAAGATGATAACAAGCGGAATAAAGCGAAGAATTTGAGGATGTAGATAAAGGTAACTCAAAGAAAAGGTGACAAAATAAAGTGTCTGTTTGAAGCTCTTTGGTCTTGATGCTAGTGCCATATCTTGACAGACAATGAATTTGAAACTATTTTTCAATGCTCATGAATTTGCTAAACCCCCGATGTCAAATGGGATTGCATTGTATTTTTCTGATCATCATTTAAATGACTACATGGTATATAAAATGGTGACATGTGGAAGGGCAGGTCAAGCCTGTATGAAAGCTATCACCATGCGTGAGAATGTGCCTCCGCCCGGTACCATGAATCATCTATGCATATGGCATCCAACTTAAATGAATTTTCTGAAATCATGCATTGAATATGGTGGAGTTTTGCGTGCTGAAAATTTTGAAAATGATGTTTTTCTATTCTCTCAGCTTGATAATGTTGTTTTTGTGGCTGAACATCTTGAGTGTTGCATCCCATAGTTCGTGCTTGGTTTCAATGATATCAAAACGATTGTGTTTGTGTTTATATGTGTTTCATTGAGCAACATGTTTTATATCTTGATTTGATGAGTTGAAAGATGACGTCAATGTTTACTCTTGAAAGCCATGTGAACTCTCGGTGTTTAAGGAACTAATGTTATATTTATGTTCAAGGCTCATACTTGGAATCGTAAGGAGTCCATCAATGAAGCTCTTCTTCTTAAAGGGAGTTAACTCTGTTCATGTTTGTAAGTTATATGAATGATTTGTATTTAAGGATCTCATGCCTTGAATATTTTGATTTGCAGGATCAAATCTATGATTCATGTTTGGGACTCAAAGGAGTGCATCAATGAAGATCTTATTGAAAAAGGGAGTTGACTCACTGATTGCATTGCATTGACTCTTCTACATTTCATCCATTTCATCTAATAAGCTTTTCGAAGTCTTGGTTGGATATTTTCATGCGTTTTCTTCATAAGATTTTTGGGGCTAAAATATTCATACAAGACTTCATGAGAGTTGGTTCCATATTGCTCATGCATTGGATGAATGATTGGTCATGTGTACCATGCTCTAAAAGCTCGAGTTAATGACTTTCTGTGTGAAAGAATTGCATGAAGATGGCCTTACTGAAGATGACTTTATTTGGTCTCAATCAAGGAGATTGTGTTCATTTAACACACCTTTCTAATTGAATGATAGTGACATATCATTTATAGAGTTATTGTGATTTCAATGTATGGTTGTTTCAAAAAGATCACTTGTTTGTATCAATGCTCACCGTGAGAAAATGCTTCATGAATGTTAGCTTTTAACCAACAAGAATGTCATTTGAATGAATATAGTTCTATGATATTATGCATGCTTTGCATTTGGCATAATTGTTAGCACTTATGTAATGAAGCACTTTGATGTTGAAGATTTGGTTGATTCAAGAAAGTGATTGAATGGTTGAGCTCCTATGTCATTTTATTTGATTAAGTGAAAGATTCATATTCATCATATGAAAACCTTGTCAAATGGTGAATATGTTTCTGATGGTTGAATTGAGAAGTCAATTACATGCTTGAATGTGTTTAATAATGTATTTTTATGTTAACTAGTTCAAAGAGTTGATGCTTGGTTCATAAGTTTTGATTATCATCTAACTTCTTGGTTTATCATATTTTTACAGGTTCAAGGATGGTTTTTAAACCCTCTCATGTCAAGTGGATGATGGTAACATCTAACCATTTTTATGCTAAGTTTCGGGTCGTTTTCATGAATATCTTTCATGAGGTTGCATTGTATTGGAAGCGTTTTATGCATCCTTAAAATGAGATTTTTGAGCCTTTACAATGTGCTTAATGTTTTCTCATAAATCTTGTTCAAATATGTTAGATGGTGTTACTACTTTGTTGAATTCATGGTAATTAATTCTTGATTTTTGGGAATTTTTTCGGCACTTAATCAGGGCTAAAACCCCATTTTTTTGACCCTCAGCAGAAGGGGTCGACCCCCCCTAGGCTATGCCCAGCCACCTGCATGGGTCGACCCCTGGGGTCGACCCCTGTAAAACAGAACCTGTTTTGGTTCTGTTTGGCCCTCTGCTGCCCGAGGGTCGACCCCTTCCGATCGGGATTTGCGAAAGTGTTTAAAACCCATTGAAAACCCGGTCAAACATTACCATACTACCCCCTATTAGTTTCTATTGTTATTAAGGTGTTTTTAACATGTATTAGGAGGGTTTTATGAGTCTTTTCACCACTCCTTGAGTTGCTTATATAAGAGTTATAAATTTGGGAGTTGATTAACCCTAATGCTCATTTGTTCATTCATATAGGTGAAGAAAAGAGGAGAACGTGGTGGAGCTCTTGCAAGGAGGAGATCATATACTTCCGTGAAGATCTGGAGATCGTGGAAGAAGAAGAAAAGGAGCGGATCGAAGAGATGATCAAGAGGACGTAAGAATCATCTTCATCCGGCTTCTCTCCAACTCGTGGTTCAAGGAACATCATCAACCGGCCTTGAAAAACAAAGGGGGACTACTTCTATGTCTTCTATCATTTCTTTGTAATGTGTTCTATGATCTATATTTTGGGTTTGAGCATGCTTGAATATTTGTGTTTATTTTCTGAACACTAGAGATATTTGTGTGTGTGACCGTTTGTGTATACGGTCGTGTTTGATCGCCTTCGTGCGATCGTGTTTGTGTCATTGTGCTGCGGTTGTTGCAGCGTGCGTGTGTGTGTTGTGATCCGGTCGTCAGATCGTGTGTGTGTTTGTGATCTGGTCGTCGGATCGTGTGGGAGACTTCGTCTCCGTATGTGTGTGTGTTGGGGCGTGTCCCCGTGTGTATGCGGGCGTCGTCCCGTGTGTGTTTGGAGCGTTGTCTCCGTTTGGCGATTTATCCCTGAGTGAAGCCTCACTGGGTTTGGTGAGGGGTGAACGTAGGGAGCCCATCGTGGTCTCGAACCACCTTAAAAATCCCGTGTCTTGTGGTTTGATCTTTGTGTTTGTGTGCTTCGCTATCTTCTCTGTTTATGCAATCATGTGAGCTCGGTGATTGAGTGAATTAAGTTTAAATCTGTTTAGATTAAATTCCTCAATCTTATCAATCTTGTTAATTCTGCTATGCGCTAGTTTATGTTTTTAATCGGACATAGTTTATAGTAGTAGGATCTATTCACCCCCCCTCTAGATCCGTGTTCTTGCACTACGGGACCCAACAATTGGTATTAGAGCGAGGCTCTACTGTCCCTAGATCTCACGATCTACAGAGTGATCCTAGTGCATTCTACAATCATGAACTTTTCTGTTGAGCACATGTCAATGAATTGCCTTCCTATTCTTAATGGTTCTGATATTACTTCATGGATAGGTAAAATGTGTGGACTGATCAATTCAATTAATCCTAATCTTTGGAAGTTGATTTATGATGGTCCTCACATATTACCCCTTGATGAGACCAAGTGGTCTAGTCAAGATAAATTGAAGAACCATGAAAATATCATTGTCTTAAGTTTATTGAAAAGTGCCATTGATACTCATATGTTTCCATTTGTTTCATCTTGTAGAACGGCAAAGGAGCTTATGGATCAGTTGATCAAAGCTCAAGAGATGGAAGGACAAAATTATCTCATGGCCGACAATGATGATCAACTCAATGAAGAAAATTATGATGAGGTACATTCTGAATCCGAAGAACTCTCTATTGATGAATGACAAATGGCATATGCTACGCTGTATGATAAATGCAAGAAACTCAAATCTGAAAATAAAACCTTGAAAAGGAAGATTAATGAGAATGGGCATGCTAATTCCTCCTGTAAGAACTGTAAAATCTTGGAGTCAAAAATGGAACATCTGCAAGAACAAAATGAATCTCTTGAATCAAAAATTGAATTATTTTCAGAAGAGATTTCCTGTTTGAATGAAGATGTTGAAATGGCTAGAAAACTTAACACATCTTTTCAAATTGAAAATGAGTGTGATGAGCTGCGTGAGCAAAATACATTCCTCATGTCTAAAATCTTCATGCTTGAGAAAAATGAAGAATATCTTAAGAACAAGCTAGCTTCTTTGTCTGATGATGATAAAATGTTTGAAAAGCTACTTGATTCTGAAATTGATAGCAAAAGCATCATGAATGAAAATGAAGATCTTAAAAAGAAAAATGGTGCCATGTTAATTCAGAATTCCTTACTTGAGAGAAGATTGAAATGCTTTGATAAGCTTGAACAAGAAAATTCCTTGTTGAAATCTAAGAATGAACAATTGCTTGTTAAGATTTCAAAGTTTGTTGAAACTGAGAAAGTTCTTGAAAACTTAACTGAAAAACTCTATGCCATGAATGATGAAAATAAGGAAATCTTGAAAGAGAATGAAAACTTGGAATCTGTGAATTGCCTGCTTAATGAGAAAATCCTTGCATGTGAAAAAGAGACAAATGATTTGAAAAATGACTTGTCTAGATTTGTCAAAGGGAAGGAGAACTTAGACAAAATGCTAGGTGTCAGGGTGAACTTTCAAAAAGAGGGTCTTGGATACACCTCGGTCAATAAAAAATCTTTTGAACACAAAATGACAACCTCTTTTGTTCATGCCTCCGACGTTCCTAGCACCTCCAAAACACCTCCTCCCGTTGCTCAAGTGAAAATCTCTGAAAATGGTTTTGATAAAAAGAAAAATATCAACAAAAAGCATTCCATGTCAAATAGATCTCAAAAATCAAAGTTGAATGTTGAATGCTTCTATTGTGGCATGTTTGGACATGTGATGGATGATTGTGTTGTCATGAAAGAGGATGACAAACTTGCATGCAAAAAGAAAAATGTCTCATGCTTTTATTGTCACAAACTTGGCCATGTCATGGATGATTGCTTTGTGAAGCAAAAAGATGATTTTCATGTCATGAATGCAAAATGAAACATTCAAAGAAAATTCAGAATTGAGCATGTCTCCAATGCTCAAGGGTCTTCATCCTATAAGAGAAACTTGTTCACAAACACACATGCAAACAATGGAAAGTCATTCCGTAGACCCACATCTCCGTGTTACTTTCATTGTGGGAAGTACGGACATGTAATGAAAGAATGTTGGTTTTTGAAAATAGAAAATTTCCATGCTTCTAGAATGCATGCTAGGTCTAATTTTGTTAAATCTAGACCTTTTGAAAATAGAAGATGGAATGGATTTGAAACTTCCTTAACTCCAAAAAGGAATTCTTTTGGTAAAACTGGCTTCTCCTCAATGTCTTTATTGTGGAAACCATGGACATGCTATTGAGAATTGCAGGATCATGAAGAATGATGATGTTGTAGCAATGAAAAGGAAGAAAGCATTTGGTGGCAATGCTACCAACCTCCAGGGACCCAAAAAGGCTTGGGTGCCCAAATCTGTTGAATGAATTATTTTGGATGCAAGTGTGCCTTGAGGTAAATTAAGAATGAAAGGGGTTCCAATAAAATGGAATAGGGCACACTCATATGGTAAAACCCCAACTTTGCTCCTTCACTGTCAAACTTGATGATTTTGATGTTTTGGAATGAGATCTTGGTGTGTTCTCATATTATGCCCTAAATTCTTCACAAGCCACATATGTCTTCAATGGATGAATATTTGGTATATCAAATGGTGGTTAGAGAAGGTTGGACTACGTTCAACTGGATACTTCCACTAAGCGTGATGGTGGTCTTCGGACCTATGTTCTCCTCCTAGTACCAAAATTCAGAAATTGAATTATTTGGCTTATAAGGAACCTTGTGTTTTGAATGAAATCAATTTACCTTTGATTTGCATGTGCTTTCAAATTGAATTTGAAGAACCTTCTTGTTTCAAAAGGGTAAAATTTTTGAACTGTGGAATTGCTTGATCAAATGCAACAATTGGTATTGAATGTTGACCATGGCTTATTTTAAAGCTCATTGACCGTGTGTGATTGATTTGCTAAATTGATAAGTTGTTTGACATGTTTAGAAATCTACTCTTTTCAATAGATGTTCAAACACTTATCTTGCTCATTTGCCAAATTTTGTGTGAAATCTATTGGACACTTGGTTATTTGCATATTCACACATGCAGGGCATATCATGTTCAAACTGAAGCTTATGTCCCATGAAATATTGTCTCTGAATGATCATGGTTGACCAGTTGGGTTCTAAGGGATATGGCTTTTCATGATGAAATCTGAAATAAAATGCTCATGATTCAGTGTCAAATTCATTGAAAATCCATCTCATGCATTCACCTGCTTCATGCTTTTCTTAAATGCTCAAGTCATTACAAAAACTGAAAACTTGCATAAAAAGAATGCATTGACATTTTTGCATATACATACTATGCATATAAAATGATAAAAAGATGCAAATTGCATATTCATGCATATATTTCACGATAATCACATATCTTGACTCGTGAATGCTTGCATGTATGTTTCATGAATTCTTGCATGCTTGTAAGTATTTACCCTATGAAACTATTTCTTGATCTTTCTAAGACCTCACCTCCTTGATAAATAACAATGCAATGATTTTATTCATATGTGATACATGTCATATATTAAGGGGGAGGATTTGATTCCGACCGTGCATACATTTAGGGGGAGTCATAGCTAGTCTTGTCGAATTCATTTTATATATACAAAACAAAAATTTACCCCCACACTCTTGCACATAATGAATTCAATGAATTTCATTGATAAGGATTTAAGAAATTATTTCCAACACTCTAAAGGGAACTTGAATCTCTACATGGATATTAAAGAGTAATCGTGAGGAAAAAGCTACCTACCCCACAAAAAAATTTCAATAAGTGGTATGTGGATCCGAGTAACCGGGAATCCCCCCTGAAACAAAGGAGGAAACTCGTGTCGAAAGGAGAAACAAAAATCCATTTGTGTGACGAATCCAAGTAGCCGGGAATCCCCATTGAGACATATGAGGAAACTCGTGCCGAAAGGTGAAGTCTTTTAAAAGAAACAAAATAGGGGTTGTGCGAAGCTACCGATAGTCGAGAATCTAAAGTGAAAGTGTAGAGAGGAGATTACCTTCTAGTGTTCTTTAGAAAATCTGAAAATTCATATGCTTTGAAGCTCATTAGTCATTGCCTCACATTTCATATGGGCATTTTTGTGATGTATGTCTTTTATGAATTTGCCTACATTCATGGTTTATGTAGTACTCCTAGTTGTGTATGCACAAATCTCTTAGTTATGCTTCATACCTTACATTCTTGAATTTGAATCACATGCTCTTTTGTTAACCCGTGCCTCATATAGGGGGGGTTACTATATGTACTATATGTGTGCATGACGATTGTGCTTGTGTGCTTGCATGTTCATGCATTCCCCTTGAGTCTAATTCTGAGCATAAACCTTACTTTTGAAAGATAGAAGTCATCATGTGCATAGCTTCATAACTTGCATGATTAGCATTCACATAGTGCATATTCAGTGCTAATTTGCATATTTGCATATTTGACATTTTCAGCATGCATATAGGTCATTCATGATATCATCTTGATCAAATCCATACTTTTCACCAATTGGTACAGTTCATTTTGAAATGCATATTCTGAACACTTCATGTTGCATAAATGCCAAAATGAGTTCAACCAACACATGGTATCATGATCAACAAATGCTATCTTTGAGGCTCTCTCTCTTCGAGAATTGAAATTGCCTATGTTTGTGCCTCTATCTTGATCAACACTTGGTATCATATCTTTGAGCCCCTTCTTAGCATCCATTGGTATTTGAATTTGCATCATATCCTTTGGCCTAACATGTTCATTTTTGTCACATATCCCCTGTCTTTTTGTAGATGACAAAAAGGGGGAGAATGTTTGGTGTGTGCTCAATACTTTCTGAATGATGTTGTCATGGGGAGGATGGAAGAATTGGTGTATGCTCAATGTTTGTAAATATTTTGCAAAATCTGTATTATCACACACATCGTTTTGTCATCATCAAAAAGGGGGAGATTGTTGCATCCCATAGTTCGTGCTTGGTTTCAATGATATCAAAACGATTGTGTTTATGTGTGTATGTGTTTCATTGAGCAACATATTTTATATCTTGATTTGATGAGTTGAAAGATGACGTCAATGTTTACTCTTGAAAGCCATGTGAACTCTCGGTGTTTAAGGAACTAATGTTATATTTATGTTCAAGGCTCATACTTGGAATCGTAAGGAGTCCATCAATGAAGCTCTTCTTCTTAAAGGGAGTTAACTCTGTTCATGTTTGTAAGTTATATGAATGATTTGTATTTAAGGATCTCATGCCTTGAATATTTTGATTTACAAGATCAAATCCATGATTCATGTTTGGGACTCAAAAGAGTGCATCAATGAAGATCTTATTGAAAAAGGGAGTTGACTCACTCATTGCATTGCATTGACTCTTCTACATTTCATTCATTTCATCTAATAAGCTTTTCAAAGTCTTGGTTGGATATTTTCATGCGTTTTCTTCATAAGATTTTTGGGGCTGAAATATTCATACAAGACTTCATGAGAGTTGGTTCCATATTGCTCATGCATTGGATGAATGATTGGTCATGTGTACTATGCTCTAAAAGCTTGAGTTAATGACTTTCTGTGTGAAAGAATTGCATGAAGATGGCCTTACTGAAGATGGCTTCATTTGGGTCTCAATCAAGGAGATTGTGTTCATTTAACACACCTTTCTAATTGAATGATAGTGACATATCATTCATAGAGTTATTGTGATTTCAATGTACTGTTGTTTCAAAAAGATCCCTTGTTTGTATCAATGCTCCTCGTGAGATAATGCTTCATGAATGTTTACTTTTAACCAACAAGAATGCCATTTGAATGAATATGGTTCCATGATATTATGCATGCTTTGCATTTGGCATAATTGTTAACACTTGTGTAATGAAGCACTTTGATGTTGAAGATTTGGTTGATTCAAGAAAGTGATTGAATGGTTGAGCTCCTATGTCATTTTATTTGATTAAGTGAAAGATTCATGTTCATCATATCAAAACCTTGTCAAATGGTGAATATGTTTCAGATGGTTGAATTGAGAAGTCAATTACATGCTTGAATGTGTTTAATGATGTATTTTTATGTTAACTAGTTCAAAGAGTTGATGCTTGGTTCATGAGTTTTGATTATCATCTAACTTCTTGGTTTATCATGTTCAAGGATGATTTTTAAACCCTCTCATGTCAAGTGGATGATGGTAACATCTAACCATTTTTATGTTAAGTTTCGGGTCGTTTTCATGAACATCTTTCATGAGGTTGCATTGCATTGGAAGTGTTTTATGCAACCTTAAAATGAGATTTTTGAGCCTTTACAATGTGCTTAATGTTTTCTCATAAATCTTGTTGAAATATGGTTTAGATGGTGTTAATACTTTGTTGAATTCATGGTAATTAATTCTTGATTTTTGGGGAATTTTTCCGGCACTTAATCGGGGCTAAAACCCCATTTTTTTTGACCCTCAGCAAAAGGGGTCGACCCCCCCTGGGCTATGCCCAGCCACCTGCATGGGTCGACCCCTGGGGTCGACCCACTGCAAAGGTCGACCCTTGTAAAAACAGAACCTGTTTTGGTTCTGCTTGGCCCTCTGCTGCCCGAGGGTCGACCCCTTCCGATCGGGATTTGCGAAAGTGTTTACAACCCATTGAAAACCCTTTCAAACATTACCATACTACCCTCTATTAGTTTCTATTGTTATTAAGGTGTTTTTAACATATATTAGGAGGGTTTTATGAGTCTTTTCCCCACCCCTTGAGTTGCTTATATAAGAGTTACGAATTTGGGAGTTGATTAACCCTAATGCTCATTTGTTCATTCATATAGGTGAAGAAAAGGGGAGAACGTGGTGGAGCTCTTGCAAGGAGGAGATCATCTACTTCCGTGAAGATCTGGAGATCATGGAAGAAGAAGAAAAGGAGTGGATCGAAGAGAGGATCAAGAGGACGTAAGCATCGTCTTCATCCGGCTTCTCTCCAACTCGTGGTTCAAGGAACATCATCAACCGGCCTTGAAAAATAAAGGGGGACTACTTCTATGTCTTCTATCAATTCTTTGTGATGTGTTCTATGATCTATATTTTGGGTTTGAGCATGCTTGAATAATTATGTTTATTTTCTGAACACTAGAGATATTTGTGTGTGTGACCATTTGTGTATACGGTCGTGTTTGATCGCCTTCGTGCAATCGTGTTTGTGTCATTGTGCTGCGGTTGTTGTAGCGTGTGTGTGTGTGTTGTGATCCGGTCGTCAGATCGTGTGTGTGTTTGTGATCCGGTCGTCGGATCGTGTGGGAGACTTCGTCTCCGTCTGTGTGTGTGTTGGGGCGTGTCCCCGTGTGTGTGCGGGCGTCGTCCCGTGTGTGTTTGGAGCGTCGTCTCCGTTTGGGGATTTATCCCGAGTGAAGCCTCACCGGGTTTGGTGAGGGGTGGATGTAGGGAGCCCGTCGTGGTCCCGAACCACCTTAAAAATCCCGTGTCTTGTGGTTTGATCTTTGTGTTTGTGTGCTTCGCTATCTTATCTGTTTATGCAATCATGTGAGCTCGGTGAGATTGAGTGAATTAAGTTTAAATCTGTTTAGATTAAAATCCTCAATCTTATCAATCTTGTTAATTCCACTGTGCGCTAGTTTATGTTTTTAATCGGACATAGTTTATAGTAGTAGGATCTATTCACCCCCCCCTCTAGATCCGTGTTCTTGCACTACGGGACCCTAACATTGAGGACTGAAGTTGATCAATGTTCCATGGTCTTTACCGATGTGCCACTCATCTTTCTGGATAAAACACTACCATTTCCAAGAAAAGTTCACATGTGATGATTTTGATGCTATGCATGAATTTTCTGAATTCTCTTTTAAAAATAAAATTGTGTCCTCACATTTTAACAATTGGTAATGCATGTCATACATCAGTTGCATTAGCTGCATATAGAGTTGTCATGTGCATCTGAAATCGTGCATCACACTGCATATTTGCATATCATTCTCTGCATATCATTCACATAGTGCTTTTGGAAGTTGAAGCTCATCGTGTGTTTTGTTACATAGTTGACATTTTCAGCATACATATAGTGCATATTTTGAAATGCATCATTTTGAACATTTCATGTTGCATAAATGCCAAAATGAATACTTCCAAAATGGATACTTCCAACAATGGCATCATATCTTTGGAGCCAACATTTTAAGAACTGAGATTACATACCTTTACATTTTGCATTGCATATATGCATATCTCCATTGTATACTTGCATGTTATTATATGCTATTCAACCCCTTCTTTGAAACTTCTAAGACCGAATACTCCGTTGCTAAATAATGTTGCATCTGAGTCTTAACAAGTGTGCTTAATGTCAAACTCCCAGGGGAGTAGTTCATGCTTATTGCATTTACATAGGGGGAGCTACACTATCTTATTTTGAGTTAAATTTTCTCCATACATGTTAAATCAAACTCACACACTTCATGCACCAAAATGTGAAATTGAGTGTTATTCATAAGGATATAAGAGTTTCATTTCAACACTCTAAAGTAATTCAACTTGTTGCATGGATGATAAGAGACAATTGAGGAAAAAGATGTCTGCCTCCACATAAAAAGAATTGGTTGAAATGTAAGGCAGAGCAATACTTAGTCTCACTGAGTAAATTGAGCACATGTCACTTGAGACGTGATGTGGTTCATTTCTGAAAAGTGTTGACTAAAGTACCTATGTTCAAAATGAGGTGACAAGGTTCCGTATTCTGAGTAACCAGAGATTCTAGCATGAGCTCCATGTGTCTCCTCGCGTAAAAAGGAATTATTTGAACCTGATCCTTCTTAGAAAAATTTAGATTGTCAGTATGAAAATTACTGATGATTAATTTGATTGAGGCAGAGCGAAGCCTCCAATACGATGTTCTCTAGATTGAAATGCAGTCTATGCCGTTACTATTGTGGTTAATTGAAAATCTGGTTATCCATATGGCTAAAATTCATACTCATGTTACTCACTACATGGTAATTTGATTTGATATGTATTCTGAAAATTTCATTACTTGCATGACCTGCTGTACGTCTTCTCCTATTTATCTGCATAATCCTCCCGGTGTAATCATGAGCACTCGGATCTTAATGACTCACTTGCACTTTTCGTACACCTATCTCTTCACTCTAAATAAAATGGGAGAGTTATGCTACATGTATATATAGATATCTACTTGATTACATTGTATGCATTTCATGTCTCATCATTTTCATACATCATGTTTCATGCATTTCCCCAGAAAACTAAAAATTTAAAAATTTAAAAATCAAAGCCAATAATCTAATGTGTCACTGTCAAAGGGGGAGCTTTGCATGTGATCTTATCTGCTTAAGTCATCAGGACTTACATGAGTCAATACCTTTCTATGGGTGTTTGAGTGCTTGTTTGCTTGCTCATTATTGTCATGCCATACACCATTTCTAATTGCTGCAACTTGTGAGCATTTGCATATCATTTTGTCATCGTGCATTCTGCATGTCCACATTGTCCACATTTGCATTTTACAGTTATGCACCTTGTCCACAGTTCATGCCTATTGTGCATATTGGTTCCGTTCATAATCCCAGTGTCCATAGGTTCTTACCATTCTGGATTCCCTATAATGATCCCCATTTCTGATTATGTCAAAGGGGGAGAGAGCATTATAGCATAATATTTTGTCATCATCAAAATGGTGGAGATTGTTGTGTATGTGATTTTGATGATTACAAAATGACTTTGTTGATTGGCTTCATATCTTCATGTGATATTGCTTTGTATTCAATGAGAAAGATTTTATGGAAAACATGTTTGGATAAATGTCATATTGAGCATCATGTTATTCATGCATACTTCGGTAATGCTGAGTGATTGATTGAGATGCAAATACAATTGTTTGCCCCCAAGGTAATGATGTGTGGTTTGATGAGTTTTTTCTTGATGAATGCAATGTGTCTCGATCATGATTTTGAGTGGATTAGTTATGTACACTTTGAACTCCAAATTTGTTTATCATACAGTGGTGATTAAACATTGGAACTCCATGATTCTTCATGAACGATTCAACAAAAGAACAAGCAATTAAGGATAATGTTAACTCAGGTAAAGTAATGAGGTAAGTGTTGATATGTGGATTTAAATGGATATCTTGTTCCTCCTTCACTCTTGGAATGGCAATTTACTAATCAGTCTTTCATTCTTGGAATGGCAAAGGGAAAACACTTTCCCAAGTCACCAAAATTCCATTAAAGACGGTGAAATGAAATGGGTTTGTTTGTGAGATTAACATTGAAGCAAAACTAATTTTCTCTTTATGTTTTATAGATTGGAAGAACGCCTCACAACCCTCTTTCATCATCCCAAAACTCACGGTGAAGTTGGAGCTTTCATTTTTAGCTTATGGGTCTCTGGGCTTTTTGTAGGTGCAAGTGTCGACACCAGGTGTCGACACCAGGAGTCGACATCTGCATCCAGAAATCCTACACAGGTTCTGGCAGTAGGCCAGAACACCAGGTGTCGACACCCAGTGTCCAGCACTCTCTATTTGGCTTTCTGTAAACACCTAGGCACCTGGTGTCGACACCTTTACGGCGCCATGAAATACGACTTTCACGCCCTTGCTTCGAAAGTTTAACAAGTCCATTCCAACTGCCCTATATCTCTCCCTAATTCGTGGATCTGGTCTCTAAGCTGTCCCTTGACCATTCTAAAAGCATAAAACCATCTCCTTGGGTCAAAAACCTAATTGAAGTGGTGAGATTTGAAGTATTCTTCTCTTGTTCTAACTCTTGTGAGTGCAGGGACGTAGTAGCTGCTCCAAGGGCTTCTTCCACGTTGTTCTGAGCTTGTATGTGAAGGGAAGAAGGTGGATTCAAGTCTCTAATCGATCCTATACTGGAAGACACGTGGGAAATCAAGTTACAACTTCATTTTTGCAAAGAATCATTCATCTTCCTTCAAGAACATTCTTCATCCTGCAGAAAAGCTTAAGCCTATTCGATGAAATACAAAGGGGGAGCTCTATCCACTAAAAAATCCATTTTCCTTTAGTTCTCCAGTTGCTCTTAGTTCTGTTTTAGATATTTGCTATAAACATCATCTCCTTGAACTTGTTTTACATGTTCTTTGTTCACTCTCTCTTGCATACATATATGAGCTGCGATTTTTATGATACAACAATTGTAATGCTCATATGTTCTTTCGTATAGGTGAAGAAAAAGGGAAAAACAAAGTGACGCTCTTGCAAGGAGGATATGATCTACCACTGTGACGATCTGGAGCTAATGGAAGAAGTAAAAGAGGATCAGCTCAAGGAGAAGAAGAAGATGATGTCTAGATTATGATCATCCGTCAAAGAGCCAAGGAGAAATAGACTTTGTTGAAGAAGGGGGAACCTTACACTTGATGCATACTTCTAGTTTTCATCTATAGTATTTGTTTTGGGAAGTCATAGCATATATTTGTCTTTGATTCATATACATTTGAGAGAATACCTTCTGTGGGTGTTCGGAGAAAGGGGTCTCCGAGTGTGTGTGTTGTCATATGTGTGTCGATTTGTGCAGAGTATATCGCATGTGTGGTTGGGAGTTTTCTCCCGTGTGGTTGTGTAGGCATTGTCCTACGTGTGTGTGGACGGAGTTGTGTCTCTGTGTGAGGTATTTAGTGCGGGGTGTGTTCCCCAGCAGTGTGTGTGTGTGCGTGTGTGTGCGTGCTACTGTGGCAGCAATTTGAGGCAAGGCCTCGTGTGTGGTTTGCTGCGGAAGCAGCGTGTGTGGTGTTGGGGTTCGTCCCCATGTTGCTACATTTTCTAGCGTGTAGTGAAGCCTCACCGGTTTGGTGAGGGGTGGACGTAGGGAGCCCGTCGTGGTCCCGAACCACCTTAAAAATTCCCGTGTCTTGTAGTTTGATCTTTGTGATTGTGTGATGCACTATCTTATATGTTTATGCAATCGTGTGAGCTCGGTGAGATTGAGTGAATTAAGTTTAAATCTGTTTAGATTAAATTAATCAATCTTGTTAATTCCGCTATCTGCTAGTTTGTGTTTTTAATTGCACATAGTTTTTAGTAGAAGGATCTATTCACCACCCCTCTAGATCCGTATTCTTGCACTACGGGACCCAACAGAAAGATTAAAATAGAAAGTACTAAGGATATTATTGCTAGATTGAGCAAGACGGGGTCAAGAGTCTTCTTGCAACCACGGCGTGCGAGACATAGTCCATCGTCCCCCACCCAGCTGAACCGAGAGGCCTATCCAACGATTAACCATATGCTCCTAAATCATCATCATTTTTTCTAAAGGGTAACATCAGATCCCAGAACACACAGGCAATTAGCCGGTCCTTGAGAGGCTATAATAAGGTAGATACCATATAGTAATGTAATAATGAGTAGGGATAGAGAACCATACCTGACTTACCTGCCAAGCGAAATGGCATTTTTTTAGATTTTCTGATTTTTCTGATTTTTCTGGATTTTTAATAAGACAACCAACAACATGAATATAACATCACAAAGATGGATGAAAGATAACATAACAAAGGATGAAATCACATGAACAACATATGCAAGACATCACATGAACAAACAATAAGCGTGAGCGGGACCAAAGTGTATGGTGGGGCAAGACAAAACCACAACACGGTGGGACAGCACACGCGGTGGGACAAGATATGGTGGAACAAAGACACGCGGGATGACAACATGAGATGAGACAACATGAGACATGACAAATATGCTCTTCAATCAAGCCCAAGATCAGATGAAGCGGAACCGTCAGGTTCATAATCGTGAGGCAAAGGGCCCTCTCACAAAGATATGATCAAAATGAGCTAAAGCTAAACAAAGCATGAGAAGGACATGAGCTTCAGCAAATCGAGAGAATAGATTGAAGAAGAGAACAGATCAGAAATCGTGAACAGGAGGCAAAACGAGAGATAGAGTAGAGGACTTGAATACCAGTAACCTGCACACTAAACAAACGGATTACGTATCTGTCTTCAAAATAAATAGATAGAAAGGAACAAAAAGACAAATATGTTTGGATTTTTGACAATTTTTTGATTTTTTTGGATTTTCAAGAATATTTAATTTTTGGGGGGATTTTTTGACAATATCTCATTTTTTTAGATTTTCGACAATATCTCATTTTTTTGGATTTTCGACAATATCTCATTTTTTAGATTTTTGACAATATCTAATCTGTAGCACCCAGAGACGGGCTAAACTATTGGCTAGGGATCGTCATCCCTCCCTCTCTCATTAAAGACTTCCTTGAGTAGGGCGTGCATATGAGGGTGGCTTACCACAACCAACCGTCTCTAAAGAACGGTGCCCCTACAAAGACCATACCAGGGATACAACCCAGCCTAAGAGGGAGAAACATAAGAAAATTGGAGATAAGCTTAATACAGGATTGGAGACATCAAGATTCAACTTCCTTCCAGGGCACTACCCCTTAAAGTTACAGTCTGTTGCACCGGGCCTTTGTGTCTTTGATTTTGAGACCCATATTTACTAGGCACGTGTGCGACCGGGCTCATGATGTCCCGCGGGGAACTGTACTACCAGTGTTGCCATGCCTTTGATTCATAGTTCTGCATATTGATCAGATCATTGATTTATTTTTTGACAGCCCTTGTTGGCTAGATATTACATGAAAGCTCATTTTTGAGGGTCAAGACTGCCCCTATTTGAGACCTCTCTCGTAGTAGGGAGTGCCTAGGTGGTCATCTTATCCATCCATCTCTTGCCCCTGCACTTGGCCGAGCAGAGAAAATAAAAGACCTTTGTGCATACCCATGGTATGGCCAAAGGAGCAACGGTGTTGCTCTAGAGAGATCAGCTACAACTTGCCGTGAAGTGTATGAAAACCCATACAAAAGGTCACCCTCAACGATCGGGGAAGAAACTAGACTCCCAGCGCGGAGCTATCACCAATCTAAGAATGCTGCAGAAGTGAACTTTTTATTGACTAAACCTAACTAAACAAACTTTCTAAAAGCCACTCAACCATGTTGAGGAATAGCATTATAAGCATGCGCATGAATAAATAGAAATATTAGCAATGATAGCATATTCTTGCACAAAACAAAGATACCTTGCAAATCCATAGTGTGAAAGTAGCATCCTGGAGCGATCTTGATCATCAAGTTTTGAGTAGCACGAGCTTTGTTTTCCTTGCTTGACATGATGGAAGAAGGAGTGAATAACGAGGGGTTGTAGATTCCTCGACACGAAGGAGCGGCAGACATCAAACTGGACGAAGAAGGATAAAAAGGAAGAGAGACGAGGGCTAGAACTCCCTCATTAAGGTGTAGAGACCCTGATAACAAGGAACCAGATATAGAATAAGCGGAGATTAACTGAGATTAAGGCGGGATAAAGTCTCGAAAACAGCAAGAAAAAGGGCAACGCCCCTGAAAGTGTGAAGAGGAGTGAGTAGAAACATGAGAAGGAAAATCATCCGACGTGGTCGGAGAAGGGGAATGGGAATCATACGATTGGGTTGGAGAAGGAAAATGAGAAACACCTGATAGAGTCGGGGAAGAAGAATTGTGGACACCCGATAGGGTCGGGGAAGAAGAATCGTGGACACCCGACAGGGTCGGGGAAGAAGAGTGAAAATCACCCAATGGGGTCAGGGAAGGAAAAGAAAATCACCTGACAGGGTCAGGGGAGAAGAATTAGAGACGGAACCCGGAGATACTAGAGGAGAAGGATCAGAAGAAGAAATCCCTAGATCGGGATAGGAAGAGGACATAAGCCGAGGCCTAAAAAAATGAACAGGTGGAAAAACCGGAGGCCTCGGAGGAAAGGATGAGGAATGGGGGTTCGTGGACCCGAGAGGGGAGGAGAGGATCATGGAGACGGAGCGAGAAGAGGGGAGATACACCACCCAAGGGTGGAAACTAAGCAGAAGAAAAGATGACGAATGAAATGAAGAAGAAGGAGGAGAAGTGAACCCCTGAGTGCACAACTGACGGCCCTTAAACTTGCGCCACCGCCTCTTCTTGGCAGAAACTTGCTTGTACTAGACCCGCATGGCGCGGACTTGGACCTTGGCCTTCTTATCTTGCAACACCTTCCAAATAATGGGCCCATCTGGCGGATGGCCTGGCCCGGTCATGAACATGAAGCCTCATTGGGGTGGTTGCCCCTAGACACCCCATGCTAACCATAGGCGGACATTCTTGAACAGACAACTCCTCAAATGAATGAATATCAAAAAACCACGAAGTTTTATCACTTGACACTAGCAGCATGAGATTCAGCATCTCCACTTGGCAATCGGGCATGAAGCATAGTTCCCTTACCAGAAGAGCAGGATGAAGCTGAGGGAGTCTAATATGTGGCGTTGACGTGGCCGACTCACCAATAAACCGAGGAAGATTGCATAACAAGTGCAAAATATCCTTGGAACATCAAGCTTTTGGCGGCCGTATGAGTTAGCACAACTCGGGTAGAGAGCCCTTCTTGGCCAGAGAACTAAACAGCAATCGAGCGCGATGTGATAACAACATCGATAGTGAATCCTCCGACGAGCAAAGAGATTGCCACCGGCCTCGCTCCAGAAGAAACTAGCACTAGTGCACGAGAGGCTTTCTTGGCAACCGTCATTAGAAGTAAAGGCTGATCATCCCTAGAATAGCCTGGGACCAGGACTCGGACTGGCATGCGCCAAATGAAATTTTGATGCTTGAAATGCATAGCCTTTATCCAATCATCCTGACTTGGCTCATCATCTCCTCGGGGACCAGACCCGGTGGGCACCAAAGGCAGCGCACACCCGCTCCGTGGGGTGGAAATAGGAGGCGAAGTGGACGGAATAGGTTCTGATGGCGTTGAGGTTTCAATGGGGATGGTGATGTCGAGTGAAGGCGCAGGCGATGTGACGATGATAGGCTCGGGTGAAGGTAAAGGTGGAGGTGGAGATGATGGAGGTTTAGGTGATTGTGAGGGTGGTGAAGATGGCGTAGGCAATGAAGGTAGTGGAGATGGAGGCAGTGATGAACGCAAAGGGGAAGGCCGTGGCGCCCATCATTGACGTATCCACACGATGCGTCGGGCGCCATTGGGAGTGGAAGTAATGGTAATGGGAATGGAGGAAGAAGGGATGGCACTAGCCTGGGCAGAGGCTTGGATTTGTGGAGGTGATGGAGATGGCGTAGGAGATGGAGATGGCGAAGGTAATGGGGTAGGCGAGGTAGTAGGTGATGGAGTGGGTGCAACGCTAGACGAAGAATCACATGGGTGCCCCTCGTCTTGAAATGGAGACGGCTGCCTTGGCGGCGCTTGCTGTTGTTGTTGGCTGAAGATGTGAAATGTCCTTGTGAATCGCAGCCCAATCAATGCTTTTCTTATCTTCCAGGTCATAAATAAACTCTCGGAACTCGGGGCAATCCTCAACCAAATGCCCTTGCTGGTGATGATAATCACAAAATTGGAGCAAATCCCCGACCATGGGTCGACAAGGCACAACAGGAGGAAGTGGCAATGCGCAGGTGGCCAGCAAAGCCCAAAAAATATTTGTAAACCCATCCGGTAACGGAGCATGATGCGCCTGCTTCGGGTAAGGTGGATGCCGAGGGACATGGGATGAAGGTGGGGAAGGTTACGGAGACTGATGCGGAGGTTGCGTAGGTAATGGTGCATGGTGACTAGCGGAGAGACTAGGCAGAGACAAATATGGAGCATGATGAGGGGGTATATAGATGGCATCCACCTGCTCGGGGTGTGGTGTTTCCTTGACCAGAGGGGAAGACGCGGGTGGATATGCGGGAGCGGAAGGCTGACTCATGGAGGGCTGACTTGCAGAAGAGTATAGGTATGTAGAAGTGGAAGGTTGAATCATGGGAGGATGACTCGTGGAGGTTTGATACGTGGAGGTGGATGTGGCGTAAGGCTAGCTCATGAAAGGCACACTCATGGGAGCGTAGGGTTGGCTTGTGAAGGGTGAAGGTTGATATGTGAAGGTGGAGTTAGATGGCGAGGTGTAAGCAGGTGTAGGATGCGGAGAAGACTCAGGGTCATGGGAATCTTGGAGTTGCTGATGAATTAAGGGGGCTCGACTATGGAGTTTTTGCCAAGAGGTGATGCGATTGAGGGCTAAGATGAAGCGGTACTCGGGCGTTGCATTGGAAATCAACATATTGATCAGCTCCTACCTGTGACTTCCACAGCGAGGCGACGCCAGCGATCAGCAAAGGTATAGAACTCTTCTTTGGGCTTCATCTTCTCATGGTCCAAATCCACCATAGAATACTTGGGCCTAACCTGGTCTTGAAACTGCTAAATGAACTTATCTTGAACCACATGAAAATTCACAATATGCTCTTCTGGTAATGAGAAGAACCAATCCCAAGCCGGGCCTTCCAATGACAAACCAAATAGATAGGCTATCAAACATTGGTTATGTCGAAACTAGGCTGACTCATAAACGAACTCCTTTTAGTGCACATAAGGGTCATAGACTCCACCATAACGGCGATATGCGGGAATTTTCGATAGAGACAGAAGCCGAAGATCTTGAAATGCGAATGGAACACTTAAGGAGGACTTAGGATCAATTCGACGTTGGAGTTCATCAAGTTGACGCTGGATCTGAGAGATTATCTCGGGGTAGGGAGAGATCGAGAAGAATATGGGCCAACTTGAACAAGAGGTTGTGAATTAGGACCAAGAGCAAGGTAATGGGCCGGATGAGAGGATCCGGGCTGAGAAGAAGAAGGGCCCATTCCGGGAGTGGAAGGATATGCGGGCCTGGAAGAGACATTGACATAAGGATCCATTGGGCCAGCAGCAACATGGGAAGAAGGAGGAGGCCCTTTAAAAGAATGAAGTCCATTGGGAGAATAAGGCCCTTCAGAAGAATAGGGCCCATTGAAAAGAGGAGGCCCATTAAGATGGGAATAAGGACCATTAAGAGAAGAAGGCCTCTGAAGATGATTTGCAATGAGCCTTTGGGCCTGGGTCGGGTCCATTTGGTGAACAAGACATGATAGAGGAGCTATGAGATTAGCATGTTCTTCAGATGGGTCGAAGGGACCACGGGAAGATGGGACCACGTGGGAAAAGGATTCCACGCTTGAATAGGAAGAAAATTGGGAAGAAGAATGGTACAAGGGGTTGGAATGATGCTCTATGAGGGTAAATGGAGACTTAATATAAGGAGAGAAGCAAGGGCTGATGTGTCCCCTGTGGTTCTGGAGTTTTGATGATGACAGATATTATGCCTCATTATGTTTACATCCATGATGATATAATCCTGTTGCATTATGAGAAACTGTCAGAACAGGTTTAAGGATGACTCACAGGTCATAAAGTTAACCCAAGTCAAAGTCAAATCATGATAGGTAAGGTTAATGCTCAGATCAGGTAATGCTCTGTTAGTTCTCCTGCATACATTCAGTTCATATCTGCTATATGCATTCACTTCATCGGTCCATGTTCATTGTGCCTGAAAGTCTGTACATTCTCCGATGTTTCATTACATCAGTCATACAGTCTGCACTCTTCATTCATGCCATAGTCTATACATTGCCTTGCCTCTCCATGCATATGCAAGTCTATACATCAGTCAGCATAGTCTAGACAGAAGTGGGTCGACCCCCCTTCCAGATGGGTCGACCCCCCAGATTCGCAAGTCTGTACATTGCCCTCATGCATACACAAACATCCTATTTGCATTTAAGTCTGTACAGCACACACACACCCAAGTCTACACATCATTGTTGTATGCATGCTTAGTCCATACACTTGTTGACAGCAAGTATATACATTGTCACCTGCATGCATTACTTCAAGTCTATACAGCCTGCCTTCATGGTATTGCAAGTCTATACATTGTGCGTGGTTCAAAACAAGTCTGCACAGTGTCTGTCGCATGTCACTCATTCAGAGTCTATACATCAGTCAGCATTGCCTGTTGCATTGTTCATCATGTCTAGACATTGTGCATTCCTTTATATCAAGTCTAGACATTACATGCCACAAGTCTGCACATCCTGTTTGCACTAAGTCTGTACACTGTCTGTGCTTTCACGTGTCTGGTTGCATGAGTCATTGAAGTCTGTACATCGCTTGGCGCTCACCAAGTCTGTACATCGCCTAGTCGTGTGAACATTGCACTGCAAGTCTATACATCGGCCTGGGGCTTGCCAAGTCTGTACATCGCATTTGACGAAGGCATTGGAAGTCTATACATTGATTCACTGTTCATGCATTCATCGAACAGGTCTATACATTCATGGCATATGTGCAATGTTTGTTCTGCAAGTCTATACATTGATTCACTGTTCATGCCTTCACTCAAAGTCTGTACAGCCATTCCTTGAGATCAAGTCCATACATTGCACTGTAGCTTGCTTAGGTGAAGTCTGTACATCCACCGCTGAACCTTCCAAGTCTATACACTATTCTGTTGCTTTCAAGCCATTCATCAAGTCTATACAGTCCTAGTCTTTACCTACGTTCAGAACCCAAGTCTATACATTGGTAAAGTCTGCACATTGTGGTTTGAAGCTGCATCAAGTCTAGACATTGTCCTGTAGCTAGCACGAAGCCAAGTCTATACATTGTCTCGTTCACATGCTTCAAAGTCTATACATCGTGGGCTTCGAGTCTTCAAGTCTATACATTGCCATTGGGCATCAAAGTCTCTACATTGGCAGCTGAACTGTATAAGTCTATACATCGCTTGCATCGTTAAGTCTATACTTTGTCGGTTGCATCATGAAGTCTATACATTGACTGCCTGCCCTGCACACACCAAGTCCATACAATGCATCAAGTCTATACAACAAAGTCTGTACAGTGTCTCATATTGGCAAAGTCTATACATCGTTTGGCCTGTGCATGCTTCGTCTTCTAAAGTCTATACATCCGTGACACTCCAACCTTTGCATCAAAGTCTATACAGCATGTGTCTTCATCAGTTCATAAGTCTACACATTGTAGCATGCTCGAACAAACAGAGACTGTACACACTTCAGCACTTAAAGTCTGAACATCTTTCAAGTTAAAGTCTATACACTGAGGTCGCATGAAGGCACTCAAGTCTACACATTCTCACATTGTACACACTTGCTTATATGCTGCATCTAAAGTCTGTACACTGAGGTCGCATGAAGGCACTCAAGTCTACACATTCTCACACTGTACATACTTGCCTATATGCAGCATTCATGTCTATACACGCTTTGTTAAAAGCTTTAACCAAGTCTATACATCCATCTGATACTCTCTTATGACTGCGTCACAGGTATACACTTCGAGAAGAAGATGGCTGGGCATGTGATCCGAGGTTGGCACCTAGCACGTGGTTCGAGGACAAGAGGGCACAAGCCCTACACACGCCCTAGCTGCGGCTGGTATAAATATAGAGCTTCTTCCACATGAAGAAAACTGATCAAGATCAAGGAAGAGTGATCGAAGTAGAAGTAGATAGCAGAAAAAGGCAGAAGAAGAAAAAGGAGAGAGCAGCAGCAGAGAGCAGAAAAAGGTAGAAGAAGAAAAAGGAGAGAGCAGCAGCAGAGAGGCTAAAAGTAGAAGAAGAAAAAGAAAAAGAGATTGAGATCGAGAGTGAAGAAGAAGAAGAATAGTGTGAGCCTGATACTGAGAAGAAGAAGAGAGAGAGAGAGAGAGAGTTCGTGGAGAAGAAGAAAGAAGCCTTCATTGAAGATTCATCTGTCTGGCTTTGGATCAAATCCAAACCAGTTTTGCTCCTGCGAGAGCTACTTTGTGTGTCTCATTTCCAGCTTTACGTTGCTGTGTTTTTCCTTGTGTTTGTTTTTATTTTGTTCCTTCCATCTATTCACCTTGTTCTTCTGATTCCCTTGTTTGGGATCGGGGTTCCTCCTGTGGTCTCAGGAGAAGGGAGACTTGTTCTCCGATTTGCTAGTGACTGGGCAGTCTCTAGTGGTTCCCTCTGGTGTGGAGGAAGAGAGGTCCGTGACCTCTGGTTTGCAAGTGGCTGGGAGTCACTTGTGGGTTTCCCTCCGGGTTGGAGGAAGGGAGATTCGTCTCCGGTTCTGGCCTTGTGGGTTGCAAGTCCAGGTGTTCCCTCCTGGTCTGGAGGAAGAGAGACTTCGGTCTCTGGTTTGCTAGTGACTGGGTGTCACTAGTGGTTCCCTCCGATTGGGAGGAAGAGGGGAGGTTGTTCCCCTGGTCAAGCTGTTTGGCAGCACTTGTTGCAGACTGAGTCTGCGGTTCTAGCTTGTGCTAGTGGAAACCTCACTCCGGTTTGGAGTGAGGGGTGGACGTAGGTCTGTGGACCGAACCACCTAAAAAATCTACCGTGCAGTGGTTGTTTGATTTGTGCATTTGCTCCTTGTCTTCTATCTACTTCACAGGTTGTATGAACATTTTTGTTTCTATCTGCAGTGACCTTGAGCATTACATATTTTGCTAAGTGAGTTTGGTTTGCATTGTTCTGTCTTCGACATTAGACTTCATCAGGTTCCACTAGTATAGTTAGCAGTTCATCTGGTCGATCAAATGTTTAATTGAGCTCTATAGTTTTTATTCTGCAATTGTATCTAGCAGCAGGCTTATTGTTTTTAACTTGCGTAATATTTTTGAAGGGGATACATTCACCCCCCCTCTGTATCGATCGCACCGTCCCAACAATTGGTATCAGAGCGGTTGTCTGCATAGTAGGTCCATCGACCTGCAGATCCGTTCCTGCTATCTTGGTGCTATTTCACTTTTGGTGCATCATCTTTCTTGTTGCATTTATCTGATTTGTTTCCATGGGTGATCCACCGATTTTCAACGGCTCTAATATTAATGTGTGGTTTGTCAGTCTTCGCAAATATGTAATATCAGTTAATCCTGATCTGTGGAAGTCAATTTCACACGGTCCTCACAGATTACCAAAGAAAGAGTCCAAATGGACTGACAGTCACAGATCAAGGCATGAAGAGAATCAAAGAGCTCTGAATCTAATGAAAGTAGCCACTGACAGGGCCTTACACTCTTGCTTCCATGACTGTAGGTCTGCTAAGGACATTCTGGATGTGCTGAAGCGAGCTCACAGGATAAATGAGGACAACTGCATGATGGCTAACAGAAGTAATCAAAGTGGCAGCCAAAATGAAGAAGAGGATGATGATGAGAAGGTAAATCCTTTCGAGAATTTTTCTTTAGATGATTGGGAGAATGCATATGCTGAGTTGCTTGAATCTCATGAACATTTAAGAAAACAATATAAGAACTTGAAAAAGAAAAGTGATCGGGGTAGTTCAAGTTCACCTTGTAAAAATTGTTCAAATATGAAGCAATCTCATGATGCTTGTTTGTCTGATATCCATATGCATAAAAAACAGAATAAAAAATTGATGAAAGAATTTGAATGTGTTAGCTCTTAATTGGCTGTTCTGAAATCTGAAAATGAATGTCTTAAGAAACAGTGTGAAAAACTCCAGCCTCAAACAATATGTTCTGATAAATCTGCTTGCAATGAATGTGCATTCTTGAAGGAATTGATTGAAGATTTAGACTCTGATGATAATATACAGAAGAACTTAATCACTTCCTTGAAGGAAGAAAATGATTCATTGCTAACTCAGAAGAAGGAAACTGATAAATTACAAGATAAGCTGATTGAAGAAAACATTTATCTGAAGGAACAAAACAAAAAGCTAATGGTTCTTAACATTGTTTTCTCTGAAAAATGGCTGACGATTGAAAAAGGGAAATCTATCTTGAAAGAAAATGAAGTGAATATTGAATTCACATTGACACAGGAAAATGAGACTCTGAAGAGTCTGAATGATGAATTGTAAAATCAAATCATTTCATGTGAAGACTACATTGTGTCTTTGGAGAGAGAAATTGAAGATCTAAGAAACTCCCTGTCAAAATTTGTTAAGGGAAGAGACAATTTGAATAAGCTCCTTGGAGCGAATGTAAATTTTCAGAAGGAGGGACTGGGTTACAATCCAGTCATGAAGAAGGCTGAGAAGGCTGTTGGAGACAAATTGAAAACTGTTTTTGTTAAATGTACAGAACAAGAAAAGCCTTCTACCTCATCTTCACCTCAGTACAAAAAACAGAAAGAGAATGAAAAATAGAAAATAAATAAAAAGAATTCTTCACTGCATGTTGATCACAGCCCTCACACACACTCACATGCATCTAGAAAGAAAATGATCTGTCACTACTGTCACAAATATGGACATATGATGCATGAGTGTAATTTGATGGAAACGGATGACCTAGCAGCTGCACAAAACAATCAGGGTAGAAAGTATGTCTTTAGGGAAAAGAAAATTCATTGTTATAATTATGGAAAAATAGGACATATTGCTGCACAATGCTGGTTAGGTTCTCATAGAAAAACCTTCTCTATCTGCTCTCATTGTGGAAAACATGGCCATACAGTCAATGACTGTTGGCATAACCAGGGTAGGAATGTGAATTTCAAACATGCTAAATTCCCTACAAATAGAAATGATTTTGGTAGGAATAAATCTATTTTTAAAGAAAAAATTCTTGCATGCTTTGAATGTGGAAGACTTGGCCACCGAGCTTCAGAATGCTGGCGGGCAGGTAATGGTAAACCAAAATATCATGCAAGTAACAGAAATTTCCATGCCAATGCACATAAAATTCATGTTCATAATGATGTGCATAAAAAGAACCAAAAATCTGTTTCTTCATGCTACTACTGTGGAATATTTGTGCACTCCATGAATCATTGTGCTTTAATGATGAATGATGATAAATAGGCCCAAAGGTTGAGGAAAGCACCAATCAGAGGTGTTACTAACAATGTAGGACCCAAGAAGTCTTGGGTACCTAGAAACACAAAATGAGATCTGTGCGTTACAGGTATGCCTTGGGGATGAGGAATAAAAGGGGGTCAAATAAACCAAGGCATCCAAAGTTTGGTAAAACCCCAACTCTGCTGTTTAAATGCTTGTACACCTGAATTTTCTTTTAGCTGAACATCATGCTTAATATGTGAATTAAGATCTCATGCATACATGTCCATAACTGCATCTGCCATTTGCATTCTTTTCTGATCATGCACTTGCTAGGTGATCAGTGCATACATGAGATTAAAAGGTTGTCTGCATTTGATGCATACATATGCCAATTGCAGTTGGTTGATATTTGTTAAATTGTATTTTGAAAAATCTGAAAAGCTGAATTGAATAAATCTGTTGCTTGGACGATCTCTCATGCTTAAAAATGTTCACCTGCACATTTGACATGCACATGCATTCATAATTGCATATAAGTGGCATATTGTTAGCTTAAGATGCATATAGAACTGCATCTACATTGGATTGTCATGCATGACTCTTGGTATATGAATAGTGAGTTACTAAAGGGCAGATGAATTCTGTCTGGAAGTGCTTGCTATGTGTGAGGTGGTCTTTAGACCAAGTCCTCCGCCTGGTACCATAGGTCAGTGTTGCACGAAGAGCAGTCTAAATGTTCATGTGATCATTGCATATATTACATGTTGTCAGCTCACTGCACTTACACTTACTAGTTAGAAGTGTCGACATCTTGAGTGCTAGCTCATGCATACATTTAGGGGGAGCATTATTCATACTCTTGAAATCACATCTGACCCATGCATTGCAACACCTTTCAACTTCCTGCTTCAACTGTTATCAGCCATTTTCACTCATTCTATCCATTGGTATCTGTTGAATTGGCTGTTCCTTAAAATGATTCGGCCTTCCCTGAAAATTCAGAAACATTTCTCTGTGCATATCCTGATCATAAATCTGAAAATAACTTAAAGAGGAATCTTCTATTATATAGGACTATGAATGTCTGACTCTTTCAGCCGGTTGATGTTTCATGTATGTCTTGTGTTTGCTTATGAACATATCTTGAAAATATCTGAGTTAGTCTTAATAAACTTTAACCAACATTTTCATGTTGTGTCTTTTAAACTCTTCTGAATTCTGAAAATTATGAGATCATGATACTCCTTGTTTGATATGCATGAAATTAGTATTGTTTTAAACATCTGAGAATATGGAACATGTCCAAGGGTAAATCTTGTCAGAGCAATGACTTTGGTCACTGAGAAACCATGTCCAAAGGACTGTGTCATGAGGTGCCATAGTTAACTCTGCTTAAGAATGATTGATAATCTGGCAGAGCAATGGCATGCACACTGAGAAATACATCTCACTCATCAAAGAAATGATTTGTAGTGTGTCATGAAGTGTAAATGCAATCTCTGTTCCTATGAAGCATGACAGTTAGTCCTTCCAAGTGCTTAGGGATACGGGTGTCGAAACAATGTGTATCCTCTAGTTACAAGGGTGTACTAAACTCAAGTGCTCATGAAGAATGTTATAAAAATTGTTGCTGATCTAGTTTATCATTTGAAAAAGTGTGCAAAAGAAATATTCTATTGGAACCCTTGACAGAAACAAATGTTTTCTTATGTGTTTAACTTCATTACTATTGATTGCATCTCTGAAAGGAATCTTTGAAATTGAGTGAGTAAGAAAGAAGAAGATCTAACAAGACTTTCAATATGAAAGCTAGGTTCACTTTTATTAAAACTGATTTCAGATATGAGAACAGAATGCTAATGAACAAGCCTTGCATACATCATATTCTGATCTGACTTGTCAATGAAGATCATTCATAAATCTCTATAATAGAAGAGTCTGAAATACCTGTTTAATCAGATTTATGAAATTGATATCCCATTAAAAACCTTTCTCATTCATTCTGAGTGCTTTCTTTCTCACAGTGGACTCCATTACTTCAGACCTGACTGTTGACTTCTTTATGTCCTGAGCTTCATTCCAATCACTGTCCATCTAAGGGGGAGAATTCTTGCATGTCCCTGTGGTTCAATGTTCATTCAGGAGAGTATCTTGTCAGGGGGAGTTTTTGATGACTGTAACTCACAGCATTGCATAATAGCTCTTTCAACAGTCAATGAACATTCCATTCTTTTTGATGTTGTCAAAGGGGGATAACTTTTGTGAGCCATCATTTGCATCAATCAACACTTGCATCACATGGTGTTTTACAATGCTCACTTCTGATTGAGCTTTTCTGTGGTGCATGTTCATGAACTCTGTCATATCTGTGGTGCATGTTATATGGTATTTCATAATCATCATGATGAATCTATTGCAATGACTCATAATATTGCCATCATAAAAAAGGGGGAGATTGATGTGTCCCATTTGGTTCTGGAGTTTTGATGATGACAGATATTATGCCTCATTATGTTTACATCCTTGATGATATAATCCTGTTGCATTATGAGAAACTGTCAGAACAGGTTTAAGGATGACTCACAGGTCATAAAGTTAACCCAAGTAAAAGTCAAATCATGACAGGTAAGGTTAATGCTCAGATCAGGTAATGCTCTGTTAGCTCTCCTGCATACATTCAGTTCATATCTGCTATATGCATTCACTTCATCGGTCCATATTCATTGTGCCTGAAAGTCTGTACATTCTCTGGTGTTTCATTGCATCAGTCATACAGTCTGCACTATTCATTCATGCCACAGTCTATACATTACCTTGCCTCTCCATGCATATGCAAGTCTATACATCAGTCAGCATAGTCTAGACAGAAGTGGGTCGACCCCCCTTCCAGATGGGTCGACCCCCCAGATTCGCAAGTCTATACATTGCCCTCAGGCATACACAAGCATCCTGTTTCCATTTAAGTCTGTACAGCACACACACACCCAAGTCTACACATCATTGTTGTATGCATGCTTAGTCCATACACTTGTTGATAGCAAGTATATACATTGTCACCTGCATGCATTACTTCAAGTCTATACAGCCTGCCTTCATGGTATTGCAAGTCTATACATTATGCGTGGTTCAAAACAAGTCTGCACAGTGTCTGTCGCATGTCACTCATTCAGAGTCTATACATCAGTCAGCATTGCCTATTGCATTGTTCATCAAGTCTAGACATTGTGCATTCCTTCATATCAAGTCTAGACATTGCATGCCACAAGTCTGCACATCCCGTTTGCACTAAGTCTGTACACTATCTGTGCTTTCACGTGTCTGGTTGCATGAGTCATTGAAGTCTGTACATCGCTTCGCGCTCACCAAGTATGTACATCGCCCAATCGTGTGAACATTGCACTACAAGTCTATACATCGGCCTGGGGCTTGCCAAGTCTGTACATCGCATTTGACGAAGGCATTGGAAGTCTATACATTGATTCACTGTTCATGCATTCATCGAACAGGTCTATACATTCATGGCATATGTGCAACGTTTGTTCTGCAAGTCTATACATTGATTCACTGTTCATGCCTTCACTCAAAGTCTGTACAGCCATTCCTTGAGATCAAGTCCATACATTTCACTGTAGCTTGCTTAGGTGAAGTCTGTACATCCACCGCTGAACCTTCCAAGTCTATACACTGTTCTGTTGCTTTCAAGCCATTCATCAAGTCTATACAGTCCTAGTCTTTACCTACGTTCAGAACCCCAAGTCTATACATTGGTAAAGTCTGCACATTGTGGTTTGAAGCTGCATCAAGTCTAGACATTGTCCTGTAGCTAGCACGAAGCCAAGTCTATACATTGTCTCGTTCACATGCTTCAAAGTCTATACATCGTGGGCTTCGAGTCTTCAAAGTCTATACATTGCCTTTGGGCATCAAAGTCTATACATTGGCTGCTGAACTGTACAAGTCTATACATTGACTTTGGGCATCAAAGTCTATACATCGCTTGCATCGTTAAGTCTATACTTTGTCGCTTGCATCATGAAGTCTACACATTGACTGCCTGCCCTGCACACACCAAGTCCATACAATGCATCAAGTCAATACAACAAAGTCTGTACAGTGTCTCATATTGGCAAAGTCTGTACATCGTTTGGCCTGTGCATGCTTCATCTTCTAAAGTCTATACATCTGTGACACTCCAGCCTTTGCATCAAAGTCGATACAGCATGTGTCTTCATCAGTTCATAAGTCTACACATTGTAGCATGCTCGAACAAACAGAGACTGTACACACTTCAGCACTTAAAGTCTGAACATCTTTCAAGTTAAAGTCTATACACTGAGGTCGCATGAAGGCACTCAAGTCTACACATTCTCACATTGTACACACTTGCTTATATGCTGCATCTAAAGTCTGTACACTGAGGTCGCATGAAGGCACTCAAGTCTACACATTCTCACACTGTACATACTTGCCTATATGCAGCATTCATGTCTATACACGCTTTGTTAAAAGCTTTAACCAAGTCTATACATCCATCTGATACTCTCTTATGACTGTGTCACAGGTATACACTTCGAGAAGAAAGATGGCTAGGCACGTGATCCGAGGTTGGCACCTGGCACGTGATTCGAGGACAAGAGGGCACAAGCCCTACACACGCCCTAGCTGCGGCTGGTATAAATATAGAGTTTCTTCCACATGAAGAAAACTGATCAAGATCAAGGAAGAGTGATCGAAGTAGAAGTAGAGAGCAGAAAAAGGCAGAATAAGAAAAAGGAGAGAGCAGCAGCAGAGAGGCTGAAAGTAGAAGAAGAAAAAGAAAAAGAGATTGAGATCGAGAGTGAAGAAGAAGAAGAATAGTGTGAGCCTGATACTAAGAAGAAGAAGAGAGAGAGAGAGTTCGTGGAGAAGAAGAAAGAAGCCTTCATTGAAGATTCGTCTGTCTGGCTTTGGATCAAATCCAAACCAGTTTTGCTCCTGCGAGAGCTACTTTGTGTGTCTCATTTCCAGCTTTACGTTGCTGTGTTTTTCCTTGTGTTTGTTTTTATTTTGTTCCTTCCATCTATTCACCTTGTTCTTCCGATTCCCTTGTTTGGGATCGGGGTTCCTCCTTTGGTTGGTCTCAGGAGAAGGGAGACTTGTTCTCCGGTTTGCTAGTGACTGGGCAGTCTCTAGTGGTTCCCTCTGGTGTGGAGGAAGAGAGGTCTGTGACCTCTGGTTTGCAAGTGGCTGGGAGTCACTTGTGGGTTTCCCTCCGAGTTGGAGGAAGGGAGATTCGTCTCCGGTTCTGGCCTTATGGGTTGCAAGTCCAGGTGTTCCCTCCTGGTCTGGAGGAAGAGAGACTTCGGTCTCTGGTTTGCTAGTGACTGTGTGTCACTAGTGGTTCCCTCTGGTTGGGAGAAGAGGGGAGGTTGTTCCCCTGGTCAAGCTGTTTGGCAGCACTTGTTGCAGACTGAGTCTGCGATTCTAGCTTGTGCTAGTGGAAGCCTCACTCCGGTTTGGAGTGAGGGGTGGACGTAGGTCTGTGGACCGAACCACCTAAAAAATCTACCGTGCAGTGGTTGTTTGATTTGTGCATTTGCTCCTTATCTTCTATCTACTTCACAGGTTGTATGAACATTCTTGTTTCTATCTGCAGTGACCTTGAGCATTACATATTTTGCTAAGTGAGTTTGGTTTGCATTGTTCTGTCTTCGGCATTAGACTTCATCAGGTTCCACTAGTATAGTTAGCAGTTCATCTGGTCGATCAAATGTTTAATTGAGCTCTATAGTTTTTATTCCGCAATTGTATCTAGCAGCAGGCTTATTTTTTTTAACTTGGGAAATATTTTTGAAGGGGATACATTCACCCCCCCCCTCTGTATCGATCGCACCGTCCCAACAAGGGCTTAATGGGCTTGAGAATAAGAGGGGGCTGACCCACTAATATAAAGACCAAGGGAAGACGGAGCTAGGACAATGGATTAGACAATGGACACACAAAATAGGCAAACCTAAATGGGCCAATCAACAGCAAAACATGTGGATGCAACACAAAACACCACTAATGGGCTTGGACAAGTCCAAACAACACAAACAATGCAATGTGAGAGTTTTCACCCAAGTCAAACAAGTTGAATATGATGGGAAATATTTTAGAAATTTTTTAATAGACCTTTTAATGATTTGAGTTAAGAATAATTACCTCAAGATAGGAATCCTATGGGAATAAGGTCCAAACTTTGGGTTGACCAAGGTTGACTCCCTCACACGTATACAAATACAAACCTAAGGGGTGGAAGGTACAACTGGCCCGACGTCCATGTGGGAATCCACGGCTCATGGGGACTTACGGAGGTCCCAGATAAGATCACCTAGTCGACCCCAAGGAATATGGAGGCGAGAGGATCACTTACCAAGGTAAGAATGCAACTACAGTATGAGAATGCATGGCCCTATGTGCACCGGAGTGCATGCAAATTCTAGCCTAAAACTAGAAAATCAAGACAATATTTATGTCACGCCCCAAGCGCGGAAGATACTCGGATATGCGCGACGAGTTTATATCAATCATGTCAATCAGAGTAGTAGTGTATTCGACAGCAAAACAGAGATGCGCAAAATATAAAGATAACCTAATCCTTTATTTCATAATGGATAGACTATTATAAATCCAATATTCTATTCAATAAAAAAGGAAAAGTACATAGTTGACTCAAGAAAATAGGAAAAAGACTAGATGACACTTGGAAAAGCTCTAGCTCTTTCACTCTTGACCATTCCCATCCGATTGACTTCCCTCGTCGTCGGAATTACCTGAAAAGTAAGGGACAAACACGGAGTGAGCGAACGCTCAGTAGGAAATTATATCTCAGGAACTAGCAAGGGTTTAAGTAGTTACATCTTTCATGAATGCACTATAGCTATGCATGCTCGCATAAAACGACAAGATAGAGAATTTAAGACAGCAAGATGAACTAGTCATGAGTTTTCAAGAAAAAGATGACAAGATATTCAAGCAAGTACTTTTTAGCAAATCATGTCAAGAACTTTGGCTATCATGTATCAAGCAAGCAAGTAATTACCCTTTCTCGGGTTACACAATTCATGTCAAGTCAAGTACGAGTCAAGTACAAGATTTGTCTAATCAAGCTAGTCATGCACTCGGTATAATGCCAGATACCTTATCATTCAACTCCCATGGGCACAAGTACTTTCGGGTGCTCCTCCTAGGACCAGATCGGGCCCTATATGCGCAGGCATTTATCATGTATATTTGACATCCACTCTTGTATATATATATATATAGCCAATATGGAATTTCAACAATTTAAGCTTGTAGACACGTAGGATAACTTTGAGAGAATGGAGTCCAAAAATATGACATTAGACATAGATAGGCGATAACAACGGTACAATCACGATGAACGATGAAACTAGGTGGAATTAGGTTCCCTTAACTCGGGTACCATGACAAACAAGTATGGACATTCTTTATATAGAATTGAGGTCCACATGAACAGTACATCAAAGGCAAGATACCCTCATTCTTATTATAGAATTGAGGTCCACAAGAACATCAACAATGGCATGATATCATCATCCCATTAAGAATTCTCATGATATACTCTTTGCATATCATAAGGGCCGGTATACCATGTTTCTTTAGAGTGACATGGCATTCAATAGTGTAATGGGTTTTTAGGGTACAACCAGCTCAGTCGACCTTGAGGGAATCCAAGGTACGAGGAGTCTTACGGAGGTCTCTATGACTAACTCGCTAGTCAAAGGAACGGAATGTCCAATGGAGAGCTTGTATGTCAATGAGAGTTGAGGGTGATCGATAAAACATCATGAAACGTGGGACTATACTCACGGAGTGGAGTAATAGTGCCTACATATATATATATACTCATATAGTGAAACCCTCGGATAACAGCAATCGGGAAAAATCAGTAATGCAGAAAGTAGCGACTCTGGTAAAGTCATTTTTCGTAAAATTAACGCCTTAATCAGGGGCGTTTATATTAAATTTGACGACATATAAAGAGGTCGTCCTTTCCAATATTGCTATTTTACAGGATATTAAAATCTGTAATTTTGTTGAAAACGCGCCTTGGGTAGGGGCGTTACCAGGAAAAAGGCGCCCTAGTCTGGGGCGTTAGTTAAACAAGAGACGACCTGGTCAAGGTCGTGAATTCACAATTTTACAAATTTCGAGGTAATGAATATTTCAGGAACATGGTATATAGTCAGGACCAGAAAAATAGCAGGATTACAAGAAATTGACCATGCATTAATTTAGAATCATGTTTGCATTGATAATTAATTTTTAAACATGCTATTTATTAATTAACAGGAATTAACGTCAGTGTGCAGGGCGTCAAATCTGGAATTGACGACCTGGGCATGGTCGTGTCTTTTAAATTAACGCCCTTGTTAGGGTCGTTTCTTTCAAAAATTCCGTAGAAAATAACCAGAACGCATGAAAACTATATGCATGAACTACCGATGATAATTATCTATAGTTATATGGTAGTTTGGGCTACGTTCCATGAGAAAATCCTACCTTATGATGATTAACTGGAGAACTGATGAAGACACGGTACTCTGCTATCAACAGAGTCGGATGAAAGGGGCAGAAGTCTTGGTGTAGATGTATCGACAGGTTCTCTTTTTGGCACGATCAGAAGCAGACGTTCGTCGATGAAGAACCCACGTTCTTCAGTAGGTTAAGATGACTTCTCTACAGAGAAATAAGATGAAGAAACATCAGTTTTTCTTCATAATACTTAACTGAAGGTAGAGGAAAGAAAAACTTACCCGTTAATCTTCTTAACCTGTAAGAAGAGAAGAAGAATAAGAATATTGAGTATTCTTTCATGAAATCGATAATCGGACGAACAGAGATACAAGAAGAACCTGCTGTTCTTCACATACCTTAGAATACTCCAAACGCCAAATAGCATTCTCGGTTCAAGCAGAAGGTTATTTATAGATTTCTAGAATCCTAATAGAGTTAGTGTTAGATTGGAAGTAATACTTCCATATTAGAGTTATTACTACATTCTAACTCTTTCTCATAGTTATCCACTTACCCTGGATAGACTCCGGGGTCGAACGAAACTCAAACTGAATTAGCGACCTAGGTCAGGGCGTCGAATTTAAATTGACGCCTTGTCAAGCGTCGTTTCTTGTTGAAACGCGTCCATGCAAGGGACGTTACGCTATCTTGCCCTTTTTATTTATTTTGGTCGTTTGAAATTTGACGCCTTGAAGTGTGGGCGTCCTTTCTTAAAACACGCCTTAGGTAAGGGCGTTTTCTTGTAAAGTAGCGCCTTTATCTGAGGCGTTATTTCCATCAGGGTTTTAATTATTTTTATTCCAAGCTCTTTCGTTTATTTATTAAATCTTTTAATCTATTTTGATTTATTTATTCCTTTTAAATTTATCAGGGTTGCTACACCCTCCCCCACTTAAAAAGAATTTGGTCCCCTAATTTCATATCATATATTTACATTTGGAGAGTGTAGAGTATGTACCTTCTAAAATAAATCTGGAAATTGTTTCCTCATAGATTCCTCGGTCTCCCATGTAGCTTCATGTTCTGAATTCTTATTCCATTGTACTTTTAGCATGGGAATAACCTTATTTCTTAGGACACGTACTTCTCGATCTAAGATCTTCATAGGCTTCTGTTCATACGTGAAATCTTTCTGGATCACTAGGTCTCCATATTCAATAATATGTGATGGGTCATGTACATACTTCTTCAACATAGATATGTGGAACACATCATGTACTTCGGACAGTTGAGGGGGCAATGCGATGCGATAAGCAACCTCGCCAACTCTTTCTAGTATCTCAAAAGGTCCGATAAATCTTGGTGTAAGCTTGCCTTTAACACCAAATCTTCGTATTCCACGTCCAGGCGATATCTTGAGAAATACATGATCTCCAATTTGGAATTCGAGATCCCTTCTTCTTGTGTCGGCATAAGCCTTTTGCCTTGTCTGAGCTACTTGCAATCTTTCCCTGATTACTCGTATCTTCTCAGTTGTATCCCTTACCATGTCTGGACCTAACAGTTGTTTCTCTCCAACTTCATTCCAGCACAAGGGTGATCGGCAACTCCTTCCGTATAAAGCTTCGAAAGGTGCCATTTGTATACTAGCTTGGTAGCTATTATTGTATGCAAATTCGACCAGAGGCAAGTGATCATGCCAGTTTCCATCAAAATCAGTGATGCATGCTCTAAGCATATCTTCAACTACTTGATTTGTTCTCTCGGTCTGACCATCCGTTTGAGGATGAAAGGCTGTACTAAAATTAAGTCTCGTCCCCAACGAATGTTGTAGTCCTTTCCAAAAATGAGAAGTAAAACGGGGATCTCTGTCAGACACGATTGAAACAGGAATACCATGTAATCTGACTATTTCCTTGATGTATAGTGCAGCTAAGACATCAACTGACCATCGACTCTTGATTGGCAAGAAATGCGCTGATTTAGTCAATCGGTCAATGATAACCCATATTCCATCATGTCCTCTTTTTGATTTAGATAAACCCATGATGAAATCCATACCAATATCCTCCCACTTCCATTTAGGGATATCTAGAGGATGTAGCTTTCAGCAGGCTTTTGGTGTTCCGCCTTGACTTGTTGGCATGTGAGACAGCGTGATACATAGTCCGCTATTTCTCTTTTCATGTTGGGCCACCAAAAATTTCTTTTCACATCTTGGTACATCTTGGTAGATCCAGGATGAATCGTATACCTTGATCTGTGAGCTTCATCTAAGATCTTCTTTTTCAATTCTGGGCAGTCCGGTATACAAGTTCTATTCTTGAACATTAATCTTCCCTCAGAAGTTAATTGGAAATCCGATTGTCCTTTTAATCTGCCCTTGATTTCTACTAATGTAGGATCATCATCCTGAAGTGCTTGTATCTCAGATAATAAATCTGACTGTATGCTTACATGAGATAATGTGACACATCTAGGGTCCGTGTCCATGCTTATATTGAGTTCAGAGAATTGTTCTAGCAATTTCCATTCTTGAATCAGACAATTGGCTAACAGTGCTCTCGGCTTTCGACTAAGGGCATCTGCTACATGATTACCCTTTCCGGGATGATATTGTATATTGAAGTCGAAGTCCTTGAGATATTCCAGCCATCGTCTTTGCCTCATATTTAGTTCCTTCTGTGAGAAAAGATATTTGAGACTCTTGTGATCGGAGTATACAGTAAACTGTACTCCATAAAGATAATGTCTCCATATTTTTAGTGCAAATACTACCGCGGCCAATTCTAAGTCATGGACGGGGTAGTTCTCTTCATGCTTCTTTAATTGACGAGAAGAGTAGGCTATAACCTTCCCTTGTTGCATTAGAACACACCCGAGGCCAATGCCAGAAGCATCAGTGTATACCTCGAACTTTTCTCCTTCAATTGGCAATGCTAAGATAGGAGCTGTAGTAAGATGATCCTTGAGAGTTTGGAAGCTTCTCTCACATTCCTCATCCCATTCATAACGGATCTCCTTGCGAGTTAACCTTGTAAGTGGCACGGCGATTTTAGAGAAATCCTTGATGAATCGCCTGTAATAGCCGGCAAGACCTAAGAAACTTCGGATCTCGCTAGCATTGGTCGGTCTTTCCCAGTTCCTTACAGCTTCAACCTTTGATGGGTCTACAGACAAGCCATCCTTTGATATAACATGTCCGAGAAAAGTCACTTCTTCAAGCCAGAATTCACACTTGCTAAGTTTTGCATATAATTGATTTGTCCTCAATATTTGTAATGCAATCCTCAAATGTTCCTCATGCTCTTCCTTGGTCTTGGAATAAATCAATATATCATCAATAAAGACCACTACGAATTGATCCAAATAAGGCCTGAATATACTATTCATTAACTGCATAAAGGCAGCAGGGGCATTCGTTAGTCCGAAAGGCATAACAACAAATTCATAATGGCCATACCTGCTTCTGAATGCGGTTTTATGAATATCCTCGTCCTTGATTCTTAGTTGGTGATATCCGGACCTAAGATCAATTTTGGAAAAGTACATGGATCCTGAAATTTGATCAAACAATTCATCGATTCTCGGCAGTGGATACTTGTTCTTGATAGTGAGATGATTCAATTGTCGATAGTCGACGCATAACCTCATGGATCCGTCTTTCTTCTTTACAAATAATACAGGCGCTCCCCACGGGGAAGTACTTGGTCTAATGAATCCTTTCTTAATGAGTTCCATCAATTGCTCCTTTAATTCCTTGAGTTCAGCAGGTGACATCCTATAAGGTGCCTTTGAAATCGGACCAGCACCAGGGACTAAGTCGATGGTGAAGGCCACTTCTCTTTGCGGGGGTAATCCCGGCAAATCTTCCGGAAATACGTCCGGAAATTCTTGTACTACTGGAATGTCTTCTAGCTTAGCTTCCTTAGCTTCTTTAACTGTGACAAAGGCAAGGAAAGATGTACATCCTTTCCTGATGAGCTTGCTAGCTCGGAGAGCTGAAATAAGAGGGGATTTGCTCCGACTCTTGGGGCTAGTAAATATTAGTTCTGGAAATTCCTTGAATGTAACCTTACTATTGCGGCAATCAACCGTTGCCTGATACTTGGATAACCAATCAGCCCCTAGTATAACATCATACTCTTTCAGATCTAAACATATGAGATCAATAGGGAGATTTTGACCATGAATCAATACCTCGCAGTTTTGGTAATGATGTGTAATATCAGTCTCATCATCCAGAGGAGTAGACAAAACTAACTTTATCCATTCCGGTTCTAGGGGTAATGGGTCAGCAAACTTCTTAGAAACAATAGAATGCGATGCACCAGTATCAATTAAGACATATGCATTCCTGGAACAAACTTTCAATATACCTTCCACTAAGCCGCCTCCTTCTACTTGCTCGGTCTCCTTGATTGCATGAAGACGAGCATTCTTGGTTACTGGGCGCTTCCCGTCAACGGCTTGGTCGTTAAGTAATGGGCAATCGGGAATCCGATGCTCACGACTCCCACAACGGAGACATGCTCCTAGTTTCCTCCAGCATTCTCTGCTCTATGACCCGCTTTATCACAATGTTTGCACACTGTATTTGGAGAGGTGGTGGTGATAGAGAAGGGCTTGGTCTTCTTGAACTTTTGGTCTTGTGAGGATGCTCCTCCATTGCTAGGCCTTTTCTTGAAGTTGGGTTTAAAGGACCCCGAACCTGTAACTTGTTCCTTCTTATCCTTACCACGAATCCTATCAGACAGTTCCGTGGCATCTTCTAATAGTTGAGCTCGGCGTACTATCTCTGAGTAGACTTGAATGTCCATCGGCGCCAGTTGAGTAATAGCTTGGGGCCTGAGCCCATTAAGAAACCTCCTAGCTTTCATTTTCTCGGTGCTAACTAGATGCTTAGCGTATCGAGACAATCTAGAGAATTGGGCCTCATACTCGGCCACTGACAAAGATCGTTGCTTTAATGCAGCAAATTCTGCAGCCTTCTTTTCCTGAACTCGGTCCGAGAAATATTTCACGTTGAAGTGTTCAACGAATTCTTCCCACGAAACCTGATCTTGATTTATAGTAGCCTCTATTGATTCCCACCAGCATCTAGCATCCCTTTCTAACTGAAAAGTAGCTAATAAAACTTTATCCTGATCCGTGCATTGCATAACACGGAATATACGTTCTATCTCCCTAATCCAGTGTTCAGCGTCATCTGGATCAGTAGAACCCGTGAACTTGGGTGGGTTCATGTTCTTGAAAGTCTGGTGGAGACTTCCTGCTCGTTGTCCACCTCCTTGTGCTACTTGTTGCAGCACTTGAGTCATGCCTTGAAGGGTACGCTGCATGTTGCGCCATTGAGCACGTTCGGCAGCCATTATCCTACAATTACAATAACTAGGTTAATATGTGATTGTATTTAAAGACTCATATACTATGTTAACTTTAACCCTTGGTTCTACCCAATCTCACTGGTTAAAGGTTTGAACATATCCTTGGACTTGGGTTTTCCTAGGAATTGAATACCCTAGGCTCTGATACCACAAAAACTGTCACGCCCCGAGCGCGGAAGATACTCGGATATGCGCGACGAGTTTATATCAATCATGTCAATCAGAGTAGTAGTGTATTCGACACCAAAACAGAGATGCGCAAAATAGAAAGATAACCCAATCCTTTATTTCATAATGGATAGACTATTACAAATCCAATACTCTATTCAATTAAAAAGGAAAAGTACATAGTTGACTCAAGAAAATAGGAAAAAGACTAGATGACACTTGAAAAGCTCTAGCTCTTTCACTCTTGACCATTCCCATCCGATTGACTTCCCTCGTCGTCGGAATTACCTGAAAAGTAAGGGACAAACACGGAGTGAGCGAACGCTCAGTAGGAAATTATATCTCAGGAACTAGCAAGGGTTTAAGTAGTTACATCTTTCATGAATGCACTATAGCTATGCATGCTCGCATAAAACGACAAGATAGAGAATTTATCAAGCAAGACAGCAAGATGAACTAGTCATGAGTTTTCAAGAAAAAGATGACAAGATATTCAAGCAAGTACTTTTTAGCAAGTCATGTCAAGAACTTTGGCTATCATGTATCAAGCAAGCAAGTAATTACCCTTTCTCGGGTCACGCAATTCATGTCAAGTCAAGTACGAGTCAAGTACAAGATTTGTGTGGAATGTCCAATCAAGCTAGTCATGCACTCGGTATAATGCCAGATACCTTATCATTCAACTCCCATGGGCACAAGTACTTTCGGGTGCTCCTCCCAGGACCAGATCGGGCCCTATATGCGCAGGCATTTATCATGTATATTTGACATCCACTCTTGTATATATATATATAGCCAATATGGAATTTCAACAATTTAAGCTTGTAGACACGTAGGATAACTTTGAGAGAATGGAGTCCAAAAATACGACATTGGACATAGATAGGCGATAACAACGGTACAATCACGATGAACGATGAAACTAGGTGGAATTAGGTTCCCTTAACTCGGGTACCATGACAAACAAGTATGGACATTCTTTATATAGAATTGAGGTCCACATGAACAGTACATCAAAGGCAAGATACCCTCATTCTTATTATAGAATTGAGGTCCACAAGAACATCAACAAATGGCATGATATCATCATCCCATTAAGAATTCTCATGATATACTCTTTGCATATCATAAGGGCCGGTATACCATGTTTCTTTAGAGTGACATGGCATTCAATAGTGTAATGGGTTTTTAGGGTACAACCAGCTCAGTCGACCTTGAGGGAATCCAAGGTACGAGGAGTCTTACGGAGGTCTCTATGACTAACTCGCTAGTCCAAAGGAACGGAATGTCCAATGGAGAGCTTGTATGTCAATGAGAGTTGAGGGTGATCGATAAAACATCATGAAACGTGGGACTATACTCACGGAGTGGAGTAATAGTGCCTACATATATATATATACTCATATAGTGAAACCCTCGGATAACAGCAATCGGGAAAAATCAGTAATGCAGAAAGTAGCGACTCTGGTAAAGTCATTTTTCGTAAAATTAACGCCTTAATCAGGGGCGTTTATATTAAATTTGACGACATATAAAGAGGTCGTCCTTTCCAATATTGCTATTTTACAGGATATTAAAATCTGTAATTTTGTTGAAAACGCGCCTTGGGTAGGGGCGTTACCAGGAAAAAGGCGCCCTAGTCTGGGGCGTTAGTTAAACAAGAGACGACCTGGTCAAGGTCGTGAATTCACAATTTTACAAATTTCGAGGTAATGAATATTTCAGGAACATGGTATATAGTCAGGACCAGAAAAATAGCAGGATTACAAGAAATTGACCATGCATTAATTTAGAATCATGTTTGCATTGATAATTAATTTTTAAACATGCTATTTATTAATTAACAGGAATTAACGTCCGTGTGCAGGGCGTCAAATCTGGAATTGACGACCTGGGCATGGTCGTGTCTTTTAAATTAACGCCCTTGTTAGGGTCGTTTCTTTCAAAAATTCCGTAGAAAATAACCAGAACGCATGAAAACTATATGCATGAACTACCGATGATAATTATCTATAGTTATATGGTAGTTTGGGCTACGTTCCATGAGAAAATCCTACCTTATGATGATTAACTGGAGAACTGATGAAGACACGGTACTCTGCTATCAACAGAGTTGGATGAAAGGGGCAGAAGTCTTGGTGTAGATGTATCGACAGGTTCTCTTTTTGGCACGATCAGAAGCAGACGTTCGTCGATGAAGAACCCACGTTCTTCAGTAGGTTAAGATGACTTCTCTACAGAGAAATAAGATGAAGAAACATCAGTTTTTCTTCATAATACTTAACTGAAGGTGGAGGAAAGAAAAACTTACCCGTTAATCTTCTTAACCTGTAAGAAGAGAAGAAGAATAAGAATATTTAGTATTCTTTCATGAAATCGATAATCGGACGAACAGAGATACAAGAAGAACCTGCTGTTCTTCACATACCTTAGAATACTCCGAACGCCAAATAGCGTTCTCGGTTCAAGCAGTAGGTTATTTATAGGATTTCTAGAATCCTAATAGAGTTAGTGTTAGATTGGAAGTAATACTTCCATATTAGAGTTATTACTACATTCTAACTCTTTCTCATAGTTATCCACTTACCCTGGATAGACTCCGGGGTCGAACGAAACTCAAACTGAATTAGCGACCTAGGTCTGGGCGTCGAATTTAAATTGACGCCTTGTCAAGCGTCGTTTCTTGTTGAAATGCATCCATGCAAGGGACGTTACACTATCTTGCCCTTTTTATTTATTTTAGTCGTTTGAAATTTGACGCCTTGAAGTGTGGGCGTCCTTTCTTAAAACACGCCTTAGGTAAGGGCGTTTTCTTGTAAAGTAGCGCCTTTATCTGAGGCGTTATTTCCATCAGGGTTTTAATTATTTTTATTCCAAGCTCTTTTGTTTATTTATTAAATCTTTTAATCTATTTTGATTTATTTATTCCTTTTAAATTTATCAGGGTTGCTACAATTTAATATTATGCAAACATGATAATATGGATGCAAACAATATATGGGGATGAAGATAATAGGAAGGACAACAAGACAGGACCAGAAACAAACACAAATGGAACTCGGAAGGTAATTAAATCATCAATGCAAAACGTACCTGTGAGTCTGCCCCTATGCGTTCATGCAGATTTTATGCACAAAACTTGAAAATGGAGACAAGATTTAAGTATGCAAACGAGACCAAAATGATGCAATTAAACTATGGATGGAAATATAATACGAAAGTCTATAGAACGGGCCCAACAACAGGGCGATCCGACCTGGGGAGGTCAATTAAATCGTCCAAGAAAGTTACCCCCGTGGGCCTGTGCGCAGACCGTATCCACAAAATGCTAAAATAGAGACAATTTTTAATTATGCAAATGTGACCCAAATGATGCAAATTAGATATGGATGGAAAGACAATATAAAGGGCTACAAGGTGGATGTAAGAAATAAGCAATCAGATCTCAAGAAGTAAACAAAATCATCATGAAAAGACGTACCTGTGAACCTATCCCTGAGCCTGCATGCAGACATTATGCAGAAAACTCAAAAATGATGACAATATTAAACAATGCAAATGTGACCCAAATAATGCAAATAGTATATGGATGGAAAGACAATACAAAGGGCTATCCAATAGAACAAAAATCAGCGTAATCAGACCCCGAAAGTTATGCATCAATGAACAAGGCCCTGTAAGCACGCGTGTAGAACTGCCAGAGAATCCACAAGTGGTCTACCAAATGACAGTTTCTTGTCCCTTGCAGCCTACCAAACGACCGTTTGGCTACCAGAAAGGCCCTGGCGGTCCTGTGATGACTGCTTGGGGTGCCTAGCGGTCCTGGAGGTGACCGCAATGCTCGGACAGACCCGAAAACACCCAGAACAGTGAAAAAATGAAGGGAAAGCTATCTAAACATGCTCATGCACACACCCAACCTACAAAAGAGCATGAAAATAAACATCATGGGCACTAGTTGTCCCACCATGATCGCTAAAAAAATAGGCTTTTAGATAAACTATCTACCCCGCCCCTTAACTATGCTAATATCATATGATCATGATCAAGCATGGGCGATAATGAACAAAGGGGGGGCGATAAGAGATAGAAGAACTGACCATGATTGCCACCAAGGGTTAACAACGCCAAAGGATGAAGAAAGGATGAAACGACACCATATACCTTTGAAAAAGATGAATACTTGATCGCGCCTAAGGAACGGGGTGCGGGGAACGGTGTGGATTCAACCTCCTCTCCTTCCAGCCAGCTAGAGGAAGAGGGTCTCACGTTCATACCATGCTCTCCTACAAAACAAAGATCAAATCGAAAGAGAAAAACCCATTAGAAACATGCATGTGTAGCATCAATCCCGCAGTGATAAAATAGCATGAATAAAAGGGGAAGAACGCACCGGGGGGAGGTTTTTAACCCCTGTGGGAGGGTGCAAAAGATAGGTGTGTGTATTGTGATGAGAATAAGACAAATAGGAGGAGAAAACATGCAGTAGAACTGCGGGGAGAATGCATTCAATATGAAGAAAAGTGCCAGTTGTAGTAGAAAATAGAGATTTGTGATGATTTTAAGAATTGGAGGATGAATAACTAAGAAAATAAAGAGATATAGAAAGCCCATGAATGTGGAAATCGAAGATAATACTTCCCTCTTCAGGTTAGGGTTGAAGCAGAAGGTAGACGACGCGGCATGGTTTCGCCCTGAACCGAGAAAGAGCCCCCCTTTGCAACATGCGAACCTGGGTGCTTTAAATAGGAGCAGGAAACTTCTGGAGATAGATCCGAGATAAACACCCAATTTCGGGAATATAGATGCATAAACCTCAAGATAATAGTGGTGAGAAGAGTCCAAGATCAATGAAAAATGAGGTGGAGGCTTATTCCCTCGAAAGTGGTGTCAACAAGGGTTCCAAAGAGTCCCACGGCGAAGAAATCAGAGTTCAGGAAGTTTAGGACTCTCTGTCTGGCAAACGGTCTATTGCAGGGCCGTTTCTTGATGAAAACGGTGTAGGAAGGACCGCAAGGCTATGGCAAACGATCTAGGGGTGACTGTAAGGCTCCAAAGGTGAAACGGGACGATTTCGGGCAAGTTTGGGGGAAAACGGTCTAGTGAAGACCATTTTTTATGGCCTAGCGGTCTTCCAAGGACCGCTAGGCTAATGGAGGAATAAAATTCTGGGCAGACTTTGTGCGACTTTGAAAATCGGCGCATATCTCAAAAACGGTGTAGAATTAGCAAAAGTGGTAGAAAAAAGATGAACAACTTTCATGAAGAGAGCAAGATATGAAAATGAGTGGAAGTGGGAGAAAATGGGTCGAGAATAGAGAGGAAAACTGCTGGGACGCAAGTGATTTGCACAGCCTGCCAAAAAAATTTGAATACCTTGAAATTGGTGGAGAACTGGCCAATGGCGTAGATGAAGAAATTGTAGAGCTCTAAAAGTTGAACAACTTTGGTGAAGGGCACTTAATGAATAAACGAACATAAGGGGATAAAAAATGGCTATTTTTAAGATTGTCTAATGAAAGTAGCCGAATGCTTGATAGAAGCCGACCTAAATGGGCCGTAAGTCGACTTGGAAGGCCAGAAGTTGATAAAATAAGCTCCAGGGCTCTACAAAATTATGATCCTTAAAGTCCAAAGGTTAGAGAACAATGAAATGGGCTCGAAATCCATCTAAGGAAGGCTCCAAAATAATGGGTAATTCGGGACATCAAAATGACGAATAAGAGAAATGATGCAACTTGTGGGCTAAAAATGGGTGTCAACAGTTGCATCTCATTTGCTCTATTGTTCACGTCATTGCTCGTCGCGTTGTCCAAATAGTCGCGTCGTCGCCTAGAGTCCCAGCTTCGCATCCAATCGGTCTCGAGTCCCTTGTCGTCCTGCATCAAATTGGTATCAAAGCGTGCGGTTGAGTCTAGGGTAGTCTATCAGAGCGTGGTTTGAGTCTAGGGTAGTTTACATTTCATACCTATATCCGGTATATTAAAAGGTGTTCCCGGAACGATAGGTTACGCCTATTGGGAAGGTTGCACACTTGCGTGAGTTCGATCTTCGGATCATATCTCCGTCACGTACTGGATATTGGTTAAGTCTAGGTTCATCATTTCGCATTGGTCCGTGCATGCCAATCTTTGTGTCTACATGCCCATCTTGTAGTCCCCCCAGTTTCCCATGGATTCCCAATCGCCCAAGTCATATGAATGGTGGTGTAGCACCCATGGGCGTGGAAACCAACCCCTCCACTTCCGTAGGCTCGAAGCGTCAGACTTTTATGGTTCCAACGTTCTGACCGAATACCAAAACTGGGAAGCCGCCATGGACAAGTATTTCGAGTGTTACACTATGTCCGGTGCCATGGAAGTCAGCTTCACCAAGGAAAGGCTTTTTCATAAAGCTGCCGAGAAGTAGGAAAGCATTGAATGCTTGAAGGATATTAGGAGGCAAAGGCCCATCGAGTCATGGTGCCAAATGAAGGGCGAGCTTGGAAGAATCTATCTGCCCCACCCAGTCACCTCCAACCAAGTAGGCCATAGTTGGAGGCAAAGAACCCAGCACGTAGATGAGCCTCGACCCAAGACTAGGCCGATTCAATATGATCAAATCCACCATGATGCCCCTAGTCCAAGCCCCACTTTTTCCGAACTCTTGAAGATGTTTTCGGATCGAGTGAATCGGATGTGTTCTCAGTCTTGGCCATCGAGCTCACCTAGCCCACCCCTGAGATAGGATGAACTCATGTCCGAGCTTAAGGAGGCCATAACTGTTGGATGGTTAAGAGAGGATCTAGAGGGGGGTGAATAGATCCGGATACACAATAAGCATTTTTAAAATCTGATCAAAACAACGCAACATAGAAACCAGAACGGGAGGACAGAATTGAACGATTAACACTAATTTAGTCAACAGAAAGAAGGAAGCTATGAGCTATAAGAACCTGTGAATGGGGGTAGAAGAAATGGGCTGGAAGCAACACGCCATAACACAGGATTTTTAGGTGATTCGGCTGTCCCCAGACAGGCCTACGTCTACCCCTCTCCCAACAAGGAGAGGCTTTCCACTCTTTGGCCAAAAGATGGTTAACCACACACACACACGATATAAACACAGTAGACGGCGGGGGGGGGTAGACCCTACACACACACATGAGGATGAGGTCCTCACAACATACGGGGACAAGTCCCCATGAACAGGGTTGATCTGAAAAGGGGAAATAAAAGAAGCAGAAACAAAGTAGCAAGGCTGTGGGTGCAAGGGAGATGGGGCTGGCTGCACGGGCTGCTAGTCTTCCTTATAATCTTCCTCCTATTCCACCTTATGGACTTAGCAGGTGCTCATCTCTCTTTTCTTTTCTTTCTTCCTCTCTTTCTTTTGCCCCATGAACGGCTCAACCTTCAACACTTGCAGGAATGGCAGCACCAACATCTTATTGTATGGAGCCCCTCCTATTTATAGGCACAAACACCCCCTTTCAGAAGAGGTTCTAGGCTGAGTGTGATTGGCTCTTCAAAAATAATCATTTCTCTTTAGGGACTTTATGTCTTGGCAGCTTCTGGTTGGCTAGATAGGTAGCAGAAAAAGAAAGTTTCCTTCCATTTGTTACTTCAGTTGACCAGATATGGTAGGAAAGGACCCTCACAAGAAGGATCTGTAGGATCTTTATTGTCCGGCTGGTAGGACAGTCAGGGCGTCCTTTTGTCCTGGGGGATCTTACAGATAGAGCCTCTGATTGGGTAGCGGCAAAAAGCTGGTTACCAGGATTGGAGACATTTCTCAGATATAGTAACTCACTTTTCCACTGATCAAAAAGACTGATATAGCAACCCATGATTATCAAAACGGTTAACTGACTAAGGAGACCTTTCTAGACCTCAAAAGATGTGTTCTTGGACACTTGCGGTTCCTATTTTTGCTCTCTGGATCACCCAATTGAAATGACAGAAAATTGTTTAAAACAGAGGTAGTTTTGCTCACTAAGGCATTTCATCAAACACCTTCTGTTGATTCAATAAGGTCGGTGCAGCTTCTGGACTTTAACAGTGAGGTCGGTGCAGATAAGATCCTTGGCCTTGGGCTAGGTCTGTGCAACATTAGATTTCTTCAGTGGAGGATGGTGCAGGTTACTGTTCCACCACATGTAGGTTAGTGCACATCAGAAGCTTGGTCTTGGCAAAGGCAGTGCACATGAGAAGCTTGGCCTTGGGCATGGTCGGTGCAAGTTTGAAGCTCTTGTTATGCCCCTTGTGCTTTGATGATAGGGTGTTGTTGTTTTGATGATGGCAACTCAAGGAGTCACCACATAAGATGGCAAATCAATGAGTCACCACATAAAAATGATAATGATAATGATAGTGTGTGTGATGATAAAATGATGTTTCGAATGCATTATTCTGATTAAGCTATGTGCAAGGTTGCTCACATGTCGTTAAGCTTGTACATGCATACATAAAGTCGATGCAAGCATGCAACATAGTCAGTACATTGCTTAAGTCTGTACATGGTTAATTGTCTAGGCTTGTGCATTTCATAACTATGTTTCATGGTGGCCATACGTTAGTGAATGCCTAGACTCATGCCTGTACAAGGAATAAAGTATGTACAGAGTTTTGCCTAGACTACATCAACTCAAGTCTGTACATTCGTTGATGACAACTTTGTACAACTTCCGTTATTTCACTCGACTAGTCAGTACAACCAGTGCTCTTCATGCATATACATAGTCAATGCATTATTTTGTCTCGCACATACACCAAGTCTGTAAACAGTTGCTTTGATGACTTAGCAAGTCTATACATTCATGAGCATAGTCAGTGCATTCGGTTGTCTCATGCATATACAAAGTCTGCACATTCTCTGCTGATATGCCCGTGCATAACATGTCCTTGCATCTCACCTCTCGAGGTTAGTGCAAGCTCTAGTCGGTGCAATTGTCGTCTGGTATGGACCGTTAGATCTTGTCTCTTCATCTCAGTGCAAATACATCTTGGTGCAAGCGGTGTCTTGTACTTCTCTTTATCAATTCGGTGCAAGTCTCTGTCTCACTCACAAAAACTGTAGCCCCATTTCCATCTCGGTGCATTACGTGTCTAGACATAAATTGGCTCAGTGCATTTCATTGTATTTCATTACAGCATACACTTTTAGGTTCGTGCATATCTTGTTTGTGCATCTTTGTGCGTCTCGCCTTTCAGATTCGGTGCAAGGTCTATCTTGCATCCGTTTTTTGTTTGTATGATTCTTCTCTTTCATCTTGGTGCAATTCTCGCAAATCCAACTCGGTGCATCAACTGTGTTACATAGTTGTTTTAAGAGTCCGTGCATATCCTTGATCCTTTCTTTTGACTCGATACAATGTCTTCTTCTTGTGTCCCTTGGACCCATGTCTGTGCATATGGTGTCAAGCTGTTGTGTAAGTCAATACAATGGTTGACTTGAATATCTCTACTCAGTGCATTCTATGTTTGAACATAACGGTGCAAACTATGCTAAGCGTTTGATTAAATGCCTTGTGTTTTTCTGACAGAGCTTCTCTCCGAGGAGGGGCACGTGATCCAAGGGAGATCGACCTCCTAATGAGTGCCACGTGGAAGGCTACAACGCTTAGATCGTGACACGTGGCTGAGAGCCTTCTAGATGCTAATGGGCGGGAGTTCTTCATCCACACTCCCAGTGAGAGTATATAAGAAGACAGTGATCGATGCAGAACAAGTGTGGTGAAGAAGAATGAGGAGTGAGCCTAATTAAAAAAGGAGAGCCTGCACGATCCAGTGAGAAAAAGAAAAAAAAGAGCAGCAGAGAAGAAAAGGGAAGTTACAGAAGAAAAGGAGAGAGAGAGAGAGTTCGTGAAGAAGAAGAAGAGAAGCTTCATTAGAAGATCTATCTTCACTGGAATCTGGATCAAATCCAATCCAGTTAGCTCCGTGCGAGCCACATCATGTTCTTATAGCTTGCAGCCTTCAGTTGCTGTGTGTCCTCGTCTTTTGTTTCCCTTTTCTCATTTGTCATTTACTCAAGCTGTTGGTCAGCGGTTGCAGGGGATTTGTTCCTCTGGTCGGCAAGCTGTAAGTCCCAGCGAAGCTGTGTATCAGCGGATGGCAAGCTGTGTTGCCCAGCCGATGTAGGCAAGCTGTGAAGCCCAGCGTTCTTCAAGCTGTTTGGCAGCAGAATCCACACTCAGGTTTGAGTGTGGGGTGGATGTAGGTCTGGAGAACTGAACCACCTAAAAATTCTCTTGTCCTTTATGGTTTGATTCGTGTATTGCTTTCCGCCAGATGCATACTAGGACCGTAATCCAACTGTGGTGATTGATTGTGTCACGCCCCGAACCGATAGCAGCGGAACGTGTCGTTCGGAACGCGACAGTGATACAGTCGTGAATAGTCAGAGCATACATAAGACACAAAAATTACAAACTGTACAATGTGGGCCAATTTAACCTTTATTGATATTCAAATATTCGAATTACATACCTTGACTCAACTTACATAAGTAAAGAAAGGACTCACTATTACATTTTAATAAACAGAAAAGACTCAAATACTTTATAAAGGGAAAAGACTCAAGGATAAGATAAGACTCAAGAAAACTAAAGACACCGACACGATTCTCCATAACGCTCATCACTCTTGCCCTTCCCCATCTGATGGACTATCTTCAATGTCGTTACCTGAAAAACGTTAAAGATAGGCAGGTGAGAGAAACACTCAGTAGGAATTACATCTCTCATCAAGCAGAATATAAGTGATTAACCAATTACTCATGTTCATGACAAATGAAATGCAGGAACTAGGAAATCATGATGATCAATCTAACAGGACAGATGAATATTAAAGTCAAAGGCAGTTACGAGCTTAAGAGAAATAGGGATGAATTCCCATGCGGAGTCAAGGACAAGCTATCAGAATATAACAAGGATAGATACGCAGATGAACATAACTTCAGAATTGGCCAGAATATACAGAGTTTCAATAAATATAGGCAGAATTAAACATTCAAGCAAAATAACTAAATTATCAGAATAACTGAACAACAAAATATCAGAATAACAGAATTAACAGAATTTACAGAGTTTACAGAATAACAGATATAACAGAATAACAGAATATGACAGATGTACAGAGTTTGGTGCAATGCCACACCCAGAAGTTGACCATGGTTTACAGAATTGGACTTCCGTCCTACCTGGCACTGAAAAGTCGCGGACCCGGAGCCCTTTAATATTTCAGAATCAGATTTGGCCAAATACAGAGTCAAAGGGTTATTTTCTCAAATTGATGACAAGAAGATTCCAAAAGGAGTAGAGTGTCAAGACTAACGGAAAACTAAAGTGACACGGATCGGATCCGAGGGTTTTAAGGTACAACCAGCTCGGCTGCCTTGAGGGAATCCAAGGCTAGCGGAGACTTACGGAGGTCCCAATGACTAACTTGCTAGTCCGAAGGAACGGAATGTCCAACGGAGGACTTGTATGTCACCGAGAGTTGAGGTATATAACGTAAACCAATAAAGAAACAAGGACTCCATCCACGGACGTGAGATGAGAGTGCCGAAAGACCCAAGGTAGGGGTCAAAATCGGAAGAAAATGATGAGAACATGAATGTGTTAATTATAGAATTAATGTCAATCTAATTCTATAATTAACTATAATTAAATAAACCTATTTCAAATTGGCCTCTGTGAGTAGTGTCATTTATTAATTAGCGTCCACTTGGAGGGACGTTAATTCTATGATTTTTAACGTAATTTATTTAACCAGAATTTAAGTCAATATCTATTTAATTGAATAATTTTAAGAATATACATTCAAAGACATATTTATTCATTTAAAATAATTTATAAAAATAGAATATATGATAATTAGGAGAAAAATACAAGGATTCCAAATATATATTTTTTATAATTTTCCGTTGTATAGTTTAATAAATATGAATTTTCAAAGCTATAATTACAAGATATATATATATAGATATATATATATATATAATTTGACGACCTTACTGTACGTCGTCAAAAAGGATTTGGATGACTACACTCATGTCGTCATTTCAAATAAAAGTGTCAACCTACAATATATATTTAATTGATTAACTTCGAAAACATATATTCAAAGACACATTTATTTATATAAAATAATTTAGAAAAATAGAATATATGATAATTAGGAACAAAATTCAAGGATTCCAGAAATATAATTTTATATTGCATAATTTAATAGATATGACTTTTCAAATATATGGTTACAATATATATATATATATTATATATATATATATATAAGATATAACGACATCTCATATGTCGTCAAAAGGAATAAACGACTATCTATGTGTCGTCAGTTCAAAAATTTGTCATTTTTCAAGCCCCTCGTTTCCCTACTTAACCACGTCGGAATCGAGCCTATGATATACCGAAATGACGGGCTCGAAGAACTCTATATAACCAGATGTTCAAAATAATTTTTCGTTGAGAGATGGGAGATCTTGAGATAGCGGGCACGAAAAATGGTGAACCACTTTCACTATCTCGGTCTCCACCCCAATAATACACCCATAAATTTTCATGGCCAAAGGATACTCCTATACCCATGAACAAACTATTAATGCGAAAAACTCATAACCAACATATATAGAATTGATGACTGATCGTTGATCATTTTTTTCAGAATTTATTAAGTGACGACATGGTGGCTGCCACCTTCTATGAAAATAACGCCCTAGGCAGGGTCGCTATTTACTGTAAAATTTCTGAGTTTTAATATATCATTTTGGCTTCGTTACTTGAGACAAATCATGAATTAACTTCGTTTGGGCTACGAAACTTGAGAAAAACCTACGTACAACTAAAAGAACATGATCATGCAATATCTTATAATTAATTTGGCTTGGTAGAGAGAACACCTACCTCGGTTGTCGATTGGATTGACAGATGATGAAAAGGCTATAGAACTCCGATACTCTGCTTCCAACAGAGACAACAGCAGCAGAAAAGATCAGTTTGGACGAAATCAACAAGAAACGGCTTGGGTGAAACAATAAGAGCAACAGCTCTTATTAATAACAGCAGCAGCAATAGCCCTCCGGGAAAATTAGAGAAAATTGTTGCAGAACGAAGGTGCAGCCGGAGGAAACGAAGTTTCTGCTGCCTAAAACCCTATTGTAGTCGACGAGAGAAAAATTTCGTTTAATTGCTCGAAGGGTTGGTATTTATAGGGTTTTAGAGACCTCAAAAGGTTAGAGTTCGATTAGGAAGAGCATTCCTAATATCAATCTATTCGCATTAAAATTTTCATTACAATTCTTTCCGAAACACAACACTTCCTAATTTCAGTGAAATGGAAAAGACGACGTAGGTTGGGTCGCCCTTTTATAAATTGACGCCTATATCTAAAGTCTTTAATTGTTTAAATAACGCCTTCCCACAGGGCGTTACTTCATTAATTAACGCCTCCTATTATGCCTTTAATTTCATAAAACACGCCTTCATCTGGGGCGTGTTTATACTTCTATTAATATTTGACGACTTAAACAAAGTCGTTTGTTTTAACCGATTACGTTTTTAACGTTAATTTAAAGAGTAACAATCTTTAGGGATTTTTATCTTTTTTATTTGATAGGATATCGACATGAAATTTTATGGGTATACATTTTCCATTTTTCTCTATTTTTATATATAATCAGTTTTATGAAATTTTTTTAATATAAAAAGTGGCACTATTCACTATTACTATTCACTAAATAAAATAACGACTTGTGATAAGTCGTTGGTTCTTTAAGTAACGCCCATGAACAAGGCGTTAATTCCATTTTTTGCACCTTTTAGTACCACCTACAAAAGACCTAAATTGCTTATATACTCATTCCTTTACCATTTACTCATCTTTAATGGATTAAATCTTGTTAATACACCTTATTCCTTCAACTAAAAATATAATATAATAAATATGAAATAATAAATTTTCTAAATTTCTAATAAAAATCTAAATTACCATTTTCTCCTAGATTTATTTATTATTAATGGAATACGATATGACTTTAAATGCCTACTTAAAATGACTCTATATTCCCAATCCCTTAGAATTTTAGGGTAGGGTCTATAAGATCCTCTTGTAAAGCCCATTTGGAAATCTCGGGGTTGTATACAAGGTCTGGCCCTGATTATCTATTGGTTTTAAATTTGTTTAGACTTTTTGTTCCTTAAATTTACCAGGGTTGCTACAGATTGAGTACGCATCTCTGATGCTTGACAGTTTGTCCATTGAATTTGTATTTCTCACTTCGTTCAAATCTTAAATTGATCAAAACTTCTAAAAAGATCCATTCACCCCCCTCTGGATCTATTTCTATCGTCTCACGCACCCCATCAATTGGTATCAGAGCAGGTCTCTGTGCTTCCAGATCCAACGATCTGCAGAGGATCCTGCTAGTCTGTGTGGTGCTTTGCTATTTGTAGTTTTGTGCATTTCTTATCGATTGCTTTTTGCGTTGAACCTATTTGCTATCTATCTTAATGGCTCGTCCACTTGCGTTTGATGGTTCTAACTTCAGTAAGTGGTTAGGCGGCCTATGCATTTATATGAATTCCATTGACCCTAATCTATGGAGTTTGGTTTCAAAAGGCCCACACCAATTATCTCATGATGAGACCAAGTGGTCTAGAGAAGACAGAGTGTGACGACCCGGATTCCGGATACCCGGTGCACCCGGTATAAATACCGAATACACGTGATACCATGAGGGACCCGCGAGGCCTCCCAAGCGCGGGAAAGCGCCGAAGGGATAAAAGGCATGTGTAGAGTACATTGAAGCCACAGAGATATAACAGTAAGCAAGTAAATTACATTAGATTGGATTGCTAAAGTAGCGGAAATAAAATTACAGCTTCATTAATAAATTTTTAACAATTAAACACAGAGTCCAGCCCAAAGGAAAGACAATAAGTCTAGCACAGTACAGTCAGACAGAAAGAAACGTACGCAGAAGTCGGGAGAAGCCCGACGCAGGTACAGCTGACAGCTACAACAGCAAGAGAGCACTCCGCCAGGAACAGCAGAGGCAGACGTCGAAACCCACCTGAAAAGCAGCAGGGGTGAGTCTCAACAGAAACTCAGTAGGGGTCACGCGGATCCCCACTGGAAAACGCACAAAGCAAAAGCAACGGAAGCAGCAACAAACGCAGCAAAGCAGCAACGTAGCAAGGCCGGAAAGCTACACTACAAAGCTGTAAAGGAACAGACGGGAAGTAGGAGTAGGGAACACGCAGGAGAGGGTGAGAACCCGCACCAAACAAGCGGCTACCGAACTGACCTCGGCATCCCAAACTACTCCAAACAAAAAGGCAACAGGTGGATGACCCTAAACTCACACAGAAGGGTACATCGGCCTGTCAACCAGCCCAAACAAAGGCGAAGGCGAACGCCGACACTGGGAAACAGACAAAACACGACAGAGAACGTCGTGCACAAGGCCCCACGCACGATCAGAACACCGTGCGGACAACAAAACACTGACCTCGAGCACGGCCACGAACGGGCAACTCGCAAAGGTCACGACGCGCAAGAAAACGCGAGAGCTACGCGTCACGTGACGGAAGCACCCCCTTAAAAATCCAGCTGCGTCCACTGACGTCTTACGCCGCACCTCAAGCGTCTCGCCTACAGCACTGCTGTAACAACAGCAGAGACAGAGACACAAGCTGAACCAAACAGGAACAACAAACAAGTAACTAGTCAGGGTCACGCCCGTCGACGTAAGTCCTCCGTCCCTGACCACGTGTGCACACACTGGCTATAGTCTAAGCCAGGTCCTCTAGCTAGTATTCTCCCTCGGTAGGATGCTACCGTTGACTAGGAGCCCGCGGAACTAACTACAAACCGCTCACCGGGAATAACCCTCCGCCATCCGCTAGCGGGTCGGCACCTCTAGGCCTTAGGTCACACAAGTGGAGGCTTCACACGACACAGAAGCTCAAAACACAAGTGCCGAAGTACAGACAGGCAACCACGCCCATCTACTCGTACTTCTAAGCACCAAATGGCAGCATCGCCACTGCCGACAACTCAGGACAAGCAACTAGACCTCCTATGTAACGATCCTGAGTCGAACGACTCAAGGCAAGATCGTCACAAACAGCGGAACAAGCCGCCAATCGGTCTAATCCTAAGCCAGAGAAATCACGCTCCGCAGAAAACAACACACGGAGACCTGAGGGAAACATCAAGAACCCTCAGCACAGCTGGACACGCAAACCGAGGTAGAACAACACCTCGAAGCATCCAGAAGCAGAGTCTTGGACAGGACAGAACCGCCAAGACACGCACAAACAAGGTCACATGTCAACCATTGGGTCACACCGAGTTGACCGAAACCAAACAACAAAAGCATACAAGAGTAGGATCAAGAATCCTACCACAAGTAAGAAGACTCCTGGCTACCTTACAACGTAGTCTTAACCCTCATAGGACATCAAAAGACATCCACAGGACAACGGGCAGACCACAAGGACAAGCCAAGACACACAGAATCATCGGGTGGAAAACCAAGGCGCAAAGGAAGTAACGCACAGGCCCTAGACCGTTATTAGCAAGTGACGGTCTAGTTCAGGGGCGTTATTTCCCAAACGACGGACGGACACAGACTGTCGCTCACACCCCCCTAACAACCTACAAAGCACACAAAAGCCAAGTAACGCACGGGACCAGGGGCGTTACAAGCAAACGGCGCACAGGGTACCCACCGTCACATCCAACGGTGCAGCAAACCCAAACCAACGTGAAGTAACGCACGACGCCAGGTGCGTTACAACCAAACGACGCGGCAGGAGAGGGCCGTCGCATTCCAAACGACGCGCAGGGGCCCATCCGTTACTTCAACGGCATGGCCACCCTCAACCCAGCACAAACAGCAAACGACGGACAGGGGCATGCGCGTTACTCACTAACGACGCACAGGGGCTTCACCGTCACTTCCAACGGGACAGCCACCCAACCTCGTCCACACAGAATGCAACGGCCAGGGGCAGGCGCGTTACACTCAAACAACGCACAAGGGTTCGACCGTCGAAGGCACCACCTCAACGAGTCAATCGTCAGTCAACAGGCAAGCAACGGCCTGGGCAAGGCGCGCCGCTTCCATCTAACGCGCTGGGTCAAGCGCGTTAGACCAACCGACTTAACCCCCAAAGAAAACGACAAAACGCAAGTAACGGCCAGTCATTGGCGCGTTACACGGGAATGACGCACCACCCTTGGGCCGTCACTCACCCAGAAGCTAAAGAGCTCAAAAGCTTCAAACGAAATAACGGTCTATCGTAGGGCCGTTAAAGACAAGTAATGGTCGCTGGCATGACCGCTACTTCGGTCACGGCGGGAAAACATAGGATTGGCCGAATCGGCCCGATCCACGCCCCATTCACGCCGAAACGCAGGGGAAACACACCGCAACAACAAAAGACAACACCAGGGCATCAAAAACCCCACATGCAAGCTCAAAAACGCACGATCCGGGCGATTTAGACAAATCCACCCAAAATGGGTCGCCGAGGTTCCCGGGCTTCTACCGGCCTCGAATGAACACCAAATCGCACGAAACCAACGTGGATGGGATTCTAACATCCCTGCGGTCATTTAGAAACTAACTGAACCGCAAACGGTCACCGTTTATCGGCCGACCCTAAAAATCACGAAAATCACGGTTTAGGCAAAACAAGCCCAAACACGCTCGTTTCCTAGCCGAACGCCGTGCAATGGCAGGAAAAACGAAGATGGAGAAGCAAGGATCCGTGACCCTACCTCCACCGAAGAAACCGCGCCCCGAAAGGACTAAACCACGCCGAAAACCACTCGCGAACCGATTTCACCGGCTTTGAATCCACCGTTCGAGATCGCGCCAGAATCGATCCGATCCTCGCTCCATCGCGCATCCAACCAGCTCCACGGCTTCACCGCCTCGCCCACCTACGCCTCCGTCTGCAGCCGGAAAGGGGTGAGAACGAGAGAGAACGGGAGAGAGACGGACGGTCGCGCGAATGAGAAGGAGAGAGAGAAAGAGAAAAGAAAAAGGAAAAGAAATTAGGAAATTTTCCTAATTTTCGGAAATTCTGAAAATGCGCCGAAAATGCATAAATTCATAAAAATACGCAAAAATAGTCGAAACGACCGGCTCGACGAGTATATCGTCGCTGCAGCATCCACGAGCTCGAGAATTGACAAACAAACTCACCGTAGGGTTCCGTAACTAGTACGTGAGAAAAACCCACACGGCTCGTCAAACTCAACTCGGAAGCCACAAAAGCGAACCGAAACTCAACGAAACCAATCCGAAAGAGATCCGAAAGATCCAACAAAGATCCAACAAGAAACCGGGTCATTACATCCTCCCCTCCTTTAAGAAATTTCGCCCTCGAAATTAAGGACTAACAAAGGAGAAGCAGGGAGAGCAACCCAACAATACAAGACTCGGAAAACACAGCTCAGAGGGACACCGTCAGGTCACAACTACAGGTACACACTCTAGCTTCCAAGACAGCAAGTCTACAGCACGAGTACGGCACCAAAGTGAACACAACTGACACCTCCGAAGCAAGGGCAACGTCGTTTACGTCTCACAGGGCAAGAGACACGACAGCCACAACAATCGAAAACCAACACTGCAAAAAACACAATAACAACACGGCAAGCAGCAGCTCACACAAGGAGACACAGTCCTCACAGCTGACAGCTCGCAACATCATCGGCTCCAGTGCCAAAGGCAACAGGGGACACCTGGCACAGAGGACACCAACGACAACAACACCACTGGACCACAAACACCATCACGTCAGCACTCACTCAGATATCACATCTGATCAAGTCGCAAGCTAACTCCACTAAGGAAAAGGGAGCACAGCAAAGCTAACTGACAAGACAATGGTCCAAGACGAGAACGCAAAATCATAAAGAAACAGCGCCAAAACAACACAACGGCAGCACCTGCAGAATTTCGGCTCCGCACAACACGCAGCGCCAAGAAACACGTCTGCAAGCAGGGTCACAACAAGGCACAAGAACAGCTGAGCACACAACCACACAAGAACGGGTTACGCATTAGACTGCTCACCAAGAGAAGACCCACAACAACAAGAAACGACAACAATCTCGGGGGACGCAACTCAAGGACTAGCAACACGCCTCAAGAGCACAACACCCAAGAAGGAAAAAGCAGAGCAAAGGGTACTTAATCAGCAAAGAATGCCAACCAATTCCCCAACACTCACACAATTGCCAATGCCAACACAAGAAAAACCACAAACAAAGGCACGGCAACTGACGACATCAAGGCACGAGAAGCCAAGATGAAGTCACATCGAGAAAGAAAGAACCGCTCGATAAGTGGGTAGCCAACCCACACACAACAGCTGTACTCTCAACAACGTGCACAGGCAACAGAACAACATCGGAAATCGCATCTCAACACACGCCAGTGCCATCGCAATCAACAAGATCGCAATTCACACGCCACGAGCACCAATCCAGCGAATAACCGATCACAAAGAGCCTAAGTGCCATAAGAAAAGAGCACCAGCTTCAGCACAAAGCACAAGGAAAGCATCAATCTCAGCTTACCTTCACGTCCCGACACAATAAATGAGCCTTCACAATACATCGGCCGTTAGACACAGCACGACAATTACGGTACACAATAGCTCTTAACACCATTACGGAGTCCAAAGCCAAGCAACCGTACAACAAGAAGCAGATCAGACTCAAAATAAAGCTGTCTACACTTAAGCAGACACAGGACAAAGGCATCACTAAGACAGCAAATCCAAGGTAAACCTCGAAAAAGCATCACCACGAAGGACGAGAAGCAACAAGCTCAACAACAGTAGCTCACCAGGAAGGGAAAATCCTAGGTTCGCTCGAGCAACTTCTCAATCGAGGCAACACGACAACGAAACAATCAAAACAACAATGCATCAGAAGCTAAGCAGACTCAAGCCGGGACAACCAAAGCAACGTAAGAACGTGCATGGCCATCACACCAACGCTAAAAAGTCATAAGCCACCTGAGCAAAATACAGAAAACAGCTCGAACAATGCACTGCAGGTTCATGCCAACCGACAAACACTGCCAAGCGCAACACGATCGAGACCAACTTCAAAACGAACGAAGCACATCGTCGCATCCAGACGAGAGCAAAAACCATCTCGTACAGTGCCAACCAAGCACGTACAAGACCACACGCGAGAAGCACTGCGATAAACCATCGCAACACCTACGCCAGCAAGAGACTGTACTGGGCCTAAGGACTTTGGAAACTGTATATCTCGGATTCCCATGTACTTCACACAACAATGCTCTGATAGCTCAGAAAAGAAAAACTCCGAACATCTCAGAACACTGCTCTGATACCATCTGTGACGACCCGGATTCCGGATACCCGGTGCACCCGGTATAAATACCGAATACACGTGATACCATGAGGGACCCGCGAGGCCTCCCAAGCGCGGGAAAGCGCCGAAGGGATAAAAGGCATGTGTAGAGTACATTGAAGCCACAGAGATATAACAGTAAGCAAGTAAATTACATTAGATTGGATTGCTAAAGTAGCAGAAATAAAATTACAGCTTCATTAATAAATTTTTAACAATTAAACACAGAGTCCAGCCCAAAGGAAAGACAATAAGTCTAGCACAGTACAGTCAGACAGAAAGAAACGTACGCAGAAGTCGGGAGAAGCCCGACGTAGGTACAGTTGGCAGCTACAACAGCAAGAGAGCACTCCGCCAGGAACAGTAGAGGCAGACGTCGAAACCCACCTGAAAAGCAGCAGGGGTGAGTCTCAACAGAAACTCAGTAGGGGTCACGCGGATCTCCACTGGAAAACGCACAAAGCAAAAGCAACGGAAGCAGCAACAAATGCAGCAAAGCAGCAACGTAGCAAGGCCGGAAAGCTACACTACAAAGCTGTAAAGGAACAGACGGGAAGTAGGAGTAGGGAACACGTAGGAGAGGGTGAGAACCCGCACCAAACAAGCGGCTACCGAACTGACCTCGGCATCCCAAACTACTCCAAACAAAAAGGCAACAGGTGGATGACCCTAAACTCACACAGAAGGGTACATCGGCCTGTCAACCAGCCCAAACAAAGGCGAAGGCGAACGCCGACACCGGGAAACAGATAAAACACGACAGAGAACGTCGTGCACAAGGCCCCACGCACGATCAGAACACCGTGCGGACAACAAAACACTGACCTCGAGCACGGCCACGAACGGGCAACTCGCAAAGGTCACGACGCGCAAGAAAACACGAGAGCTACGCGTCACGTGACGGAAGCACCCCCTTAAAAAGCCAACTGCGTCCACTGACGTCTTACGCCGCACCTCAAGCGTCTCGCCTACAGCACTGCTGTAACAACAGCAGAGACAGAGACACAAGCTGAACCAAACAGGAACAACAAACAAGTAACTAGTCAGGGTCACGCCCGTCGACGTAAGTCCTCCGTCCCTGACCACGTGTGCACACACTGGCTATAGTCTAAGCCAGGTCCTCTAGCTAGTATTCTCCCTCGGTAGGACGCTACCGTTGACTAGGAGCCCGCGGAACTAACTACAAACCGCTCACCGGGAATAACCCTCCGCCATCCGCTAGCGGGTCGGCACCTCTAGGCCTTAGGTCACACAAGTGGAGGCTTCACACGACACAGAAGCTCAAAACACAAGTGCCGAAGTACAGACAGGCAACCACGCCCATCTACTCGTACTTCTAAGCACCAAATGGCAGCATCGCCACTGCCGACAACTCAGGACAAGCAACTAGACCTCCTATGTAACGATCCTGAGTCGAACGACTCAAGGCAAGATCGTCACAAACAGCGGAACAAGCCGCCAATCGGTCTAATCCTAAGCCAGAGAAATCACGCTCCGCAGAAAACAACACACGGAGACCTGAGGGAAACATCAAGAACCCTCAGCACAGCTGGACACGTAAACTGAGGTAGAACAACACCTCGAAGCATCCAGAAGCAGAGTCTTGGACAGGACAGAACCGCCAAGACACGCACAAACAAGGTCACATGTCAACCACTGGGTCACACCGGGTTGACCGAAACCAAACAACAAAAACATACAAGAGTAGGATCAAGAATCCTACCACAAGTAAGAAGACTCCTGGCTACCTTACAACGTAGTCTTAACCCTCATAGGACATCAAGAGACATCCACAGGACAACGGGCAGACCACAAGGACAAGCCAAGACACACAGAATCATCGGGCGGAAAGCTAAGGCGCAAAGGAAGTAACGCATAGGCCCTAGACCGTTATTAGCAAGTGACGGTCTAGTTCAGGGGCGTTATTTCCCAAACGACGGACGGACACAGACCGTCGCTCACACCACCCTAACAACCTACAAAGCACACAAAAGCCAAGTAACGCACGGGACCAGGGGCATTACAAGCAAACGGCGCACAGGGTACCCACCGTCACATCCAACGGTGCAGCAAACCCCAACCAACGTGAAGTAACGCACGACGCCAGGTGCGTTACAACCAAACGACGCGGCAGGAGAGGGCCGTCGCATTCCAAACGACGCGCAGGGGCCCATCCGTTACTTCAACGGCATGGCCACCCTCAACCCAGCACAAACAGCAAACGACGGACAGGGGCATGCGCGTTACTCACTAACGACGCACAGGGGCTCCACCGTCACTTCCAACGGGACAGCCACCCAACCTCGTCCACACAGAATGCAACGGCCAGGGGCAGGCGCGTTACACTCAAACAACGCACAAGGGTTCGACCGTCGAAGGCACCACCTCAACGAGTCAATCGTCAGTCAACATGCAAGCAACGGCCTGGGCAAGGCGCGCCGCTTCCATCTAACGCGCTGGGTCAAGCGCGTTAGACCAACCGACTTAACCCCCAAAGAAAACGACAAAACGCAAGTAACGGCCAGTCATTGGCGCGTTACACGGGAATGACGCACCACCCTTGGGCCGTCACTCACCCAGAAGCTAAAGAGCTCAAAAGCTTCAAACGAAATAACGGTCTATCGTAGGGCCGTTAAAGACAAGTAACGGTCGCTGGCATGACCGCTACTTCGGTCACGGCGGGAAAACATAGGATTGGCCGAATCGGCCCGATCCACGCCCCATTCACGCCGAAACGCAGGGGAAACACACCGCAACGACAAAAGACAACACCAGGGCATCAAAAACCCCACATGCAAGCTCAAAACGCACGATCCGGGCGATTTAGACAAATCCACCCAAAATGGGTCACCGAGGTTCCCGGGCTTCTACCGGCCTCGAATGAACACCAAATCGCACGAAACCAACGTGGATGGGATTCTAACATCCTTGCGGTCATTTAGAAACTAACTGAACCGCAAACGGTCACCGTTTATCGGCCGACCCTAAAAACCACGAAAATCACGGTTTAGGCAAAACAAGCCCAAACACGCTCGTTTCCTAGCCGAACGCCGTGCAATGGCAGGGAAAACGAAGATGGAGAAGCAAGGATCCGTGACCCTACCTCCACCGAAGAAACCGCGCCCCGAAAGGACTAAACCACGCCGAAAACCACTCGCGAACCGATTTCACCAGCTTTGAATCCACCGTTCGGGATCGCGCCAGAATCGATCCGATCCTCGCTCCATCGCGCATCCAACCAGCTCCACGGTTTCACCGCCTCGCCCACCTACGCCTCCGTCTGCAGCCGGAGCCGGAAAGCGGTGAGAACGAGAGAGAACGGGAGAGAGACGGACGGTCGCGCGAATGAGAAGGAGAGAGAGAAAGAGAAAAGAAAAAGGAAAAGAAATTCGGAAATTTTCCTAATTTCCGGAAATTCCAAAAATGCGCCGAAAATGCACAAATTCAGAAAAATACGCAAAAATAGTCGAAACGACCGGCTCGACGAGTATATCGTCGCTGCAGCATCCACGAGCTCGAGAATTGACAAACAAACTCACCGTAGGGTTCCGTAACTAGTACGTGAGAAAAACCCACACGGCTCGTCAAACTCAACTCGGAAGCCACAAAAGCGAACCGAAACTCAACGAAACCAATCCGAAAGAGATCCGAAAGATCCAACAAAGATCCAACAAGAAACCGGGTCATTACACAGAGCAAAGAACCGTGATAATGTCACAGTTCTTAATATTTTGAAAGCTGTAGTTAATACTGACAGATTTCCTTTTGTTCTTAGGTGCGCTTATGGAAAGGAAATATTGGATAGAATAACTGCTACAAATAGGGAGCAAGAGGATCAATGCTTGATGGCCAATCGATGTGATCACAATTCTGATCAACAGGAGGAAACTTCATCCAAGGTAAGCACTGGATCCGAAGAGATTTCGCTTGATGATTTATAGAATATAAATGAAGAACTTACTGATAGATGTAGGAAATTAAAATCTGAAAATAAAAAGTTGAAAAAGAAATGTGATCAGATTAATTCGAATGCTCCTTGAGAAAACTGTCAAGAACTGAGAAAATCTCATGAAATCTGCTTAGCCGATGTTGATAAGAGTAAGGAACAAATTTCTGTTTTGGAAAATAAAAATCAGGATCTCACAGATAAGATCTTTGAACTGAAAGAAAAACTGCGCTCAATTAACAGTGATCAAATCTGACTAAATAAGCGAGTTCAGAATGAAGAACTAATAAAAGAAAATGAAAGAATGATGGAAGAAATGAAAATTTTGAAGGATCAAAACAAAAAGCTCATGGTCTTAAATACTGTTATGGGAGAAAAATGGCCAACCATTGAAAATGGAAAGTGTGTTGAAAATGACTCTAAAGAAAGATTGAAACAGGAAATTAATACACTCAAAAGTCTAAATGATGCCTTACATCAACAGGTTATCAGCTATGAATCTGACATTGCTTGTTATGAGGTTGACATTATTTCTCTAAAGTCTGAAATCCATGATCTAAAAAATTCCATGTCTGAATCTGTGAAGGATAAAGGCAAAATGAAAATGCCTCAAAAAGATAATGTAAGTGGTCAAAGAAAAGGGACAGGCAACATTTCTGAAATTAAACAAGCCAAGAGAAACCAGCTGTGTACCACTTTTATTCAAAGCTCTGAAGTAGAAGGAACTTCAAGATAATCTCCAAAATAATCTACTGCGACTGAGAATCAAAAACCACTGAAAAATAAAAAGAACAATCAACATACTGAGAAAGTTCAGGTTAACAATAAATCTCATGCTAAGTATGTTAATTGCTTCTACTGTGGGAAATTTGGTCATGAGATGGCTGATTATTTTGTGATGAAGAATGATGATCTGAAACTTAACAGAATTCATGCTAGGAATTCTCAGATTAAGAAATCTTCTTTAGCTCAAAATAAAAAGATTCAGTGTTTTTACTGTCACAGAATTGGTCATCTTATGCATAATTGTGGACTAAAGAAACATGATGATCTCAATGCTAAAAAATTGCATGATAGGAATGTTCATGCTAAAAATCATGCAAATCATAAGAAGAACATTCAATGTTTTCATTGTGGCAAACTGGGCCACATTGCTGCTCAATGTTGGCACATTCAGGGGAAGAAATTTCATTCTGAATTTGTTAATTGTCATGATAACAAAAATGTTTTTGAAAGAAATAATTTAGACTCTAAGAGAAAGCACATTGGGTGTTTCGAATGTGGAAAGCATGGCCATACAGTCAAGGACTGTTGGCATGCTTAGGGAAACTCTGTTAAACTCAAATTTACTAAATTCCCTGTAAAAGGACATGCATTTGATAGGAACTTCATAATAATGAACTTTTTATGTTTCAACTGTGGTAAGCCAGGTCATAAATCGGCAAACTGTTGGTTACCCGAAAATAAGAGACAAATTGTTCATGTTAACAACAGAAAATTTCATGCTCATGCACATAGGTTTCATGTTCATGCTAATGTGCATAATAAGATTAAAAATTCTGTTGTTTCATGTAAATACTGTGAAAAATTTGGACATTTTATGAATGACTACTCTCTAATGGAATTTGATGATCATCTAGCCAAGAGATTATTTAAAACGCCTGTTGGGGGTAAAATAGGACCCAAGACTGCTTGGGTTCCTGCTGGATAAAAATAATCCAATTATTGCAGGTGTGCCTTGGAATGTAATAAAAGGGGTAATAATCCAAGGCACTCAAGAATGAAACCCCCAGGACCCTGCACTATTCAGGTCAGTTCTGCAAACTCTCTTTAAATTTTTTCATCTGACATTGTGTGTTTTAAATAGTGCATTTCATGCTAATCTGTCTGCGCTTGATTGAAATCTTCTGAAAATAATAATTGCGCATGATGCCTATGATAGTGACTCTTAGAGTGCACTACATATCTGCTTCTTAAGCAAAATGCACAAAAACATCTTCTCAGTATTCATTGTATAAAATGTACTTGATCATGGGAAGTTTGACTGCTTTCGCATGATGTTCATACTTTGAGCTATGTGTGCACATGGAAAAGATTAGAAACTCATGAGCATAGTCTGCACATTCATGATGCATAATTTATCAAAACTTCCTGCAGTCTGTCATTACACTTGTTGCATTTAAAATCTTCATACATTGCATATAGTCAGGGGGAGCTTGGTTGTCCCTGCATAATGTTCATGATATTCATGTTCAGGAAATATCTCCAGGAGAGTCATTGCATATGCATGCATGTAGAGCAGTGTATTGCATATCATCAAATTTAAAAAATCTAAAAAGAAATGACTCATTACATCTAGACAGGGGGAGATTTGTCAGATTCATTTGTTCCACACTTCCTGAATCCCTCTTGCTTAGTTGTTTGAATCAATCTACTGCTCTCTAGTATATAACCTGAATGTTCTGCTATTCTCATGTTGAAATAGCTGATCTGTCTGTATTCTAGACTCAGCTACTGCTTGTTGATATACTCTCTTCTGATACTCTTCTCTCTTGTTGTTGACTCTTCCACCAGCTTACACTCTTCACATTATTTTTAGCTGGTATGACTGATCTGTGTCTAGTGTTGATTAGTTGGTCAGCTATATTTTTGATCTGATCTGAGGAACACAAGTTGCAGACCATGCAATTCAGTCTGAGAATCATGTAGAAAATCCTATCATATAGGTTTAAGAATAACCACTAAATCAGACTGATGTAAGAGTTATGTATTCTCAGATTTGCATTTAAATGACTTGAAAATATCTGAATGGTAAGCTTTAATAAATTTTAACCACATATGTTATGAAAACGTTAGACTCACTCGTCTGAAATCTGAATATTTGAAATCAAGGCTATCTTTGGTTGAGATACATAGAGTGAGTATTATTTTTAAACATTAACTTGAAAAAATGTTGACTAAATGAAAAAATGTGAATTCAGAGCAATGACTTGGTCACTGAGAAACTGAGTTCTCTATCAATGAAATAAAGTAAACCTATGTCATGAAGTGCCATAGTTATCTCTGGTGAAAATTTATTGAAAAACCTGACAGAGCAATGGCATATTTGTGTTGAGTAACTGGGGAGTCTGGCCTCTAATCAAGGTGTCTCCTCACGTAAAAAGACATTCCTATTTCCTAAGTCTGGTCTCAATGTTGAGAGGCAATGACAGTTATCACACTGAGTAACTGGGTCACTTCACCTGAGACGTGTTGTGCCTCACGTAAAAAGGTGTTGATTGACTTAAATTACTCAAGAAAAGTATAAAGTACTTCAAATGAAAAAATCTTGCAAATTCTATCAACTCATGCTCTTGTAAAAGTGTTTAATCTCAATACTTTTCTGTGTAACTCTCAAAGGAGTCATTGAGATCTTGGGTGTAAGATAAAGATGATTGGTCCTGAGTGTTATCGGATTATTTGGTTCACCTTTATTAAAACATGAATTCAGATATAAGTACTGATTTTGATTGACAAATTTGGTATACATCATAATTAAATCAGGTTGGTCAAGTTACCAATTCATAACCCTCTATGATAGGAGAGTCTATTCATGTTAAGACTCATTGTATTGGTGCATGCCTTAAAATTCCTCATGATTTGTTTCACCCCTGACAACTTGATCAACACGCACTTTGTTGATAATTCTCTCTTATCGGTTGATTAATTGTTCCTTGAGATGTACTGTGCTTTGACTGTTTCTCACCTGTTGGAATCTTCCATCTTGTTTCTGTAACCAGTTCTGGTTCTGTGGACTTTCCACCTACACTATTCTGTCCATGCATATATAAGGTGCCACAACCATTATTGTTTTGGATTCCTTGTGGTGGTAGATTTCATATTGCTTTTGGTTAACCAGAATTCATTCATGCACTTTAGGGGGAGTTCTAGGTCATCTGCATTTAGGGGGAGAGTAGTCAAACATTCATGTTGATAGGGGGAGTTCTTATATTTTATTCTTCAGTGCTCATCTTGCATGTTTCTATGGGGGAGTATTGGTATTAGATTTCATACATGTCTTTCATTTCACTCGCAAACCATCTCCTTTTTGTTTATGACAAAGGGGGAGAATTGTTTGCTGAGTCTGTGCGACTCATTGTGTTGACATCATCAAAAAGGGGGAGATTGTTGTGCCCCTTGTGCTTTGATGATAGGGTGTTATTGTTTTGATGATGGCAACTCAAGGAGTCACCACATAAGATGGCAAATCAATGAGTCACCACATAAGAATGATGATGATAATGATAGTGTGTGTGATGATAAAATGATGTTTCGAATGCATTATTCTAATTAAGCTCCGTGCAAGGTTGCTCACATGTCGTTAAGCTTGTACATGCATACATAAAGTCGATGCAAGCATGCAATAGAGTCAGTACATTGCTTAAGTCTGTACAGGGTTAATTATCTAGGCTTGTGCATTTCATAACTATGTTTCATGGTGGCCATACGTTAGTGAATGCCTAGACTCATGCATGTTCAAGGAATAAAGTCTGTACAGAGTTTTGCCAAGACTACATCAACTCAAGTCTGTACATTCGTTGATGATAAGTTTGTACAACTTCCATTGTTTCACTCGACTAGTCAGTACAGCCAGTGCTCTTCATGCATATACATAGTCAATGCATTATTTTGTCTCACACATAGACCAAGTCTGCATACGATTGCTTTGATGACTTAGCGAGTTTATACATTCATGAGCATAGTCAGTGCATTCGGTTGTCTCATGCATATACAAAATCTGCACATTCTCTACTGATATACCCGTGCATAACATGTCCTTGCATCTCACCTCTCGAGGTCAGTGCAAGCTCTAGTCGGTGCAATCGTCGTCTGGTATGGACCGTTAGATCTTGTCTCTTCATCTCAGTGCAAATACGTCTTGGTGAAAGCGGTGTCTTGTACTTCTCTTTACCAATTCGGTGCAAGTCTCTGTCTCACTCACAAACATTGTAGCCCCATTTCCATCTCGGTGCATTACGTGTCTAGACATAAATTGGCTCAGTGTATTTCATTGCAGCATACACTTTTAGGTTTGTGCATATCTTGTTTGTGCATCTTTGTGCGTCTCGCCTTTCAGATTCGGTGCAAGGTCTGTCTTGCATCCGTTTTTTGTTCGTATGATTCTTCTCTTTCATCTTGGTGCAATTCTCGCAAATCTAACTCGGTGCATCAACTGTGTTACACAATTGTTTTAAGAGTCTATGCATATCTTTGATCCTTTCTTTTGACTCGATACAATGTCTTCTTCTTGTGTCTCTTGGACCCATGTCTGTGCATATGGTGTCAAGCTGTTGTGTAAGTCAATACAATGGTTGACTTGAATATCTCTACTCAGTGCATTCTATGTTTGAACATAACGGTGCAAACTATGCTAAGCGTTTGATTAAAGGCCTTGTGTTTTTCTGACAGAGCTTCTCTCCGAGGAGGGGCACGTGATCCACGGGAGATCAACCTCTAAGGAGTGCCACGTGGAAGGCTACAACGCTTAGATCGCGACACGTGGCTGAGAGCCTTCTGGAAGCTAATGGGTAGGAGTTCTTCATCCACACGCCCAGTGAGAGTATATAAGAAGACAGTGATTGATGCAGAACAAGTGTGGTGAAGAAGAATGAGGAGTGAGCCTAATTAAAAAAGGAGAGCATGCACGATCCAGTAAGGAAAAGAAAAAAAAAAGAGAGCAACAGAGAAGAAAATGGAAGTTGCAGAAGAAAAGGAGAGAGAGAGAGAGTTCGTGAAGAAGAAGAAGAGAAGCTTCATGAGAAGATCTGTCTTCACTAGAATATGGATCAAATCCAATCCAGTCAGCTCCGTGCGAGCCACATCATGTTCTTATAGCTTGCAGCCTTCAGTTGCTGTGTGTCCTCGTCTTTTGTTTCCCTTTTCTCATTTGTCATTTACTCAAGCTGTTGGTCAGCGGTTGCAGAGGATTTGTTCCTCTGGTCGACAAGCTGTAAGGCCCAGCGAAGCTTTTTATCAGCGGATGGCAAGCTGTGTTGCCCAGCCGATGTTGGCAAGCTATGAAGCCCAGCGTTCTTCAAGCTGTTTGGCAACAAAATTCACACTCAGGTTTGAGTGTAGGGTGGATGTAAGTCTGGAGAACCGAACCACCTAAAAATTCTTTTGTCCTTTATGGTTTGATTCGTTGATTGCTTTCCGCCAGATGCATACTAGGACCGTAATCCAACTGTGGTGATTGATTGAGTACGCATCTCTGATGCTTAACAGTTTGTCCGTTGAATTTGTATTTCTCACTTCGTTCAAATCTTAAATTGATCAAAATTTCTAAAAAGATCCATTCACCCCCCTCTAGATCTATTTCTATCAGCTCACGCACCCCATCAGCTCTTTTAGCTGAAGTCGATGCATATCACGCCCCAAGTCTTTGCACATAAGGAAAGTCAGTGCACATTTCTATTGGGGCATGCAGGTCGGTGAAAGCTTCAAGGTTAGTGCATGCTTGATAAGGTCGGTGCAGGCTTCAAGGTTCCTTGCATGCAGGTCGGTGCACATCTTCATGGTTAGTGCACATTTGATAAGGTCGGTGTACATCACGCATTTCATCTAATACAGGTCGGTGCACATCTTGAGTAAGGTCGGTGCACGCTTCAAGGTTCCTTGCATGCAGGTCGGCGCACATCTTCCCCGCTCCCAACTAAGGTCGGTGCACATCCTCCCCGCTTGCAGCTGTTGCAAGTGTATGTAGGTCGGTGCACATTCCTATTGCAAGCTTATGAGGGTCGGTGCACATTTCTGTTGCAAGCTTATGAGGGTCCGTGCACATTGGAACAAGGTTGGTGCACATTTAGGTTTCTGCCCAGCCAAGGTTGATGCATAGTCCATTCTTTGGACTCTCAAGGTCGGTGCATAGTCCATTCTTTGGACTCTCAAGGTCGGTGCATATGTAAAGAAGGTCTGTGCATATCTTGAGAACTTGCAACTCAGGTCGGTGCACATGAACCGTTTGGCAACATGCCTTCATACCTGGACACATCAAAAGATGACATGAATTTCTGAGCCAATTGGTTAATGATTCATGGTGTGATGTCATCAAAATATCATGTACTCAACATTCTCCCCATTTTTGATGATGGCAAACAATGAGTCATGTGCTTTCTGATTAGATATGTGAGTTAAAAAGGCAAGTCAGAAATATATGCAGCGTGGATATGCTGTGAACAAGATATGCAACGAAGGCAAAAACTCCCCCTTAGGCAAGCACCCCTGAATGCAGACTTACACAGAAAACACACCCTCTCTCCCTCCCCCTGGATGCAGACTCACACACTCTCCCCCTTTGACACCATCAAAAAATGAGAACAGGGGATAAGGATGAGAGCAGAAAGGAATTCAGAGGAGATGTTCAGAACTAAGACACAGATTGGTGAATCTGGACCACCACATGAAGGGGCTCCTAGCAGGCTAACAGTGTAGGTTAGAATGGGAACTGAGGGATTAAAATCAATAACACAGGGGAGCACGATGGAAATCAAGGAACAAGCAAGGGTATGCTCATAGAGACTACTAAGGTTGATATATCTTGAGGAAACACTAATGTTCCCGATTCAGTTAATCTCAAGAGACAATAGCCATCAGTAGTGAAGTCAACCAAATTAGAACCAGGAGACTATGGATGAGGCACCTCTGGTGAATACCTGAAAAAGAACAAACAGTCAAGTGGAACTGGAACCGTTGAACATGAGGAGTCACGACTGTTTCAGCGCATCTACCCCAGTTACTTAGTGCAGTTCACTATGGTGCTGCATGGGAGCCAGAGTTGGCCTGCCACAGCATGTCTGACCCGCTAGAACTTCTTTGGTGAAGTGGTGCAGTTTCTCAGTGGAATAGGCTATTGCTCTGCCCTTGTTGTTTGTAATGCTTGAGCTTGAGGGATTTTCCCTTTGTTTTTGTTTTTTTTTTGTTTTTTGTTTTGGAATATGAAGAACCAGAGCAGAGTTAGTCAAGAGAGTGCCTTTTTACGTAAGCCACCTCACGTCTCAGGTGAAGTGCACCTAGTTACTCAGCAGCTCTCAACCATTGCTCTGCAGTAAGTGCCTGGAGCCAATGTCTCACAGTGAAGAATGGTTGACCACAATACTGAGCTCATAAAAGTGGTTACTAGATGAGCATACACCGAACGTCATGGCATATCAAAGATTGTAGACCAAGGAGGTTCCCTCGACAGGGTTCATGATTTCAAAATGCAGAAGGTTGTTGAGTTTAAGCCCTCAATTTAAGAATTAGCCTCAATGCGAAGTGCAGGGATTCCTCTAGAATATGGCCAGATAATAAATCAATCTTAGGAAAGAACCTCTAAAGAGAAGACTTGCTCCCCCCGAATCCATGCATGCAAAGTGGAGTGAATGCAGAGTGCAGGTTCCCTTGATACCGGGCGGAGGACTGGCCTCTACGCATGGTGAGTGGTTTCAGGCAGACTGAACCTGCCCTTCCCCACAGCAACATTTTATATACCAAAGGGACACTTACTTATGATGAGCATGACAACATGTAGACATATGAGATGCAGTTAGCTAATTATGCACAATGGACAGAAAGAAAAGGAAGCACTTTAGGTGGGTTGCACTTATTTCAAAAAAGAGTAGTCAAGTGGGAGGTCGACACAAACCCAATTCTCTTCTCAAGGTGGAAAATCTATCAGTGCTCAAAGGTTTGGTAAAAATATCTGCCACTTGTCTTTCAGATTCTATGAACTAGAATTCAAAATTTTTCTTGCTTACCTCATCTCGAAGAAAGTGATGCCTTACTTCAATATGTTTGGAGTGCGAATGCTGGATGGGATTTTTAGCCAAATTGATGGCGCTTGTATTGTCACACAGGATGGGCGTACAGCCAAGGTCAACTCCATAGTCCTGGAGTTGATGCTTGATCCATAGTACTTGAGTCCCACAGCTTTCTGTCGCTACATACTCTGCTTCAGCGGTAGACAAGGCCACTGAGTGCTGCTTCTTGGAAGCCCAAGAGACCAGGCAGCCACCCAAGTAATTGCAATACCCGCTAGTGCTTTTCCGATCAAGTTTGCTCCCAGCATAGTCAGCATTAGTATATGAAGTTAAATCAAAACATCATGATGAGAGATACCATAGTCATAGGTCATGTGTTTTAGCAATGTATCTGAAGATTCTCTTAACAGCAATCAGGTGAGATTCCTTCGAATTTGCTTGAAATCGAGCAAATATACACACACTGAACTGTATATCAGGCCGTGACACAGTGAGATATAGAAGGGATCCAATCATACCTCGGTATGTCTTAGGATGTACATGTTGCCCATTCTCAACTGCATCCAAGGATGCATTTATTCCCATGGGTGTGGATATGGCCTTGGTATCCTTCATCCCGAATCTCTTCAAGATCTCCAGTGTGTACCTGGACTGGTTTATGAAAAGGTCTTCCTTTGACTGTGAGACTTGCAATCCAAAAAAAAATCTAAGCTCTCCCATAAGTCTCATTTCAAATTCTTTTTTCATGAGTTCAGCAAATTGGTTGCACAAGGTAACATTTGTTGATCCAAAAATTATGTCATCCACATAAACCTGTACAATGATGATGTGGCCATCCATTACCTTGGTGAAGAGGGTTTGATCAATCTTACCTCTGATGTAGCCCTTGTTAGTTAAATGAGCACTGAGCCTATCATACCAGGCCCATGGAGCCTACTTTAAGCCATAGAGAGCCTTGTTCAACTTGTAAACATGATTAGGTAAATCATCAAGTTCAAATCCAAGAGGCTATTCTACAAACACTTCTTCATTAATCAGTCCACTCAAAAAGGCACTTTTGACATCCATTTGATACAGTTTAATGCCTAAAGAACATGTAAAGGCTAGCAGGATTCTGATGGCTTCTAATCTAGAAAAGGGGCAAAGGATTCTTCAAAGTCAATGCCAATTTCCTAATTATAACCCTTGGCCACTAACCTGGCCTTCTTTCTAATGATGGCCCCTTCCTCATAAAGTTTGTTCTTAAAAACCCATCTAGTCCCAATGACATGTTGGTCGGTGGGTCTGGGAACTAAATACCAAACTTGATTTCTTTCAAATTGGTTGAATTCATCATGAATGGCATTAACCCAATTTTCATCTAGAAAGGCTTCTTCAATGCATTTTGGTTCAAATTGAGAGACAAGAGCAGTGAGATCTTCATTATGGACAGCATTATGGAAGGACCAGGTCCTAGGGGATCATTAATGCTTCCTATGATGTTCTGAACATGATGGTCCTTTAGGGTATGAAAATTTGTAAAGGACTCACCTGGCATGATTGATTGTGCGGGAGCTTGGGTTGGCTGAACGGCCTCTTGTTCTGCAGGTTGTGACTGATCGTTCACCGTAGGGTCTTCCTTATGTTCAAAAAGGCTTCCGTCAGCATCCTCCCTTTTGTTGATATCAGGACTGTCATGTTTATCCGTTAGTGTCTCATCAAACGCCACATGTAGAGTTTCCTCCACAGTTTTGTAGTGCCCTAGAATTTACATAACAATTTCTGGATTATTTATAGAATTTTCTAGAATTTATTAGGAATTTATAAAGGCTAAATAGATTAATAAATGGATTATTGAAATAATAAGTCATAAGGCCCAATTGTGTTAAATAATTAACATAGCCTATTTAAATAAAATCAAAAAGGTTTAAGGACCAAGCCCATTAAGTTTGCCCCATATTCTAGAAGGTTATTTAGCCTATTTACATATTCTAAGGATAAATATTATTTTTATGGATAATAATATGGATAATTAACAAGAGAGTTTGATTTATGCTGAATTCTTTGCACGTTGGATGTAGCAGTCTATCGTGCGACCGCCACAGCCACATAACACACCAGTCTTGATGCGTTACACCATGTTAGTTCCGTGAATGAAAGAACGAGCATAAAGATTGGAACTTTGGGATCCTATCTGCAAGAGATCAACTTGGGAGAGCTTATAACATTACTAAGGACTCATAGAGATTAGGTTCTGACAAATTAAGGACTCTAGAATCGATCTATTCTTCAAACCCTAGCCAAAACCCTATAAATATGATCTAGTTCTGAACTGAGCAACCCTTACTTTTGGCTCGTGAAGAATCAAGGTAAGGAGTCATAATTTCGGATAAGTTCTTTAGAAGACTTTGTTTAGTATACTTTAGACTAATAGTTCTCCAAATTTCACGTTAGGAGATCAAGCAACCAAGGAGATTGAAGCTTCCAAAGTTGCTGGTTCGGCCATAATAACTCAGGAAACTAAACGCAAGACCCCTGAAGATCAAGAGATTATGACGTCTAAATGAGGTAATTAGATCTCAATCCTCTAGAACTTTTAGTTCACCTTAGTTTCACCTTCTTACCCTCAAAATTTCACATCTTTAGGTCAAGAGGTCGTGGAGTTAGAGCAGTAGGAAATTGCTGGAAAATCACTGGAAATGGAGAACTAGGGCACGGTTTTCAGACTCAAATTAGAAGCTTAAAGTCTAGTTAAGAGGTAGGTGATCTCATGATTGGCAAAAACATCTTGTTAGGGATAAAAGCCCTCTGGTTTTGATTGATTTCATGCATCGTAGATCATGATTTTAATGTTTTCCTAGGACATGCATACATATATACTCTTAACCCTAACTAAGTTCAAAAGGAACTCTCTTGTCAAATTCACAGAAAACCCATGCATACTAGTAGGTTAGCCTTCATTCTATCATGTAGAAGTTTATATATGATTTCTAGACATGATGTAAGTTGAAACCTTAAATTTTTTAATATCTTTTCTGCCAGCAGACGATATGACGCATCAAGGTAAGACCATCACAATGATCTAACGGCCTTACAACAAGCCGTCACACCTTCTGTTGTTTTTAAATTTCTCTATTATCTCTGACGGCCCAGACTCAGTGCGTTACAACACTGTAACGGTCCCACGATAAACCGTCACAATCACTGTGACGCCCCCATTCTCGACCGTCAGAGTAACTGATGCGGGACGGACACGGGAGACGACACTTATACGGTGCCACCCTCGGACTCTAGATGAAGACACGACCAGCAACATACACCAGGGAGACACTAAGCCCGACACTACGAGCTCCTAGTGGCGAAACGTCACTAACAGAAGTGTAAGCTCACTTGTCGTCCCATGCGAGGGAAAGCGCGGACCGTACGCGGTTAAGAAATCGGCAGAGGTCAAGGGTAGTCCGACTCAACTTCCGGACTCGGATCGAGTCGCGGGACGGGTCACTCTCACTCTCACAGCGGTGACATGGACACACGGGCTAGTACCTACACTCTCGGCAGCGGCAAAAGACCGTATACTAGCTAAGCAATGTAATGCCAAGGAGTTAAGACCTTTACCTCCACGCACCCGGCGTGGCGAAGACAACCCCGGCCGAATCATGGACTCCCGGTTAAACAATATCACAGCAATACAAAGATTTGACCCACTCCACGCAGGGAGGTAAAAGGTCACATGGGGAGCCCGGGAATCACGCAACTCGGGTTGACGGGCAGCATCTTGATGTCGCCCGGCGGTGCCGAACTCCTTGTTTTCGTGCTTTCCGAACGGCGGGTTCTGCGGGCCCGCGGGGCCCACGGATGGCAGTCCTCCGGATCTGTGGGGGTGAGACCCACTATGATGGTGACACCTAGTGGCGCACCTCCACGGACGGCGGTCGACCGGGAACACCAATCGGGGGTCGATCGGCCCCGATTCCCAATTGTTGAACTAGCTGCCCACGGATTTTGATTTCTGTTTTTCGGCGCGCGCTCCGGCGAAAACGGCCGCTGCGATCAATCCCGACGTCGAATCGGGACGCATAAGCTATCGTTGGAAAGCTCTCTTCAAATGCTTCAATCTAGTCCCAGAGAGATCTGCTGGATCTGGTCGGATTAGAACTTTAATGAATTTAACAGTCCCTGTTGTACAGTAACCGAAACCTCAGATTTGTAGGGTACTTGTCTGAGAACCACCGTTGAACGCCTAGTAAACCTCCGATTCAGCTCTTGAGCTATTCTTCAAGTTGTAGGGGATCAAACCATGGAACTGGGACTATTTTTGGAATATGATTTGTAGGTGATGGTGATTTACTATGATTTTTGGGGTGACTGGCGGTCGGATCTGGGAACAGGGGGACAGAATTATAGCTGGGACTGAGAACGATTTTTAGAAAATATGAAATGGACGAACCAAAAATTGAGAAAAATTGTGGATGAAGGGGTGGATGGGTGGAATCCGAAATAAAATTGGGCGAACCAACATAAATCAAAAAGTGGATCTAAGACTTGAAACTCAGGGCGGATGGGAACCTGGACAGAACTTTGGCAGAACTGAAGTGGAAGAGTAGACGAAAATCTAAAATTATGAAACAGGATCTGAATGACAAACCAAACTTTGTGGATAGTTCTTGACACCTTTGGAACATCCAGTAAAATTCCTAGGTCGATCTGAGCTCGTGGTTGATGGCTGAATTTCGTGGAAGCTGCTGTGGTACTGCGCAGGAAGAACTTCGTTGATGGCGGTGGCGGTGCGGTGGCGGCTCGTGGCGACGGCGACCGGAACTGATAGGGTGGAGTCTCACCACCAAGAAGCAACCTTCACAGCTGCAAGGGGAGAGGGAGGGGCGCACCAAGCTGGAGCTCCAAGGTTTTTTCATTCCAAATGAATGCATTAATTCTACTAAAATGGAAAATATAAGCTTAAATAGGTTACATCTCACATCCATCCACAACCATTGGATCTAGGGGATGGGAATGGAGGGTTGGGATGGAGTGTGACACACACACACAAAATAATATAAAAAAAATAAGGGGGGGGCGGCCCTTGGACCAAGGAGAGAGGGTGGACTAGTTGGTGGGGGTAGGTGGCCTCCCATGTGGACTTTTCTAGTCCATTGTCCCCCATGTGTCCAATTCCCATTCAAACTTCTAGATGCTCCCATGTGACATGTTGACTGACCCCACGTGGGACCCTAGGCTGAGGTGGCCCAATGGGGTGGCGCTTGGGGGGCCCGTGGGGCCCACGGGGTCCGAATTGCACATAAGCCCCTATTACAATCAAAATGTCAAACCGAATGCAACGAAATAAACACAAATTAAACTCACATAAAGTCTAACTAAATATAATAAGTGGGGAGGCTCAAGGCGGAGTCTCCAGGCTGTCTCCGAGCCAGATGGACGCTGAGGTGGCTCGTGTCATGCTCCGTGTGCGGTATCGGTGGCTCGGCGTATCGTGCCGATCAACTGCTCGGGTGTCCGCACCAATTCTCCCCGGGTGGGAGAAACTCGACCCTGTCGAGTAAGGGTCTGCATCGCTCCTGTATCGCTCCAAAAGGTCTGGATCAATCCGCTGCAACTCACCATGTGCAATCCATGTGTCCTCAATAGCGGGCCGTCCTCTCCATCGCACTAGGTAGCGCGGGTAAGATCCACTCCTGGTAACTGTCACTTGCTCGTCCAGTATACGATCTATATGCTCACGCTGCCGTGAAAAAGGGGCTAGAGGTGGAAGTGGACACTCAGGTGTGGGATCACTCTCAAGGGGAGGAGATGGCTCGAAAGGCTCACTAGGGATCACCGCTGGGTCCCTATATGCAACTAGATCCGAAACATTAAAAGTAGAGCTTATACCATATTCCTCGGGCAGGTCCACAACATACGCATTGGATCCAACGCGTTTCAACACTCTGAATGGACCGGCTTCGCGAGCTTACAACTTCTTAACGGTTCCAGAGGGAAACCGTCCAGCTCTTACCCTGATCATGACATATTCGCCCTCTTGGAACTCTCGGTGGTGTCTAAGGGCACCGGCTAACTCCTTGTATCATGCATTGCTGGCCTCAACTGTGACGACGGACATCGTCATGCAGACTCCTAACATGTTTAGCAAAAGAAAAGAAACACATGATGCACACACGACCTAACATGCTTACCAAAAGAAAAGAAACACACGGATGCACACACGACCCTAAACAACCCTACAGTTAGTAAAACCCAATCATATGCAAGGTGGTCCAGGACATCCGAATGTGTGCCATGCATGCATTTGACATAACCGGAGGTTAATGTCATGGTGGACTCCTAGACATCCTACGATGCACCAACCATGGACATGGGGTTTGGATGTGGGAAGTCCAGGAGGTTTGGGTGGTTGAGGTGGCCCGGGGAAACCAAAGTCCTCATTACCCCCAAATGACGGTTCGGACCTATTGCCATGTAAAGGTTGCTAGGCCCGAGTAGGAGGGGTGTGATAGTGGACTTCCTTAAAGAGGTGGAATGGAGGTTGTGGGCCAAAGGGCCCATGAAGAAAGGGATCGAAGGGATCAAAGAATGTGTGACCCCTCGATATGGATTCCCTCATTTCAAGGTTCCATGTGTGGAATTCTAGAAGGTGTTGATGGTCACCTTCATCCGTGAAGGGAGATGAGACGGTGGGGGTATGATGGTGGACCCTCTCGAAAAGGTGGTGTAAATATGGTGGGTCACGGAGTCCATAAGAGAATGGGTCGAAGGGATCAAAGAAAGTATGACCCCTCGGACTAGGCTTCCACAAATCACTGTCCCACATTTGGAAATCTTGGAGGTGTAAATGATCACCTTCATTCATTGCGAGAGATGGGATGACAGTCATAGGTAGAAAGTAAGATTCCTCCATTGGGCAAAGGGGAATGAAGTTGGACTCGGCCGGCAAAGGGAGGAGTAGAAGAACCTCCGTGGTAACATGACCCACAGTGTACACGGAGGTGATGGACCCTAGGGATGGATGTGTGAAGCTACGACCTGTAGGTCGGTCGAAGCGTGGGGCCAACAAGTGCGTAAATGTCAACTACCGGTCTAATCCTTTAAGAAGATCATCTAATGTATCCACATGGTGACTAGACCGGAAGGTGGTATGGAATGAGTTGACCGGCACTAATGGTAGGGTAGGGTCCATGGATGGGAGGAGAGATGGGGCCAAGCCGTTCTTGAGCCATCTAAGAAGTGGTTCGGCTATGAAAAGTGTACCCGTTAGAAACACGGGTGGCTCAGGCTTTGGCGGCTCCAAATGAGAGGGCTCCGAAATAAGATCGGAAGGTGAGGTTTCTCCAACCCCTTTATCCCCTAGGGCTAGAGATGTCCGAGTGGGACACTGTCCGGCAAAGTGGCCAAACCCCTGGCAGCGATAACACTGTTGTCGTGATCCTCTACGCTCCTTGATAAGTGGGTCCCTACCCTTATCCTCCTGACGGACAGGGGGTGTAGGCAATGGGGCTCTCGTGGGTGGGGGAAGAGGATCCACCAAGATGGGGAGAGGACCTCGGGATGGCACTCTAGATGACACTAGATTGGGACTACCGGTTGCTACCTCCTTAGGGTCATGCTTGGTTCTATCTCGGCTAGGAGGTAGGCAAGGGGGAAGCAGGGACTCAATATAATCACACTTCCTATCCACCTTATCCAAAATGATTTGGAAGAGTTCAGAAATGGTGGGGTTTGGAGTAGGAGCGATGTGATGGACTCCCCCATATGAAGTCGGTCTAGTCGTGGACCTAGGCTCTTCTACATGTGTGGCGCGTTGCCTCCGATTATGGCCCACTTGGGTGGATGTGATTGGGTGGGGTCGGTTGGAGGTGACCGGGCCGGGTAGGTAGACCTTCCTAAGTTCGTCCTTCATCTCATGCCACGACTCGATGGGCCTTTGCCTCCTAACCTCTCTCATGCGCTCAATGCTCTCCCATTTCCAGGCGGCTTTGTGGACAAGCCTCTCTCGGGCAAAACTAACTTGCATGGCATCGGACATAGTATAACAATCAAAGTATGTTTCCATGGCGGCTTCCCACTTGAGGTAGTCGCCTGGGTCATTGGAGCCATAAAAGTCCGAGGCTTCGGGCCTACGGAAGTGGAGGGGATGGTTGCCAAGCCCATGGGTGGACTAACGGCCATATTGCCCAGGTGATGAGGAATCCATGGGAAATTGGAGACTATATGATGGACATGCCGACACAAAGGGACAAGACAAACCGACTAATGCAAACACACACTAGATGATGCACTTAGACCTAAACCAGTATCTGGTACATGGCGGAGTTAATCGATCCGAAGATCACTCGCGCAAGTGTGCGGTCTTCCCGATAGGCGTAGCCTAACGTTCGGACAACACCTTTTAAGATACCGAATAAAGGGTGCAAATGCAATTTAAAACACACTTTTTTTTTGTTTTAAAAATAATGATGGTCCTAGACTCGACTTAGACCATGATGCATGCAAGACATATGCAAAGACTACCCTAAACTCAACCTGGCTCTGATACCAAACTGATGCGGGACGGACACGGGAGACGACACTTATACGGTGCCACCCTTGGACTCTAGATGAAGACACGACTAGCAACATACACCAGGGAGACACTAAGCCCGACACTACGAGCTCCTAGTGGCGAAACGTCACTAACAGAAGTGTAAGCTCACTCGTCGTCCCATGCGAGGGAAAGTGCAGACCGTGCGCGGTTAAGAAACCGGCGGAGGTCAAGGGTAGTCCGACTCAACTTCCGGACTCGGATTGAGTCGCGGGACGGGCCACTCTCACTCTCACAGCGGTGACATGGACACACGGGCTAGTACCTACACTCTCGGCAGCGGAAAAAGACTGTATACTAGCTAAGCAATGTAATGCCAAGGAGTTAAGACCTTTACCTCCACGCACCCGGCGTGACGAAGACAACCCCGGCCGAATCACGGACTCCTAGTTAAACAATATCACAGCAATACAAAGATTTGACCCACTCCACGCAGGGAGGTAAAAGGTCACATGGGGAGCCCGGGAATCACGCAACTCGGGTTGACGGGCAGCATCTTGATGTCGCCCGGCGGTGCCGAACTCCGCGTTTTCGTGCTTTCCGAACGGCGGGTTCTGCGGGCCCGCGGGGCCCACGGATGGCGCTGTCCTCCGGATCTATGGGGGTGGGACCCACTATGATGGTGACCCCTGGTGGCGCGCCTCCACGGACGGCGGTCTGCCGGGAACACCAATCGGGGGTCGATCGGCCCCGATTCCCAATTGTTGAACTAGCTGCCCACGGATTTTGATTTCTGTTTTCCGGCGCGCGCTCCGGCGAAAACGGCCGCTGCGATCAATCCCGACGTCGGATCGGGACGCATAAGCTATCGTTGGAAAGCTCTCTTCAAATGCTTCAATCTAGACCCAGAGAGATCTGCTGGATCTGGTCAGATTAGAACTTTAATGAATTTACAAGTCCCTATTGTACAGTAACTGAAACCTCAGATTTGCAGAGTACTTGTCTGAGAACCACCGTTGAACGCCTAGTAAACCTCCGATTCAGCTCTTGAGCTATTCTTCAAAGTTGTAGGGGATCAAACCACGGAATTGGGACTATTTTTTGAATTTGATTTGGAGGTGATGGTGATTTACTATGATTTTTGGGGTGACTGGCGGTCGGATCTGGGAACAGGGGGATAGAACTGTAGCTGGGACTGAGAACAATGTTTAGAAAATATGAAATGGACGAACCAAAAATTGAGAAAAAGTTTGGATGAAGGGGTGGGTGGGTGGAATCCGAAATAAAATTGGGCGAACCAACATAAATCAAAAAGTGGATCTAAGACTTGAAACTCAGGGCGGATGGGAACCTGGACAGAACTTTGGCAGAACCGAAGTGGAAGAGTGGACGAAAATCTAAAATTATGAAACGGGATCTGAATGACAAACCAAAATTTGTGGATAGTTCTTGACACCTCTGGAACATCCAGTAAAATTCCCAGGTCGATCTGAGCTCGTGGTTGATAGCTGAATTTCTTGGAAGCTGCTGTGGTACTGCGCAGGCAGAACTTCGTTGATGGCGGTGGCGGTGCGGTGGCGGCTCGTGGCGGCGGCGACGGCGACCGGAACTGATAGGGTGGAGTCTCACCACCAAGAAGCAACCTTCACAGCTGCAAGGGGAGAGGGAGGGGTGCACCAAGCTGGAGCTCCAAGGTTTTTTCTTCCAAATGAATGCATTAATTCTACTAAAATGGAAAATACAAGCTTAAATAGGTTACATCTCACATCCATCCACAACCATTGGATCTAGGAGATGGGAATGGAGGGTTGGGATGGAGTGTGACACACACACACAAAATAATATAAAAAAAACAAAGGGGGGGGCGGCTCTTGGACCAAGGAGAGAGGGTGGACTAGTTGGTGGGGGTAGGTGGCCTCTCATGTGGACTTTTCTAGTCCATTGTCCCCCATGTGTCCAATTCCCATTCAAACTTCTAGATGCTCCCATGTGGCATGTTGACTGACCCCACGTGGGACCCTAGGCTGAGGTGGCCCAATGGGGTGGGGCCTGGGGGGGCCCGTGGGGCCCACGGGGTCCGAATTGCACATAAGCCCCTATTACAATCAAAATGTCAAACCGAATGCAACGAAATAAACACAAATTAAACACACATAAAGTCTAACTAAATATAATAAGTGGGGAGGCTCAAGGCGGAGTCTCCAGGCTGTCTCCGAGCCAGATGGACGCTGAGGTGGCTCGTGTCATGCTCCGTGTGCGGTACCGGTGGCTCGGCGTATCGTGCCGATCAACTGCTCGGGTGTCCGCACCAGTAACTATAGACAGAATTGAAGAACAGTCACATTAACCTATAAATATGCCTAGTTATCTAAGTGTTGACCTGTTGATATGACTTTAAATTTATTAATTGGTTCATGATAAGTATCGCATGTTAAAAGCATCTTGAATTATTTTAAGGATATGTTAATTTCATGCCAAATCACTATAGTTTGTATTAACTCCATGATTTTAAATGATGTATTGATGAAGTTTTATCGTGATTTCATATTGTTACGTATTCTCTCTATCAATAGAGTCATTTTCTTTAAGTACATGGCACATATTCCAGTATGTTGTCCATTAGTTCACACTTTGCACTGTAGGAATATTATTCTTGGACATGAGGACCTCTCTATTGGATATTCCTTCCAATGGACTAGGAAATCTTGTTTCAAGGCCTCCGTAATTCTCCGCGAGCCTCGGATTCCCACTAGGACGCCAAGTTGGTTGTACCATTAAAGCCCATTTAGTAGATTACACTATCGATGTTTCTGGTTCTAGCAATGTAACGGATCAATACTGGACCGTCAGGAGCATCTAACGGCCCATTATAAGACCGTCACATTTCATTAAGTCTATTTTACTATTTCTGGATTCAGACTAATATAACGGCTGAATATTGGAGCGTCACATCATGTAACGGCCCAGTCCTTGACCGTCACATTGTTTGAGTGCTTAACCCGAGGTTTGACCCAAGGGTTGATGTTCTAAAGTTTCTAGGTGGATTATTGATGATCTAGAACTTGCCATATTATCCAAAGAGGCTTAATATAATGAAATAAAAGTTAAAGATATGTACCGTTATGCGGCCGATTTATTTCCATAAGCATAACCTTGTTTAAGTCATTCTTGACTCTCGCATTATTAAATTGAAGCATTCATTCATTGAATAGTGTTATCATGAACTTATTGAATTATACATTCTTGGCCATACTTTATTGTTACATGCGTAGAAGTAGCTTGATTTATACTTGAAGATGCGATCGAGCACTGATTGTGTTCAAGGGCTCTATGCTAGTCCCCTCGGCAGATTACCAGAAACATACTATTATAAATCATGGGGTGTGATGCTACTGGCGTCGCATTGCGTTGGGAGTACTTTCTCTATAAATAAGTGAAGATCCACGGCACGACATGACTTTCTTGTACCTGACTTGATAATCCACAGAAATTCATGAAGTACTTGCTCATAAGCAAAAGATATTGGAGTGATGATTATGTGGCTTGCTAGTACATTCTCGTTACATTCTTGTTCTTGAAAGGCCATAACATGTTCTTGTTACATTCTTGCTAGTTCATACTTTCTCTCATTATATCTTAAACGATCATCATTGTTACTTTGGGTACTCGCACGATTGATCGCATTCGCATGATTTTACCTTATTTCTTTAGAGCTAAAATGTTAATTATTTTAATGATGCCTTCATGTTGATGCGAAGATACCTACTGGGCAAGTGTGCTCATTACCTATTTCTATTCTTTTTAGGAAATGAAAGTGATTTGAATTCGGATTCGGGTTATACAAGTAGCGGGTCCGAGAACGAATGAAAGTGTTATCAAGATGAGAGTGAAGACTTAGGAAAGTCTATATTGTTTAGATTGAGTATATGTAATTTTCCTATTTCTTGAGTCTAATAGATTGGAAGAAGTTGAAATTTATTGTATTTGAATATTTGATTATTATGAAATAAGTTGCAGTTTGATGAAAATATTGTGCAATTGTATTTATGTGTGTGATTGTCTTGCGCTCTGATCATTCTTGCTTGTAAGAGGCTTATCATGCCGACTGTTCACGTTTCTTGAGCGAGTCTTCTGCTGTCATAAAGGCTCGGGATGTGACAATTAAGTTGGTATCAGAGCCTAAGCCTCAGGACTTAGGAAGAAGAGTCATGTCATAGGATAAGTCCAAGGAAGACCTTTTCTATGCCAAAATGGTGATTTATTATTATAAAAATCACGTTTCTATTACTCTAATGTATTAATTTTTGTACATTAGAGATGCATTAGTTTAGCCAAAACGGTGATTTATTATTATAAAAATAAAAAAATAGATTTTTTTGCCAAAAATAATCTTAACTAGCTGAAAATAATTTTAACATGCTAAAAATGATTTTCATATGTTACTTTACTGATAAGATGATAAAAATAATTTTTTCATGCTGGATTTAATTTTTAACATATTGAAAATTAATTTTTTATATGCTAAAATTAATACTTAACATGCTAAGATAATTCTCACACATTAATTTACTGATAAGATGATAAAGATAAGTTTATCATGCTGATTAAAGAAATTCTCTGATAACAACATAAATTTTATCATGCTGAAAATTATTTTTTTATATTTATTTACTAATTATTTAAAAGGAAAATATAATTATCATGTTGAAAAATAGTTTTAATATACTGAAAATATTTCTAACATGCTAAAAAAAATTCTAACATGTTAGAAATAATTTTATAATGCTGGAAGAAATTTTATCATGCTGGAAGTAATTTTCATGCATCAATTTACTAACTATTTAATAGGAAAAATAAAGTTTAGCATAAAAAATAGTTTAAATAGATTTTAACATGCTGAAAATAGACTTTATATCTCAGTATCTATAAAATAATTTTATCATGTTGAAAGTCATTTTTAACATGCTGGAAATATTTTTCATGTATTAATTTACTAATATGGTTAAAAATAGTTTTTTACATGCAAAAAAAATAATATTATCCTACAAAAAAAAATAATTTTTAACATGCTGTAAGAATTAAAACATGCTAATATTACCTTTCCTTACTTTTGGTGACTAAATGCTTACAATTACTGTGGATTTCTAAATGTTATAATTTCTATTGTATAGTGACTAATCTTTAGTCCCACATTGGAAGTTTTGAAAAGTTTCATGGCTTTATATGTTGGAGAGCTCACCCTTGGGTCAGGCGCCAAGGGACATAGGATGTGGGCTCGAGTTGTGAGTTGAATTGATTGGATACGAAAATCTTAGTATATTTATTTATTTATTTGTGACGTGCCGCGTCGGGCCGGGCCGAACCATGGTGTGGTTGGTGATTGGTTTTTTCATATGAGTGTGTGTATATATATATATATATATATTTTTGTATGATAAGAAAAGGGTCGACCTATGGGATCGACATTTGTTTGTAGGCTGAAAGTGTCGACCTGGGAGGTCGACACTTATTTCATGTGTGCGGTTTTGTTCTTAAAATAGAACATCCGTGAAAAAGTGTCGACCGGGGAGGTCGACACTTTTCACTAAGTTTTCGATTTCAGGTAGAAAACTCGATTCCGATTGTCGACTCAAGGAGTCGACACTTTTTCTGCTACTTCCGATTTTTCTTCACAAAAATGGCCATAACTCACTCATTTCTCAATGAAATTTAATGAATACTGTATCAATGAAAAGTGCATTAAAAAGGGAACAATCTAGCATTCTTTAATTAGAATTTAGCCTGAGAGATACCTACCTTTTTGTAGATCTAAGGAAGAGGTAAGAAAAATCCCCAAATAAGATAAAACCCTTGATTTCTACCAAATCTTCATTCAAATCTCCTTCAATCTTCACACCAACATAGCTTAAGCCTCCAAGTATGGTTTGTGGGTTGATTGGGGTTCTATTTATAGCCAAAACTTGGCCAATTTTGTCAAGATTCATCACCTAATTTTACCTAACCCATTAAGTCCGAATTAGTAGAAAAATTCCATTCTCTTCTTAATCTAGCCCATCTTTGGTGTAAAAATAATATAAATTCGGCTGGTCTAAAGTTGTATGTTAGGTAAGGGTTGATTCTTGAGTCAATCTTCTAGAAATGGGGTTATTATAATCTCTTAAATGCTATATTAAACATGTGTTATGAATTTTGGTCTAATTATGCTTTAATAAATCTTTTAATCTATTAATCCAACCCATTATAGATTATCCAATGGGCCAATTATAATCATAGTCCATTATATGGACTTTTATTGGGCTTCCTATGATTTATCTAAGGGTTAAAGCATTTATTTTTCAATTTACCTTAAGTAAATTCAAGTAAATGTATTTATCTTAGTTTATTACATATAGTAAAAATGTAATTTAATTATTTCATGAAAATTTAATTATAGATAAAACTGAAAAAAATTATTTCTCATTCTTATTTATCAGGTTTTTAGATAAAGTGCAGAGACCAAAAGGGATGATGGGTAAGAACAGAGAGATGCTCATCAAGGAAATCATCCTGAATAGAGTCTGTGTAGGGGATAGGAAGATGGGCAAGATGCTCAGCGATGACATATCCTTTTGATTGCCTTCTGAACGACGAATGTGATATCGAACTGAGAGAGGAAGCTCTGCCAGCGAGCTAACCTACTAGAAAGGATGGACTTTTCTAAGAGATAGCAGATCGGATCCATTCTAGAGATCAACCTAATTGGGTGGGCGAGAAATTAGTGTGTTAGCTTTTGAGCTACCCAAACTAAGGCGGCACAAGTCTTTTCCATGGCAGTGTATGTCACGCCCCGAACCGATAGCAGGGGAACGTGTCGTTTACTCGGAATGTGGCAGTTAAACAGTCGTGAATGATCAAGAGCAATGGCATGAGACCAAATAATTTGGAACAACAATAAAATTTTTATTTCGAATATAAATCTCTTACAAGAACTTGAAGACTCAACTACATAACTATAAAAGAAAAGGAGATGACACACTAATAGACATAGACAAGATAACTAAATAAGAGACATCATGCTAGACCCAAGAAAGATAAAAGACACAGGTTCACTAGTTTTCTAAGCTCACTTGCACACTTGTCCCTCCCATGTGAGTCACGGTCTCGCTAGCCACCTGATTACCTAAAAAATATTGGAATAAAACTGGGTGAGCGAACGCTTAGTAGGAATTATATCTCAAGAACAAGAAATTGGTTTAAGTAATTACATCTTTCACAAGTAAATGCAGTAAGGCTATGCATGTAGAATTATCCGAACAAGTAAAACAGAACTAGCAAGAATTTAACAATTTCATGTAAAACTTTTAAGCAAGAGATATCCAAGAGAGATTTATAGAATATTGGCTATTTCACGCAAGTACTTTGCCCGTTTCGGGCCACGCTAGTAAAGTCATGCAAGTCAAGTCACGCACGCAAGAAAGAGAGAGTGTGAATGCCAAAGATCAAGAGAGACAAGTACTGCGGTGCAATGCAAGACACCGCGATCATTACAACTCCCATTGTCACTAGTACTTTCGGACGCTCCTCCCAGGACCAGATCGGGCCCTATATGCATAGCATTTAAAGATAGATCTAGACATCCACGATAGTTTATAGACAATAAGGAGTTTCAAAATAAGCTTTAATAGAAGGATAAGGTAAGATTTTTCATGGAATTCAAGGGCAAGGCCCTTGAATAAGGACAGACTTGCGATAAAAATCTACGCGAAGCATAGAAACCATGACATGTCGATAAACTAGGTCGAGATCATGATATCAAGAATAAGCACTTATATAGCATTGCTTGTTCTTTGTACATGATAATGTAGATAGAATTAGTGTCCATAAATATGGCATATCATGGCATGGTTTCCCATTCCATAATTTTAAGAATATTCTCATGACATCGACTTAGCATGTCATGAGGGCCGGTATATCATGTTTCTTTAGAGTGACATGGAAATCAAGTAGTGTCATGGGTTTTAACGGTACAAACTGCTCGGCCCTGTTTTGAGGGAATCCAAGGCTAGCGGAGTCTTACGGAGGTCTCTATGATAAAGTCGCCGGTCCAAAGGAATGGAATGTGATGTGGCACAGCCCAAGATTGACTAAGTATGAGTTGATGACCCTAGGACCTAGACCCGCAAGCATACAAGCACTCCAATGATTCTCACGATAGCGACTTACTCACACGGCACACGCGATCACCCGGCGGGGCCGGGGGATGATGGCAAGGGTCCGAGGCGAGACCCAATGATTCTAAGTGACTTAGTTGGCTTAGGCTGACCCCCAAAGGGCCTGGGATTCCCAACTTCGTGGGCGGCTGGCCCGCAGGGCGGGGTTTGGGTGGCACACACTCCCGATCCGCGGTGGACACCTTCAAAGTAGCATACAAGTTCGGGCTCTCTTCTCACCGTCCGACGGGCATGCTAAGTAATACTAAATTTGCAGAATAATGGCAATCAAGGATGGCATCAGATGCTCACCTGTTCGGTGTGAAAACACCGATCCCGCTCGGAGATGAGGGCGCGCCGGGAAGCGAGGGTATACACCCGATCGCTGCGGCGATGTCGCTTGACCTAAAAATTAAAGAAGTACAGCACTACGCCTGTCGCAGGAGGGATGATCTTGGGGTGGGGATTAAACTTATTACAATCAAAACTACCTCCACGCAGGGAGGGGCCTTCAGCCGGCCAAGCGGGGTGGGGGAATTATGCAAGAAAACTCGACTTTCTGAGCTTTGCCGGTTCTGCCAATCTTCAGATTCGCTGGACAGGGTGTCGGTGATGACGCTGCCAAGGACTCCACGGAACTCAGATCTTGATGAAACCACTGCCAAAAGTTTTCCAACTGAACGAGGGTGATGTCTGATTTTTTGGGGAGGCTCTGAAGCTTGGGGCTGATCGGACCGGCGATTGGAACAGGACAGCAACGTTCTATCTCAGGCTGGTGCAGAACTGGTGTAGTCTGTTGCAGAAGGCGCTGCGGACTCTCCCAAACTCCAATTGAGATGAAACTGGCAGTGACGCGATCGCGGTCGGAATATCTTCGAGCAGGAGTTGACGGGGCCCCAATTGGAGGTCGGAGAAAAGAATGGTGGCCGGATAAGTGGGGACAGGTCAAACCTGGACCCACAGGGGGAAGACTGCACACTCCGGCGAAGAAAATTTTAACTGGTAGCTCCGGTGGCCGATTGAGGTCCTTCTTCTTGGAGATGAAATCTAACTGGACGTAGTTCTTGCCCTCCAAAAATGGCACCCAGATCTTCAAGGAAGAATCCGTGGTCGGACTGGAACTAAGGCTCTGGTTCCCTGCCTGAGGACTTCTGCGTGGTCGAGGGAGAATGGCTCCTTCGGACAGCTCGAGGCTCGGATGTCGACGAAACCACCTCGCCTGGAAAGCTCTCTGGACGACCTTTTCAGAGATATAGGCCTTGACACCAGGAGGATCAGTGATTGGCCGGAGATGAAGCGACTTTCAGGCCCAACTCTGCTGCTTGTGACCTGCTACCTGGAACTGTAATCTAGCAAGATTAAAGGGAGTGGGAGGGGGGTTAGCATAGCTTGGGAGTGATGGCTGAGGGTTTGGGGAGAGGGGAGGGATGTGGCTAGGGTCTCCAAGAGGTCTGGAGGGGCAGGAATGGGTGGAGAGGGAGCTGGAGCTGCAAGAGGTGGTGGTGGGAAGGAGGATGTGCACAAGAGAGAAGGTGAGTGGGAGAGGGGGTGGGGGTGAACTTGGGCTGTTGGGAGGGAAGGGGAGGTCGACCTAGGGAGGTATGGGGAAGGGGAGATGGGAGGGAAATTCAAAATGGTCCTAGGGAGGAGGTCCTTCAGCCTTGGGGAGGTGGGGAGGTGCTTAGGGAAGTGGATGGGGTAAGTGGTGGTTGGGAGGTGGGGCTTGGATTGGTGGAACTATCTTGGGACAAGATGTGGAGTAAAGATGGGTTATGGGAAGTTGTAGGGGAGTTAATGGAGGTAGGTGGGGGTTGGAGGTGGTTGGGAGGGGGAGGATAGAGAGAAGGGTTTGCCCCCTTCTTGAAGAGAGAGAGGGAGAGAGATAATGAGAGAGAGGGAGAGAGGAAATATCTTTGATAGAAGAGAGTGGAGGTGGAAAAGGATTCTAATCAAATTCATTCATCAAAAGTAAGTACATGAGGAGAGATGGAGCCTATATATAGGCAACCATTCTTTACATGACCAAAATGTCTCTGACAATAAGATAAAAGACCGAGCATATCCTAGACTCAATCCTATGGGCCCATAACTAAGATAATAAGGCCCAATTAAGCATAACAAGGGAAATGGACTACAACCACATGACTCAATAAAGGAAAATACATAAGATAGGACTCCATAAAATGAAAATACATAAGATGAGACTGAAGTAAACATGTGTAGATCATAGTCGGTCCATATCAAGAATGTGCAGGCGACCCGAGCCAGAGGGAGTGTCGTGAGATATCCTCATCAAATCCCCCGAGGTGGGTATAACTCGACCCTGTCGAGTAGGGGTCAGTCTGGCTGTAGTACCGCTCCAAAATGTCGGGGTCCAATCGCAGCAGGTCCTCCCGACTCACCCAAGTATCCTCTGTCGGGGAACGGTTCTTCCACCTAACCAGGTAGCGCTGACACACCTTGTCCCTAGTAATGATACTCTGCTCATCCAGTATTGCCTCTACCTGCTCTCGTCGGTCTCTCAAGCTATGAAGTGGAGTCCCACCGGGAGTGTCTCTCTCAAGGGGGGGTAAAGGCTCCAGCTCCTCACTAGGTTCCACCGCGGGGCCCTTGTAGGGTACCAGGTCCGCCACATTGAAAGTAGGGTGTACCCCAAAACCCTCAGGTAGGTCTAGCTCATAAGTATTACTACCAAGTCGTCTCAGAACTCGAAAGGGTCCCGAACCCCGTGCCCTCAACTTGGAGGCAGGTCCCGGAAGGAGCCGCTCCGTCCTCACCATCACCGAGTCTCCCACTTGGAGCTCGCAGTGGCGCCGACGAGCATCTGCCCACCTTTTGTAAGCCTCATTGCTCTTTCCTACATGCTTACGGATGTCATCATGCAACTCTTTGATATGCTGTGCAAAGGACTCAGCTGAGACTGACACTCTAGCATGTGGGGGAAGGAGAATAAGATCGGAAGGTTTTCTAGGCCTATAACCATGTACAACCTCAAATGGACTCTTGCCTATGGACCTATTGTCAGAATCATTGTAGGCAAACTCGGCCTGAGATAAGAGGAGATCCTGATTCCCAGGGTGGTCCCCTACAAGGCAATGGAGCAAGTTCCCAAGTCAGTCTGGCCATCGGTATGAGGATGGTAAGCAATGGAGAATTTGAGGAGGGTTCCTGATGCGGGACGGGACCACGGACACGACAAGCTCGCGGTTGTCCCTTAACGAGGGAAGCGTCAGACGTGCGCGGTTGAGAAATCGGCAATGAGTTAGGGTGATCGGCTCTCTCGTGTGCTCGGATCGGGTCACGGTACGGTCTCGCACTCTCTCGCAGCAGCGGTAATGAATAGATAAAGCGAGCTAGATATCCCTACACATGCTCTCTAGCAGTGGCATAAACAAATATATATGAAAATAAGCAAATGCCGAGTGTAGGGAGCGAGAACGATACCTCCACGCGCTCGACGTGGGGAAGACGGACCCGGCCGAAAACTCGTACTCTCGGGAAACTTAACACACAATAATTACAACAATGGGAACATGCCCACTCCACGCAGGGAGGTAAAGGGCTATACAAATGGGCCCGGGAGGACCGAATTCGGGTTGACGGGCAGCTTCATGTGTTGATTCGGCTACACGCGTGTTCATGACCATGGGGCCCACGTGCTGTCCGGAGGGGCCGTGTGGGACCCGGTGGTACCGCTATAGTGGAGACACTTGGAGAAGCCCTCCCCGGGCTGGCGGCACGCTGGTTCACCGGCCGGAGGCCGGGCGGCTCCGTTCGGCACCGGTCGGAAAAACCGATCGGAAATCTGCCGGTTCTGTATTTCAGCGCGCGCTCCAGCAAGAACAGACGCTGCGATCAGCACTGGTGTCGGAATGCGACGAGATTAGAGCCGTTGGAAAGCTGCTTCGAAGTATTGCAATCTAGTGGCCTTCAGAAAAATTCACCAGATTTGTACTTTGTGTTGGCGAATTTTATATGCTACTGTTGTACAGTAACCGAAGACTCAGATCTGCAGAGAACTTTCCTGTTGATTGCCTTTGACCGTGAAGTAGATGTCCGAATTTGAAGATGTGTTCTTCAGCAAGGTTGTAGGAAATCGAACAAGGAAATCAGGACTATTTTGGATCTGGATTTTGGAAAGGATACGAATTTTTATGATTTTGGAACTAGTAGTGGGTCGGATCTGGAATCTGGCTGACAATACTGTAGCTGAGGAAGAACACGAATTTTTAAAAATAGATAGAAGGCTGATAAGAAAATGAGAAAATTTGTGGATGTATGGGATGATGGACAGAAGTCCCAGTAAAATTGGGACTAACAAAAATCAAAAGGGTGATCGAAGGTGGAGAACTCAGAGGGTCTGTCACTGTAGATAGAAACCTGGCAGATCTAGGATGACAGGTTGGATGAAAATGTAAAAATACTAAACGATAGAATTTTGGCGTGAAAAGTTAGGTGGATCTTGGGACGCAAGGTCTGAACACACCATAAACAATTCAGATCAATCCAAGCTCTTGGCTGAGACAGACAATTCGTGGAAGCTGCTATGGTCGGACGAAGATAGAACTGCAGAGGCGGCTCGATGGCGGCACGAACGGCGGCGGTGGCGGCACAGACGATCACCGGAGGTTGAGAGGGGATGATAGAAGGTAGAATCACTCTAGAAATTGAGGTTGGAGGAGAGGAACCAGAGGGAGAGGGGCTGGGGACGCAAGAAGCTCCTTGGATTTCACAAAATTTCTGATTTTTTCCTTGATTTTCTCATAAAAATACAAGCTTATATATGATTCCAACCAAATCAATTGTGCACCCTTGGATCTAGGGGTGTGGATTGAAGGGCTGGGATGAGGTGTGAATATCACACAAAAACTAATAAAAAAATTCAAGGGGAAGGGGGCGCACCATTGACTATGTGTAAGTTGAATGGGGTAGGTGGCCAACCCATTAGAATGTTGACCCATTTACACACATGTGTCCATATGAACAGCCCACCATTCTAGATGTCCACCTTGGAAGGTTGACCAGGCCCACATGGTGACATGGACCAATGGGAAAGGGCTGAGGGCCCCCTTGCTGGTCCTACTGCATAATTGCATAAAAACCCACACAATCTACGGGAGTGATGCATTGGCCGATAAAGCCGCACAATTGCGCGTATACTTTCCTGTGGATATAAACACAAACTAAAAAGACATAAATGTAATAAAAAAGGTACATGCTCGGTGTCGATTCCCATCAGTTCCCATCAGTGCCAAAGAGTCTTCCAAAAGTAAGGGAGTGGGTCGGTTGGGGTGGATTCCCCGAGGCAAATAACAATGGCACACACTTGTCCCCCTTGATTGGCTTCTTCCTCAAGTTCTTTCCTAGTGATGAGGTGTAGGTTCCTATGAGGCTCATTGATCATACTAGGATTAAGGTTTGATGGGGTGGGGTTTGGTGGGTTTGGAATAGTGGGAGGGGTAGGGGATCCCTCAAGGGAGGGAGATGCCTTCTTGGGAAGGGTGCGGGGTGGAGAAGGATTGAGTTGGATTTTCTTCCCCTCATGAATGAAGATGCAAGTGTTTGTCCTTCCTAGGAAGGTGGCATCTACATCGTAGATCCAAGGTCGTCCTAGGAGTATACTCCCAACTTCCATTGGTAGGATGTCACACCACACTTGGCTTTGATAGGATTGTAATATAATGGGGATAAGGCAACGAGCACTAACGGGTATGGAGGTGGTATCAATCCATGCTACCCGATATGGGTGTGGATGTGGGGAGGTGGTAAGGCCCAAAAGCTTGACGGTGTCGGGTGACACCACATTCACACTACTTCCACTGTCCAAGATGACCTTTCTAACATGACTCCCTATTCAGATGTAGGTATGGAATATGGTGTTTCTCCTCCATTCATGTTCTTGGGTTTGTGTGAGAGTGCACCTAACCACTCCGAGGTGGGATTCGGTGGGTGGAGGGAGTGGTTCTTGGTTGGTCTCCATGTAGTGGTTCTCATACTCCTCCTCCCATTCAAGAGAGGGTTCATATACCTCAACTTCTCCTTCAAATTCAGCTTGGGTTTGAGGGTTGGTCTCCTCTATGAGCAAGTTAGATGCTCCCTTGGTGGGGCATTGATTGGCAAAGTGTCCATACTCAAGGCACCTAAAGCATTGCTGCCCACTTTGATGGTTTGGGGCCATCTTAGTGTGAGGGGGATTGGGTGCCAGATTAGGCCTATTGGGAGTTGTGTTTAGGGGCCCACTTGTGGGGCGGGGTGGTGGGGTGCCACTAGGAGGGGTGGTCCGGGTGGGAGGAGCTCCCATGGGTGTGGGAAGGAGACCTCTTTGGAGAGGTGGGGGGTTGGGCCGAGATGCCATGGCTTTGGGGTCCATCCCCCGAGGGGGAACCATTCGTGTATACCGTGAGAATTTCTCGGCATCCCGAGCTACTTGGTAGGCTTGCTCTAGAGTGGCTACTTGACGCATGAATAACTCCTTTTTGATATGGAATTGAAGCCCATTCCTAAAGCGGGAGAGTGTGACCGCGGGGTCCTCTTGAACTCCACACTTGAGAAGATAGTAGTCAAACTTCTCAATGTATTCCATAACGGTCTTCCCTTCTTGGGTTGAGGCTTGCCACTCATCTAGGAGGTTTTGATGGTAGGAGGGTGGGACATATTTGAGTTTGAGTTGGTCCTTCATGGCCCCCCATGTGGTGATGGGAGCTTCCCTCCTAACTATCCTTAATGCCTCAACATTCATCCAATGAGTCTTGGCTAATTTGGTTAGTTACATCTTTGCAAGCCGGACTCTCCTATCCTCGGTCATTGGGTACCAATCAAAATATTGGTCCATGGCTACCTCCCAATCTAAGTAGATACTCGGGTGATGAGACCCATCAAAAGTGGGTGCATCGATTTTCACAAGTCTCATGAGTTGGTCATCCGGGTTGTCCCGGGGAGGTCTCTCATTCCTCCTAGGGGGTGGGCCTCTTTCCGGTTCGGGAGGGTGGTCAAGGTTGGGCTCTCCTATGGCTGGCTCCATATGTGGGGGTGGTTCCCTCCTATCTCCCGCCCTTGGGGCAGGCCTATTTTTCTCAATTTGTTCAAGCCGGACCGTTATGTCATCAAGCCTTCCCATAATATTGGTCATGCCTTCCACAAGAAACCTCATATGGTCGGGAAGCTCGTGCTCATTGTGAGCGGGATTTCCTTGGGGATTGGGATTCATGGTGGTATTAGAAGAGGATAGATTGACTTGATAATGGACTCCACTACGAGTGGTCATGCAAAATTGGGTGGGCTATGCAAGGGTGTGCGGATGCACCTATGAAAGACTTAGTGTGACCCAAGACTAGACTTGTAAGGACAAGCCTATGACCGCTCTGATACCACTTGATGTGGCACAGCCCAAGGTTGACTAAGTATGAGTTGATGACCCTAGGACCTAGACCCGCAAGCATGCAAGCACTCCAATGATTCTCACGATAGTGACTTACTCACACGGCACACGCGATCACCCGGCGGGGCCGGGGGATGATGGCAAGGGTCCGAGGCGAGACCCAATGATTCTAAGTGACTTAGTTGGCTTAGGCTGACCCCCAAAGGGCCTGGGATTCCCAACTTCGTGGGCATCTGGCCCGCAGGGCGGGGTTTGGGTGGCACTCACTCCCGGTCCGCGGTGGACACCTTCAAAGTAGCATACAAGTTCGGGCTCTCTTCTCACCGTCCGACGGGAATGCGAAGTAATACTAAATTTGCAAAATAATAGCAATCAAGGATGGCATCAGATGCTCACCTGATCGGTGTGAAAACACCGATCCCGCTCGGAGACGAGGGCGCGCCGGGAAGTGAGGGTATACACCCGATCGCTACGGCGGTGTCGCTTGACCTGAAAATTAAAGAAGTACAGCACTACGCCTCTCGCAGGAGGGATGATCTTGGGGTGGGGATTAAACTTATTACAATAAAAACTACCTCCACGCAGGGAGGGGCCTTCAGCCGGCCAAGCGGGGTGGGGAAATTATGCAAGAAAACCCGACTTTCCGAGCTTTGCCGGTTCTGCCAATCTTCAGATTCGCTGGATAGGGTGTCGGTGATGACGCTGCCACGGACTCCACGAACTCAGATCTTGATGAAACCAGTTCCAAAAGTTTTCCAACTGACCGAGGGTGATGTCTGATTTTTTAGGGAGGCTCTGAAGCTCGGGGATGATCGGGCCGGCGACTGGAACAGGACAGCAACGTTCTATCTCAGGCTGGTGCAGAACTGGTGCAGTCTGTTTCAGAAGGCTCTGTGGACTCTTCTGAACTCCAATTGAGACGAAACTGGTGGTGACGCGATCGTGGTCGGAGTAGCTTCGAGCAGCAGTTGACGGGGCCCCAATCGGAGGTCGGAGGAAAGAATGGTGGCCGGATAAGTGGGGACAGGACAAACTTGGACCCACAGGGGGCAGACTGCACACTCTGGCGACGAAAATTGTAACTGGTAGCTCCGGTGGCCGATTGAGGTCCTTCTTCTTGGAGATGAAAGCTAACTGGACGTAGTTCCTGGCCTCCGAAAATGGCGCCCAGATCTTCAAGGAAGAAGTCGTGGTCGGACTGGAACTGAGGCTCTGGTTCCCTGCCTGAGGACTTCTACGTGGTCGAGGGAGAATGGCTTCTGCGGACAGCTCGAGGCTCGGATGTCGACGAAACCACCTCGCCTAGAAATCTCTCTGGACGAACTTTTCAGAGATATAGGCCTTGACACCAGGAGGATCAGTGAGCGGCCGAGACAAAGTGACTTTCAGGCCCAACTCTGCTACCTGCGACCTGCTACCTGGAACTGCAATCTTGCAAGATTAAAGGGAGTGGGAGGGAAGTTAGCATAGCTTGGGAGTGATTGCTGAGGGTTTGGGGAGAGGGGAGGGACGTGGCTAGGGTCTCCAAGAGGTCTGGAGGGGCAGGAATGGGTGGAGAGGGAGCTGGAGCTGCAAGAGGTGGTGGTGGGAAGGAGGATGTGCACAAGAGAGAAGGTGAGTGGGAGAGGGGGTGGGGGCGAACTTGGGCTGTTGGGAGGGAGGGGGAGGTCGACCTAGGGAGGTATGTGGAAGGGGAGATGGGAGGGAAATTTAAAATGGGCCTAGGGAGGAGGTCCTTCAGCCTTGGGGAGGTGGGGAGGTGCTTAGGGAAGTGGATGGGGTAGGTGGTGGTTGGGAGGTGGGGCTTGGATTGGTGGAACTACCTTGGGACAAGATGTGGAGTAAAGATGGGTTATGGGAAGTTGTAGGGGAGTTAATGGAGGTAGGTGGGGGTTGGAGGTGGTTGGGAGGGGGAGGTGAGAGAGAAGGGTTCGCCCCCTTCTTGAAGAGAGAGAGGGAGAGAGATAATGAGAGAGAGGGAGAGAGGAAATATCTTTGATAGAAGAGAGTGGAGGTGGAAAAGGATTCTAATCAAATTCATTCATCAAAATTAAGTACATGAGGAGAGATGCGGCCTATATATAGGCAACCATTCTTTACATGACCAAAATGTCCCTGACAATAAGATAAAAGACCGAGCATATCCTAGACTCAATCCTATGGGCCCATAACTAAGGTAATAAGGCCCAATTAAACATAACAAGGGAAATGGACTAGAACCACATGACTCAATAAAGGAAAATACATAAGATAGGACTCAATAAAATGAAAATACATAAGATGAGACTGAAGCTAACATGTGTAGATCATAGTCGATCCATATCAAGAATGTGCAGGCGACCCGAGCCAGAGGGAGTGTCGTGAGATGTTGTCCCGTGGAGAGTTCATCTATCACCGAGAAATAGGGGCAATCGATAAAACGCCGAAAGACGTGAGACTATACTAACGGATTTGGAATATAGTGCCGTATACATGTATATATATATATATAAATCCACGGTTATAGGAAAATCATGAAAAAAAAACCAGAAGACAGGAAATTGGCACCTTAGCCAATGTCTTCATTTCATTAAGTAACGCCTTGGTCAGGGGCGTTATTTTCTCAATTGACGACCTATCAAGAGTCGTAAATTTCAATATGTATTTTTATATAAGTATAAATTTCCAGAATCTTGGTAAATGGCGTCTGGTCTGAGGCCACGTTAAAACAAATGGCGCCCTAGTCAGGGTCGTCATTTTATCAATTGAAGACTATCAAAAGAGTCGTCAAATTTTCAATACAGGTACATGCATTAACATAATTAAAATTTAGGATTTATTAAATGGCGACTTGGTAACTGTCACCTTTTGTGCAAATGGCGCCCTTGACAGGGGCGTCATATGTAAAAGAAACGACATGGTGCAAGTCGTCATTTGTCTTTTTACCAAATTTAGATTATGAACACTGGTATTTCCCAATATAAAATTTTATGACAATAAGTATATGGACAGGTCAAGAAAAATAGCAGGATTCCAAAACTATGATCATGCATTAAATCAGATTATTAGTTACATAGATATTAAATTTTTAACATGTGTAATTATTAATTATACAAGAAATGGACGACCGTTTTGTCGGGTGTCAGAAGGAATTGGTGCCCTAATGAGGGTCGCTAATTACAAAAATTTTCAGAACATCTTCTGAAACTTGGCGAAGAATACATGCATGAAATATTATACATTATAATCATGATTCATGTTTATTTGGGCTTCAATTCTTGAGAAAACCTACCTTTTTGATCGGTTTGGTTGACAGAACGTGAAGATAAAGGATGTAAATCTCCTTAAAACGATACTATGTTTTCAACAGAGTGTCTTCTCGTTGCACCCGAACCGCGGAGGAAGAGCAAGATGATAATAAGAGCAGTTACTCTTGATCCCTCTGTGTAGTGGCAGCAACAGGACGAAGTAGAGAAGGCAACGGCTTTCTCTTCCACAAACCAACTAGGAAGGAGAGGAAGCCGATGAAGAACCCTTTAAGTTCTTCACGTCAACACCCTATAGAGCCGCAGAAGATCAGTCCTTCTTGCAGCAAGGAAGAAGAGGAAGAACTCCTACGTTCTTCACCGCCGGACGAAGAGGAAGATGATAGTAACCCTTCTTCGTAACACTAATAGGATGGAGAAAACTCCACGGTCGACAGCAGCAACAAGTTTTGATGAAGAGAAGAGCCTTTAGGTTGGCTCGATGGGAGGGGGTATTTATAGGGTTCTTGGAGACTCTATAGGGTTGGAGTTCGATTAAAACTAAAATATACACGTATTAATCTCTTTCCTAAATCAAAACTTACCCTAGATAACATCTCAGTTCGAACCGAACACTAACAGGTTCAGCTTGAAAATGACGCCTAAGGTTGGGACGTTAATTAAAAATGACGCCTGCCCAAGGGTCTTTAATTTATAAAATGGTGCCCTCCAAGGGGGCGTTACTTACTATTTCCTTTTATTGCCTATGAAATTATGAAATTTGACGCCCATGAATAATGGCGTCACTTCTTCAACTGACGCCTGTGATAGAGGCGTTATTTTATAAGTGACGCTTGTATACACAGTCGTCAATTTCTTAATTGACGACTTGAACAAAGGCGTCATTCACCTTTCCTATTTTGTTAATTTAAGGTGTAACGATCTTTCGAGATTTGTATCTTTTTTTCTAGATGCGATCTACATAGGAAATTTTAGGGGTATGAGTTTTTTATTTTTCTCTATTTTTTCATATAATTAGTTTTCCCAAATTCTTTAGTCGAAAAATCAGCACTATTCATTTTATTTGAAATGACGACTTGTTCAAAGTCATTTTCTATGCAATTGATGCAAGCATACGTTGGCGTCATTTCATTTTTTTTGCATTTTCACTTACCCTTCAAAAGACTAATATTGTATATATATATCCTTATTATTTCTATAACTATATAATGCACAAGTCCATACATTCTCCAACGTCTATACATTCCTTCTCCAAGTCTATACATCCATAAGTCCATACAATGCATAAGTCTATATGATGTGGCACAGCCCAAGGATGACTAAGTATGAAATGAGCAACCTAGGACCTAGACCCGCAAGCATACAAGCACTCCAATGATTCTCACGATAGCGTCTTACTCACTCGGCACACGCGATCACCCGGCGGGGCCGGGGGATGATGGCAAGGGTCCGAGGCGAGACCCAATGATTCTAATTGACTTAGTTGGCTTAGGCTGACCCCAAAGGGCCTAGGATTCCCAACTTCGTGGGCGGCTGGCCCGTAGGGCGGGGTTTGGGTGGCACTCTCTCCCGGTCCGCGGTGGACACCTTCAAAGTAGCATACAAGTACGGGCCCTCTTATCACCGTCCGACGGGCATACAAAGCAATACTAAACTCGCACAAATAAGGCAATCAAAAGTAGTATCAGAGGCTCACCTGATCGGTGTGAAGACACCGATCCCGCTCGTAGACGAGGGCGTGCCGGGAAGCGAGGGTATACACCCGATCGCTGCGGCGGTGTCGCTTGACCTGAAAATTAAAGGGGGTACAGCACTACGTCTCTCGCAGGAGGGATGATCTTGGGGTGGGGATTAGACTTATTACAATCAATACTACCTCCTCGCAGGGAGGGGCCTTCAGCTGGTCAAGCGGGGTGGGGGAATTATGCGAGAAAACTCGACTTTCCAAGCTTTGCCGGTTCTGCCAATCTCCAGATTCGCTGGACAGGGTGTTGGTGTTGACGCTGTCACGGACTCCTCGGAACTCAGATCTTGATGAAACCTGTGTCAAAAGTTCCCCAACTGACCGAGGGTGATGTCTGATTTTTTTGGAAGGCTCTGAAACTCGGGGCTGATCAGGCCGGCGACTGGAACAGGACAGCAATGTTCTGTCTCAGACTGGTGCAGAGTTGGTGCAGTCTGTTGCAGAAGGCGCTACGGACTCTCCCGAACTCCAATCCAGACGAACTGGCGGTGACGCGATCGTGGTCGGAGTAGCTTCGAGCAGGAGTTGACGGGGCCCCAATCGGAGGTCGGAGAAAAGAATGGTGGCCAGATAAGTGAGGACAGGTCAAACCTAGACCCACAGGTGGCAGACTGCACCCTCCGGCGAAGAAAATTGTAACTGGTAGCTCTGGTGGCCGATTGAGGTCCTTCTTCTTGGAGATGAAAGCTAACTGGACGTAGTTTCTGCCCTCCAAAAATGGCGCTCAGATCCTTCACGAGCTGGCCGTGGCAACCTCTTCTTTCAGCTTCAGGTATTCAGACAGGGGCAGATTGCACAGTTGGACGAGATCCTCGACTCCGAACAGCTCCAGACTCGGATGGATGCGAGACCACCACCGTTGGAAAGCTAGCTCGATGACGCTTCCGACGATGTAAGATAGGTCGCCAGGAGCCCTCAGGAGACGACGGGGTGACCTCTGAAATCTGATGCCAATCTGCAACCGGCGTCCTGGCCTGAACCTAAAAATGCAAATGGCTATAGGTGAAAGGTGTGGTTGGGGAAATGGGGTGGGAGGTGTGTCTAGTGGCTATGGGAGAAAGATGTGAGGTGTTTAGGGGTTGTGAGAGCTGTGGGGGAATGAAGGGTGGGGGGGAAATGGCTGGAGAGGGCTGTGAGATGAGTGGAGGGAAGGTGGAGCTCTAGGTGTGCAAGGGGAGAGCAAGGGAGAGGGGGGCGAACTTGGCTTGACCAAGGGGAGGTGGGGGGCGAACTTGGGAGCTTGGGGGTGGGGGAGATGAAAGGGCACAGCCCAAGGGGAGGGAAATTCGAATTTGGGTCCTTGGGGGAAGTCCCTTCAGCCTTGGGAGGGTGTGAAGGTGCTTTGGGAAGTGGAAGGGGTAGGTGGTGGTTGGAGGGTGGGGTTTTGATTGGTGTAGGATACCTTGGGGCTGGGGTGGAGTTATGGGAGTGGTGTGGGAACTTGGGAGGAGTTATTTGGGAGGGGAAGAGAGAGAGAAAGTGGGTGGGAAGTGAGGAGAGAGAGAGGGGGGCGAACTCTTCCCCTTGGGAGAGATAGAGAGAGAGATAATGAGAGAATAAGAGAGAAGAGAAATTTCGTGGAGGGGAGTGAGATGTGGGAAATGTTTCTATTCAAATTGATTCATCAAAAGTTGAGTACATGAGGAGAGATGGGCCTATATATAGACAACCATTCTTTACATGACCAAAATGGCCCTGACAATAAGACAAAAGACCGAGTATATCCTAGACTCAATCCTATGGGCCCATAACTAAGATAATAAGGCCCAATTAAGCATACCAAGGGAAATGGACTTAGAACCACATGACTCAATAAAGGGAAATAGAAAAGATAGGACTCAATAAAAGGAAAATACATAAGATGAAACTTGGGAAATGAAGATAACAAGTGTAGACCATAATCAATCCACATCAAGAGTGTGCAGGCGACCCGAGCTAGAGGGAGTGTCGTGAGATGCCTTCATCACTCTACATTCCTCCAAGTCTACACACTTCCTCCCCAAGTCTATACATTCATCTCCAAGTCTATACATTCATAAGTCCATACATCCATTCAAGTCCATACATTCCATTACACAAGTCTATACATTGTCAAAGTCTTTGCATTCCTGAAGTCTATACATTCTTAAGTCCATACATCTATTCAAGTCCATACATTCCATTACACAAGTCTATACATTGTCAAAGCCTTTGCTTTCCTGAAGTCTATACATTCCTGAAGTCTATACATTCTACCCACTCAAGTCCACACATTCCTTCATCCACTGTCTATACATCCGTTCCTTCATCCAAAGTCTATACATTCATCCATTCATTCTTCAAAGTCTACACGTTCCTTCATCCATAAAGTCTGTACATTAGTCCAAAGTCTATACATCGCATTCTTCCTCAAAGTCTGTACATCCATCTAATCCAAGTCTATATATTCCACAAGCCTAAACATCTAAGTCTGCACATTCCTAAGTCTGTACATTCCAGAGCATCTCACTCCCCAAGTCCATACACTCTTCAAGTCCATACATTCTCCAAGTCTACACAATGCAAAGTCTACACATGCGAAGTCTACACATCCGTTCCTCCTAAGTCTACACATCGTAAGTCTATACGTCCAACGTCTGTGCATTCCCCATTGCATGAGACATTCATAGATTCCCATGTCTACAAGTAAATTTATATATATATCCACCCTTTATAATGTAATAAATGTGGAATATTAATTTTGCTAAATTAGTAAAAAAATATAAATTAGCCTTTTCTTCAAGATTTAAAGATTCTCAATTCAATTAAAATTATGTTATGCATTAAATGGCTACTTAAAATAACATGTTATTATTAAATGTATTATAATATAATGGTAGGGTCCATGAGTTCTTCTTGTGAGACTTCTTAGGCTGTCAGAGGGTTGTGTATAGCCTGGCCTTAATTATTTACGTTGTATTATATTTATTTATTTTGCATTATATATATGCATAGATATATGGATGAGTGGGTTGAGATTTAAGGGCCCTTACAATGTGTGTGGGTTATTCACTAACCCTCATATATCTATTAATAATTTGTATGTATATAGGGATTTTATTCCTCATAATTTCTTTAAACTTTTATTTGTCCTTGTCCTAGGTATCAGAGGCAGGTTCGATCCTAGATAAATTTTTACTTCCATTCCAAATGGTAATATTAACTAGTCTTTTATAAATTCTAGGAACCTTGTTAACTATTTATAGAGATATGTAGATATCATCATATATATGTTATTTTTCTTTTCAAAATCTAAATATATATTTATATATTTATTCCCTTTTTAGCCTTCAAAATTACCGGGTGTTACACCCTCCCCCACTTAAAAGAATTTGGTCCCCAAATTCACATTATCCCTTACTCACGATGGAGAACTAGCTATAATGCGTAGAAAAAGTCTAGATACATTGAGTGGAACATAACTAATTTTAGGAAGAATTAATTTAGGCTTAAGGGTGAGGGGTACCTTCCGTAACTTTCCCTTTGGCATGTTTGGTTAAATCTTGAACTCCTCTAGGAGGCTTCTTGGTCAAAATAGGGCATTCCGCTATCTTATGATCTAATCTCCCGCAACGCAGACACGCTCCCGAACTCCACCAACACTTCTTCGATTGGTGACCATATCTTCCACAAGATTTACACTTGCCTTGCGAGTGATCTGTCGAAGTTCCCTTCTTATTACACTTCTTACATTTCTGGCATTTCTTACACCTTCGTGAAATATCACCCTCGTTTATCCTTTTCTTGGTAGTGATGAACTTTCCCAACTCATGGGCTTTCCCTTCAACTCTTTCTTTTTCTTCCACCGCTTTCTCTAGCTCCTGAACTCTCCTGACAATGTCCGCATAAGCTTGGACATCCACTAAGATCATCTCATGAACAAAGCTTGGCTTAGACGCTTCCATTTTATCTAGGTTCCTACAACGATGAGTGGGGAGATAATTTATTGATTCAAGAATTAATGTTAATGAAATGTAAATATTTTATTTTTCTTTTATAACTTTAACCCCAAGTTCTACCCATCTCTCACGGAATTCCTATAGGTTGACCGACAAGGATACTTAACCTATCATTCGAACCAAATAACTAGAGGATATGAAAGCCGAAGCTCTGACATGACTGACAAGGATGACCTATCATTGGGACATAATAACTGGAGGATAAGAAAGCTGAAGCTCTGATACCACCTCTGTCACGCCCCGAACCGATAGCAGCAGAACGTGTCGTTTGCTCGGAACGTGGCAGTTAAACAGTCGTGAACGATCAAGAGCAATGGCATAAGACCAAATAATTTGGAACAACAATAAAAATTTTATTTCGAATATAAATCTCTTACAAGAACTTGAAGACTCAACTACGTCACTATAAAAGAAAAGGAGATGACGCACTAATAGACTTAGACAAGCTAACTAAATAAGAGACACCATGCTAGACCCAAGAAAGATAAAAGACACAGGTTCACTAGTTTTCGAAGCTTGCTTGCACACTTGTCCCTCCTATGTGAGTCACGGTCTCGCTAGCCACTTGATTACCTGAAAAATGTTGAAATAAAACTGGGTGAGCGAATGCTCAGTAGGAATTATATCTCAAGAACAAGCAATTGGTTTAAGTAATTACATTTTTCACATGTAAATGCAGTAAGGCTATGCATGTAGAATTATCTGAACAAGTAAAATAAAACTAGCAAGAATTTAACAATTTCATGTAAAACTTTTAAGCAAGAGATATCCAAGAGAGATTTATAGAATATTGGCTATTTCACGTAAGTACTTTGCCCGTTTCGGGCCATGCTAGTAAAGTCACGCAAGTCAAGTCACGCACGCAAGAAAGAGAGAGTGTGGAATGCTAAAGATCAAGAGAGACAAGTACTGCGGTGCAATGCAAGACACCGCGATCATTACAACTCCCATTGGCACTAGTACTTTCGGGCGCTCCTCCCAGGACCAGATCGGGCCCTATATGCACAGCATTTAAAGATAGATCTAGACATCCACGATAGTTCATAGCCAATAAGGAGTTTCAAAATAAGCTTTAATAGAAGGATAAGGTAAGATTTTTCATGGAATTCAAGGGCAAGGCCCTTGAGTAAGGACAGACTTGCGATAAAAATCTACGCGAAGCATAGAAACAATGACATGTCGATAAACTGGGTGGAGATCATGATATCAAGAATAAGCACTTATATAGCGTTGCTTGTTCTTTGTACATGATAATGTAGATAGAATTAGTGTCCATAAATATGGCATATCATGGCATGGTTTCCCATTCCATAATTTTAAGAATATTCTCATGACATCCACTTAGCATGTCATGAGGGCCGGTATACCATGTTTCTATAGAGTGACATGGAAATCAAGTAGTGTCATGGGTTTTAACGGTACAACCTGCTCAGCTGCCTTGAGGGAATCCAAGGCTAGCGGAGTCTTACGGAGGTCTCTATGATAAAGTCACCGGTCCAAAGGAACGGAATGTCCCGTGGAGAGTTCATCTATCACCGAGAAATAGGGGCAATCGATAAAACGCCGAAAGACATGGGACTATACTAACGGATTTGGAATATAGTGCCGTATACATGTATATATATATATATATATATAAATCCACGGTTATTGGAAAATCATGAAAAAAAACCAGAAGATAGGAAATTGGCGCCTTAGCCAATGTCTTCATTTCATTAAGTAACGCCTTGGTCAGGGGCGTTATTTTCTCAATTGATGACCTGTCAAGAGTCGTAAATTTCAATATGTATTTTTATATAAGTATAAATTTCCAGAATCTTGGTAAATGGCGTCTGGTCTGAGGCCACGTTAAAACAAATGGCGCCCTAGTCAGGGTCGTCATTTTATCAATTGAAGACTATCAAAAGAGTCGTCAAATTTTCAATACAGGGACATGCATTAACATAATTAAAATTTAGGATTTATTAAATGGCGACTTGGTAACTGTCACCTTTTGTGCAAATGGCGCCCTTGACGAGGGCGTCATATGTAAAAGAAACGACATGGTGCAAGTCATCATTTGTCTTTTTACCAAATTTAGATTATGAACAGTGGCATTTCCCAATATAAAATTTTATGACAACAAGTATATGGACAGGTCAAGAAAAATAGCAGGATTCCAAAACTATGATCATGCATTAAATCAGATTATTGGTTACATAGATATTAAATTTTTAACATGTGTAATTATTAATTATACAAGAAATGGACGACCGTTTTGTCGGGCGTCAGAAGGAATTGGCACCCTAATGAGGGTCGCTAATTACAAAAATTTCCAGAACATCTTCTGAAACTTGGCGAAGAATACATGCACGAACTATTATACATTATAATCACGATTCATGTTTATTTGGGCTTCAATTCTTGAGAAAACCTACCTTGTTGTTCGGTTTGGTTGACAGAACGTGAAGATAAAGGATGTAAATCTCCTTAAAACGATACTATGTTTTCAATAGAGTGTCTTTTCGTTGCACCCGAACCGCGGAGGAAGAGCAAGATGATAATAAGAGCAGTTGCTCTTGATCCCTCCGTGCAGTGGCAGCAATAAGACGAAGTAGAGAAGGCAACGGCTTTCTCCTCCACAAACCAACTAGGAAGGAGAGGAAGCCGATGAAGAACCCTTTAAGTTCTTCACGTAAACACCCTACAGAGCCGCAGAAGATCAGTCCTTCTTGCAGCAAGGAAGAAGAGGAAGAACTCCTACGTTCTTCACCGCCGGACAAAGAGGAAGATGATAGTAACCCTTCTTCGTAACACTAATAGGATGGAGAAAACTCCATGGTCGACAACAGCAACAAGTTTTGATGAAGAGAAGAGCCTTTAGGCTGGCTCGATGGGAGGGGGTATTTATAGGGTTCTTGGAGACTCAATAGGGTTGGAGTTCAATTAAAACTAAAATATACACGTATTAATCTCTTTCCTATATCAAAACTTACCCTAGATAACATCCCAGTTCGAACCGAACACTAACAGGTTCACCTTGAAAATGACGCCTATGGTTGGGGCGTTAATTAAAAATGACGCATGCCCAAGGGTCTTTAATTTATAAAATGGCGCCCTCCAAGGGGGCGTTACTTACTATTTCCTTTTATTGCCTACGAAATTATGAAATTTGACGCCCATGAATAATGGCGTCACTTCTTAAACTGACGCCTGTGATAGAGGAGTTATTTTATAAGTGATGCTTGTATACACAGTCGTCAATTTCTTAATTGACGACTTGAACAAAGGCGTCATTCACCTTTCCTATTTTGTTAATTTAAGATGTAACGATCTTTCGGGATTTTTATCTTTTTTTCTAGATGCGATCTAGATAGGAACTTTTAGGGGTATGAGTTTTCCATTTTTCTCTATTTTTTCATATAATTAGTTTTCCAAAATTCTTTAGTCAAAAAATCAGCACTATTCATTTTATTTGAAATGACGACTTGTTCAAAGTCATTTTCTATGCAATTGATGCAAGCATACGTTGGCGTCATTTCATTTTTTTTACATTTTCACTTACCCTTCAAAAGACTAATATTATATATATATATATATCCTTATTATTTCTATAACTATATAATGCACAAGTCCATACATTCTCAAACGTCTATACATTCCTTCTCCAAGTCTATACATGCATAAGTCCATACAATGCATAAGTCTATACATTCCTCGAAGTCTACACACTTCTTCCCCAAGTCTATACATTCCACTCCAAGTCTATACATTCATAAGTCCATACATCCATTCAAGTCCATACATTTCATTACACAAGTCTATACATTGTCAAAGTCTTTGCATTCCTGAAGTCTATACATTCCTGAAGTCTATACATTCTTAAGTCCATACATCCATTCAAGTCCATACATTCCATTACACAAGTCTATACATTATCAAAGCCTTTGCATTCCTGAAGTCTATACATTCCGGAAGTCTATACATTCTACCCACTCAAGTCCACACATTCCTTCATCCAAAGTCTATACATCCATTCCTTCATCCAAAGTCTATACATTCATCCATTCATTCTTCAAAGTCTACACATTCCTTCATCCATAAAGTCTGTACATCAGTCCAAAGTCTATACATCGCATTCTTCCTCAAAATCTGTACATCCATCTAATCCAAGTCTATACATTCCACAAGCCTAAACATCTAAGTCTGCACATTCCTATGTCTGTTCATTCCAGAGCATCTCACTCCCCAAGTCCATACACTCTTCAAGTCCATACATTCTCCAAGTCTACACAATGCAAAGTCTACACATCCGTTCCTCCTAAGTCTACACATCGTAAGTCTATACGTCCAACGTCTGTGCATTCCCCATTGCATGAGACATTCATACATTCCCATGTCTACACGTAAATATATATATATATCCTCCATTTATAATGTAATAAATGTGGAATATTAATTTTGCTAAATTAGTAAAAAAAATATAAATTGGCCTTTTCTTCAAGATTTAAAGATTCTCAATTCAATTAAAATTATGTTATGCATTAAATGGCTACTTAAAATAACATGTTATTATTAAATTTATTATAATATAATTGTAGGGTCCATGAGTTCTTCTTGTGAGACTTCTTAGGCTGTCAGAGGGTTGTGTATAGCCTGGCCTTAATTATTTACGTTGTATTATATTTATTTATTTTGTATTATATATATGCACAGATATATGGATGAGTGGGTTGAGACTTAAGGGCCCTTACAATGTGTGTGGGTTATTCACTAACCCTCATATATCTATTAATAATTTGTATGTATATAGGGATTTTATTCCTCACAATTTCTTTAAACTTTTATTTGTCCTTGTCCTAGGTATCAGAGGCAGGTTCGATCCTAGATAAATTTTTACTTCCATTCCAAAAGGTAATATTAACTAGTCTTTTATAAATTCTAGGAACCTTATTAACTATTTATAGAGATATGTAGATATCATCATGTATATGTTATTTTTATTTTCAAAATCTAAATATATATTTATATATGTATTCCCTCTTTAGCCTTCAAAATTACTGGGTGTTACAGTGTACGTGACCTTCGCCGTGTTAAATAGCCTGGAGAGATAATAAGCTGCCCACGCTTTGCCTTCGTCATATACTTGTGCCAGGACATCACCTAGGGAGTCCTCGATGATAGAAATGTATAGAATTAGGGGTTTCCTAGGGACAGGAGGTTGCAACACCGGGGGAATATTCAAATATTCCTTAAGGTCCTCATAGCCCTTTTGACAGTCTTGATTCCATTCAAATTTGACCCCCGCCTTTAGTAGTTCAGAAAAGGGGCGGCACCTCTATGAATGCTGAGATATGAATCTTCTAATGAATTGTAAACGTCCAATCAGTCCTCGAAGTTCCGTGATATTCTTAGGCGGAGGCATGTCCATGACGGCCTTTCCTTTATTAGGATCGATCTGAATCCCCCGTTTGCTAACTTTGAAGCCTAGCAACTTCCTTGAAGAGACTCCAAAAACATATTTCTTAGAATTCATTTTCAATTGGTACTCCCTAGCTCTCTTAAGCACCTTAGCCAGAATGGCGGGGTGTTCTTCTTTAGTTCTCGACTTCACTAAGATGTCATCCACGTAAGCTTCCATGTAGACATGCATCATGTCGTGGAATATAGCTATCATCACCCTTTGATAGGTGGCGCTGACGTTTTTCAACCCGAACGGTATAACCACATAGCAATATGTACCCCAGGGCGTGGTGAAGGAGGTTTTATCTTGATCCTCGGGAGCGAGACAGATTTAGTTGTACCCTGTGTTGTCCCTGTGGTTTTGATGTTTTGATGATGACAAATATTATGACTTATTATATATTCTTGATGACACAATTTTGATGGCTTTATTACTAAATTTCATCATCTCTATATAGCAGTATGAAATATGTGTCAGGACATGATCTAAATGGCTCAGAATAATGACTATTCAAAAAGGGGGATGAACAGTCAACACTGGTAACTAAAAGTCAAATGCCAAGTAAGGTCAATGCACACTACAACCTGAAGAATATATGTTAGTGCATATACCTTAAACTCTATGCTCATGTGTTAATTTCAGTTCATAAGGTTGATGCTAGTTCTGCATGCAGCATCTAATGTCAATGCATCTTACTGTTCACGCATTAAGAAGGTCAATGCATGTTAAGGTCATTGATAGCTAAGGTAAGGTCATTGATAGCTAAGGTCGATGTTAGTATATGTGTTTACTAACTAAGGTCGATGCTAGTATGCTTATATATTAACTTGGGTCGGTGCATAATCTGCATGTGTTGCATTGTGCATTCATAGGTTGGTGCATGTTTCTGTCGGAGCATGCTTTGCATCGCATTGCACACAAGGTCGGTGCAAGCTTGTGTATTATGCATATACACGGGTCGGTGCATGTTTTTTATCAAGGCATATACACGGGTCCGTGCATGTTTATGTCTAAGGCATATACACGGTCGGTGCATCTTTCTGCTCTGGCATATACATACAAGGTCGGTGCATACTTCTTCAGTATGTATATGAAAGTCAGTGCACGTTTGCATAATGCCTCATAAGGTCTATGCTTAATGCTTCATTGGTCTATGCATATAAGCTCACTAAGTCTGTGCATGTTCTCCATCGCACACAACTCAGGTCAGTGTAAGTTGCTTGGCATATGTTACAACGTCTGTGCATCTTTTCCCATGCATGTAGTAGTGGGTGTATTGCTTGATCCTGCATTCATATAGTCAGTGCACGTTTCTTGTCTGTCGCACGAAAAAGGTTTGTGCACATGTTGTCATAGGCATAAAACATAAGTATATGTTTTGCCACAGGCACAAAAGGGTCTGTGCATACTTTGCATATACCACATTAGGTCTGTGCATGTTTTAATCTTATGCCATCTTAGGTCTGTGCACATTGATAAATGGCTGACTTCTGATGAAATGCCTTTGTTGTAACTGACAGGATTAAAAATGGCACGTGATCCAAGACAGATGCGTCCAGAGAAATCTGCCGTGTGGATTGCTCAACAAAGCCCTCGAGAAATCACTTGGCAGGAACGAGGCCTCCACACGCCCATTGCGTGAGCCCGTGGGACCCCTGGCCCGAAGAATATATAAAAGCATTTTACTGCGATCGAAGACAATGGGTGTAACGACCCGAGAATCCGATTACCGGGAAGGCCCGATAACCCGAGACTCGAACCGCCGCCCACGAGCAGGGAGGGCTCGGAAGGGCTAAAAGGAGTGTGGAGGCACAAAGAAACAGGAAATAAAGCAGGACAATTCAACAATTAACAGAAATAAATAAACAACTACATTATAGTCCAGTCTAACAGAAAGTAGAGTCTAAAGTAGTAAAACGTACCATATGTCGAGTGGACACTCAGCCCGGTGAGCTGACAACTAAGAACCTCAGAACCGCAACCTCGAACCTCAAGGACGAATCGCCACACCTGAAAAGTAGGGGTGAGCCTCCTGTCACTGGCCCAGTAGGGATCCCGCAGAACCGCAACTGAGAACAACGGCGGCACGGAAAGCTGCAACTACAAGAGAAACAGTAACAGTAGGAACAGTAACCCGGTGGCCGGTCGAAACTCGGCACTACAACTACTCCTAATGTACCAGTCAAGCAGAAAGAGAAGCCCTACCTAACGGGAGTACAGTAGAACCAACAAGCTAAAGTAAATAAACAGAAAAGCCGTCTACTCTAGCAGTACCGTACTACTGAACCTCGGCCCAACAAAACTCGAGTCCACACCTGCCAGCAAACGGGAGCACTACCCACTAGAAGAACAACCAGATGCGTCCCCTGACGTCTTACATCGCGTCACAAGTGTCTATCTACGACGCCCCGGGCGTGAGACTTAGACACGCAACAAGTACCACAATAAGGACTAGCTGGGGTCACGCTCGTCAGTGCGTGTCCAAAGCCCCCAACTACATGTGCACACACAGATCATCTACTCTAGGTTGGGTCCTCTAGCTGGTTCCCCCCCCACCAGACTCTGGTGGCAAAGGCAAGGGGCCCTACGGAAACCAGCCTAAAAACTGCCTTTCACTGGGTCTCGCTCTCCACCACTCCCAGGTGGGTCCGCACCCGCGTGCGCAGGAAGCTACGACTACTGGATAGGTCACTGAAAGTAAGGACTGACTCACGGAAACCACCGTTAATAAAACGGGACTGCACACACTCGGTCATGCAGAAAGCACAGAAGCACGATTCCTAGGGCAGCACACAAGCCGCCACGCCGATTCTCCATCCCAGGGAAAGCGGGAAACTTTCAGCCCTAGGCCGGATAACTGGACTCGCAGTCCAAGGCCAAACACATGGCCCACAAGGGAATCACCTTCCAAAGAAACTAGCGACATGCGGGTGAGAGCCCACCGCACACACATCGATACACGGTGACTCGATCGAGCGTTAACATGAAAGCCCGGAGTACGCGGGGTCACCCGGACCCACCACACCTACGCGCATGCTAATCGAGGTAACACGGCCATCTCGACACCCTCAAAACATGAACATAGAACTCTCGGGGTGTCTGGGATACTCACGAGACCGTAAGTCGACCACTGGGTCCCAACCGGGTCGACCAGGAACCTACACAACGCGAAACAATCACAGCAAGCACGAAGAACCACTTCGGTGCAACACAGTGCCTGGCGATCTACCCTTGGGCCGTCACAAGCTGTAACGGTCCAAGCCTCAACCATCACAGCACTCTAACGGTCCAACACAGGAGCGTTACGCGAGAGGGGCAACACCGGCTGTGACGCGCCAACCCTGGTGCGTCACATGCCCTGAAGCACCCAACATAGTGCGTCAGAAGGCAAGAAGAAACCGGCTGTGACGCACTCCACTTGGTACGTCACAGTCTCTGACAAACCAACACTGGCGCATCAGAAGAATGGGCTGCGTCAGCTCTAACGCCCCCATTCAGGGGCGTCACAGTGCTCTGACGGTCCTACCTAGGCGCGTTAGAGACTCGTGACCCCAACAGTCATAAACCACGATCGAAACACTGTGACGGTCCAGCAGCAGGGCATCACAGCTCTATGGCGGTCTATCGTGGGACTGTCAAGCCCACGAACACCAACACTCAAGATAAAGGGAGCGTAACGCACCTGTCCAGGCGCGTTACACGCTGTGACGGTCACTGGAACGACCGTCACACCATCCCGAGAACGCTATGGCGGGAAACGACCCAAAAACTTCACCACGACCCATACCTCCATGGGAGAGGGGGAAAACAAGGGAGAAGCCCCCAAATAGCCCCTAGCATGCATCTATGGCCTCGGATCGGCCAAAAATGCAATGAAACGGCGGATCGATGCTCAACCCCAAAAACATGGATTTTTTCCCAAATCGCCCCGATTAGCCCGCTCAGCTCACCACGGCCTACGAAACTCGTGGAAAAAGAAGAGCACAAGCTAGGGGTCCATCTCCCTACCTCCACTGAAGAAATGACGCACCGTGGACACCGATCCATAAAGAAATTGCCACGAAACCGTCGCCGGCTCACGATCACGCCACCAAGCTTTGCCCCGCTTCCACCGCCTCGATCCTCGCCTGTCCTCACCCGCATCCTGGCCCACGCCGCCTCCACCTTGCCCCCCGTGTCGCTCCGTCGGCCACCGGAGAAGAGTGGGGAGAAAGAGAGCGTGAGAGAAGAGAGAGGGAGGGAAGAGAGAAATGAGAGGGGAGAGAGAGAAAAGGTTAATATATATAGAAAACATAAAAATTCCAAAAATTTAGAAAATTATGAAAAATTACCTTCGCGATCCTCGGAAGGAACACAACGCAGTGGTACTGTCCCGGAGTCGAAGAACGTCACGGTTCGCCCTGCACAGAGTTCCGAATGCACATCAGGGAAAAACACGTGTAAAGCATAAAATACACTCCGAGACCCACTAAAATAATACAAAACATTTGGAGCATTACAACCCTCCCTCTTTAAAGGAATTTCATCCTCGAAATTTAGAACAAAGATAGGAACACAGGGGAAGAACACTAAACCAACTGACAACGTTGTTAGAGCCCCAGCACAGAAAATCTCGATTCTCACGAAAACACCGATCCTGAGGGACACAGCCAGACTTACAATCACAAACAACACCTCGCTCCACGTGCCGTGCACATCGGCCATCAGAGCAGGCATATACCAGAGGACACAGTTCGACGTCACCTCAGTCACAACGAAAGCCACTCATGGCACCGCTGCCACCATCTCACCCACCGAGGAAACACACCCTCGACACGAGAAACATCTACCGATCCATCCAATGGTCAGCAGACAAAACACACACAGCTTCACAACCAGCTGATAGGTCGTACACCCTTCTCAAGGGAACAACCAAGACAGAGCCTCCATCGGCTCACGCAGCCATCTCGACAGATGGCAACCAAGACATCAGCGCAGCACCAAGAAACACCCCATACATGGCAAGCTGAAAGCCAGACATATCACTGTGCCAACTCTTCTCAGAAGATAAACTTCGACAAAGCCCAGATCCTGTCCAGAAAGGCACATCACAGAAACGACCACCAAAGGTCTTGCTGGCACACGGCTCTCACCGCTCACGATGCACAACCAATAGCATCTTCTGTCTGTGAAAAGACCATCTACTGGTCGCCAGATACACGTCAACGGGAAACCTCCACCGGCCCAACAGGCACGGTCCAACTCACGACAGGCCATCCGCTGACTCACCCAAACAATTACCACAACTCGAGCCACACTCCTCTCAGATTCCACATCCGAGCTCAATCATCGCACCAACACGACCCTCTCGGGGAGCACGATGAAACCAGATGACAAGATCCTGGTGTCTTCAGTCATCACCTCACTCGACTCAGACTTACAGGGAAACCATCCCATGCTGGTCACCAAACCTAGGATAACCATTGCGACACCAACGTCCCGTCAAGGACCACCCTCTGATGCCAACTGCACGAAAAAGGCCTCCGCCCACAGGCGTCACTCTTCCGTCTGGTCTCATCAAATTACTCAACTTACGTCAGGAGACATCCTCAACAACCCTATCTGGGCCTAACACCGACGCTTGACACGGCTTCCACCACAGGAACAGGGTACTCATGCGGCGCACTAGCCAGCACATTCCCCAACACTCCATCCTGTCAATTCCAAGAACCACAATACCTCGGGCAACAGCACAGCAACAACACGTTTTGCACAGAGGAACCAATCCTCCAATGCTCAACGCAAACTCAGGAATTCGACCGTAGCAACCAACGCTACGATCCTGAACCAGTGGGTCACAAGCCCACCACGCTTCCGCTGCACACTCTGATCGACGCGCATAGCCATACATTCTCAAGAACACTGCCCAATCAGCACTCGTACATCCGGAACAGCGCCAGCACACCCTCACACGACAAGGGAATGGGCATAACTTCTCACAGGCAACCACCTTGCCAAGACAAGGAGCACGTCTCACACGGACTTCATGGCACACAAGGCCAACCAATCTGAACACACAATGCAAGATGATGAACCTTAGCCCAACACAATATCTCCAACCAAAGGAGAAACCAAACGCACTTCCGACCAACGGAAGAACTCCACGCTCAACCTGACCTCAAACCTCGTGCATGCTGGGAACAGCACCTTCCAGCACCGAGAAAACCATCAGCACGTCAGGTCAGCACCTCTGACACACTCAGCGAGTGTCACGTCGGACTACAATCACAACATCTTTCGATGCAGCACCACTACAATTCCTCAAACTGTAGCGCACCACACCAAGAGCCGCTACACGAGCCATGATGACAACTGCCGATGCTCATCCTTGAGTCCCGAACTCACCGTGGAGCCTTCACATCTCAAGCCAACTCAAGGGCGAACACAACCCACCCACTGACAGAAATGCAGGAGCAAAGACTTACCGGGACATCTCTGCCAAATCTTGCCTCGAAATCCGTAGAATAATCGAGACCGACACGTCATTCGGACGCCACAGAGCACGATAAGAACATCAGGCTCGACGAAACAGCAGCTCACCGAGAAGATATTCCGCTCACCCGAGCACACTTCTCGATCAGAACACCCGCTCTGCCACCCTAAACTACGACCTGAACACCTCAGGGGTTGGAAAAACCTCAAGCTGCAGTGGCAAAAAACTGACAGCAACTCCCTCGAAGCACGCTTACGGCCACTTAACCACGAACAATCCTCAAACGCAGCACCGCGAGCTCACGCCTGCCAGCAACCTTTGCCCAACGCAGCGTAACTGGGGTCACCACCGATGAGGGAGAAAGCCCTCGACCTCGATCCGCAGACCCCATGTTGGCACAAAAGCCGCGGACAACAACCACCTTCACAGCGTCGCACAGCGCACTCAAGCTCTCAAGTGAGAAACTAGGTGGAAATCGAACACAAAACCTTAAGCCAGCTACCGACTGTACTGGACCTTACGGACTCTGATCACTGCAATATTTTGAATTTCTATGTACGTCCACAACAACCTACTCTGATACCAGCTGTAACGACCCGAGAATCTGATTATTGGGAAGGCCCGATAACCCGAGACTCGAACCGCCGCCCACGAGCCGAGAGGGCTCAGAAGGGCTAAAAGGAGTGTGGAGGTACAAAGAAATAGAAAATAAAGCAGGATAATTCAACAATTAACAGAAATAAATAAACAACTACAATAGAGTCCAGTCCAACAGAAAGTATAGTCTAAAGCAGTAAAACGTACCACATGCCGAGTGGACACTCGGCCCGGCGAGCTGGCAACTAAGAACCTCAGAACCGCAACATCGAACCTTGAGGACGAATCGCCACACCTGAAAAGCAGGGGTGAGCCTCATGTCACTGGCCCAGTAGGGATCCTACAGAACCCCAACTGAGAACAACGGCGGCACGGAAAGCTGCAACTACAAGAGCAACAGTAACAGTAGGAACAGTAACCCGGTGGCCGGTCGAAACTTGGCACAACAACTACTCCTACTGTACCGGTCAAGCAGAAAGAGAAGCCCTACCTAACTGGAGTACGGTAGAACCAACAAGCTAAAGTAAATAAACGGAAAAGCCATCTATTCTAGCAGTACCGTACTACTGAACCTCGGCCCAATAAAACTTGAGTCCACACCTGCCAGCAAACGGGAGCACTACCCACTAGAAGAACGACCGGATGTGTCCCCTGACGTCTTACACCGCGCCACAAGTGTCTAGCTACGACGCCCCGGACGTGAGACTCAGACACGCAACAAGTACAACAACAAGGACTAGCTAGGGTCACGCTCGTCAGCGCGTGTCCTAAGCCCCCAACTACATGTGCATACACAGACCATCTGCTCTAGGTCGGGTCCTCTAGCTGGTTTCCCCCCCGGCCGGACTCTGGTGGCAAAGGCAAGGGGCCCTACGGAAACCTGCCTAAAAATCGCTCTCACCGGGTCTCGCTCTCCACCACTCCCAGGTGGGTCCGCACCCGCGTGCGCAGGAAGCTACAACTAGTGGACAGGTCACTGAAAGTAAGGACTGACTCATGGAAACCACCGTCGAAGAAATGGGACCGCACACACTCGGTCATGTAGAAAGCGCAGAAGCACGATTCCCAGGGCACAACACAAGCCGCCAAGCCAATTCCGCATCCCAGGGAAAGAGGGAAACCTCCAGCCCTAGGCCGGATAACTGGACTCGCAGTTCAATGCCAAACACATGGCCCACAAGGGAATCACCTTCCAAAGAAACTTGCGACATGCGGGGTCGAGCCCACCGCACACACACCGATACATGGTGACTCGATCGAGCGTTAACAAGAAAGCCCAGAATACGCGGGGTCACTCAGACCCACCACACCTATGGGCATGCTAATCGAGGTAACACGGCCCTCCTGACATCCTCAAAACATGAACACAGAACTCTCTGGGTGTCTGGGATACTCACGAGACCGCAAGTCGACCATTGGGTCCCAACCGGGTCGACCAGGAACCTACACAACGTGAAACAATCGCAGCAAGCACGAAGAACCACTTTGGTGCAACACAGTGCCTGGCGATCTACCCTTGGGCTGTCACAAGCTGTAACGGTCCAAGCCTCAACCGTCACAGCACTCTAACGGTCCAACACAGGAGCGTTACGCGAGAGGGGCAACACCGGCTGTGACGCGCCAACCTTGGTGCGTCACATGCCCTGACGCACCCAACATAGTGCGTTAGAAGGCAAGAAGAAACCGGTTGTGACACACTCCACTCGGTGCATCACAGTCTCTGATGGACCAACACTGGCGCGTCAGAAGAATGGGCTGCGTCAGCTCTAACGCCCCCATTCAGGGGCATCACATTGCTCTGATGGTCCTACCAAGGCGCGTCAAAGACTCGTGACCCCAACGGTCATAAACCACGATCGAAACAATGTGACGGTCTAGCAGCAGGGCGTCACAGCCCTGTGGCGGTCTATCATGGGACCGTCAGGCCCACGAACGCCAACACTCAAGACAAAGGGAGTGTAACGCACCTGCCCAGGCGCGTTACACGCTGTGACGGTCACTGGAACGACCGTCACACCGTCCCGAGAACGCTACGGCGGGAAACGACCCAAAAACTTCACCACGCCCCCATACCTCCACGGGAGAGGAGTAAAACAAGGGGGAAGCCCCCAAATAGCCCCTAGCATGCATCTATGGCCTCGGATCAGCCAAAAATGCAATGAAATGGCGGATCGACTCTCAACCCCAAAAACATGGATTTTTCCCAAATCGCCCTAATTAGCCCGCTCAGCTCACCACGGCCTACGAAACTCGCGGGAAAGGAAGAGCATGAGCTGGGGGTCCATCTCCCTACCTCCACCGAAGAAACGACGCGCCGTGGACACCGATCCACGAAGAAATCGCCGTGAAACCGTCGCCGGCTCGCGATCGCACCACCAAGCTTCGCCCCGCCTCCACCACCTTGATCCTCGCCTGTCCTCGCCCACGCCGCCTCCACCTCGCCCCCCACCTCACTCCGTCGGCCGCTAGAGAAGAGAGGGGAGAAAGAGAGCGTGAGAGAAGAGAGAGTGAGGGAAGAGAGAAATGAGAGGGGAGAGAGAGAAAATGATAATATATATAGAAAACCCAAAAATTCCAGAAATTCAGAAAATTACGAAAAATTAACTCGTGATCCTCGGAAGGAACACAACGCAGTGGTACTGTCCCAGAGTCGAAGAACGCCACGGTTCTCCCTGCACAGAGTTCCGAAGCACATCAGGGAAAAAAATGTGCAAAGCATAAAATACACTCTGAGACCCACTAAAATAATCTTAAAAATCCGGAGCATTACAATGGGGGAGTAGATCGAGAAGATTAGAAGAAGAGAATTCAGAGAGCAGCAAGAATAGGGAGAAAAAGAAAAGAGAGTGAGAGCTGAGATAAGAAGAGCAGAAGAAGAGCCAGTGAGTTCGTGAGAAGAGTCAGAAGAGAGACTGAAAGAAAGAAGAAAGAGAAGAGAAGAGTAGCGGCGGTAGAGAAAGAGCTAGCAAAGAAGAGAGAAAAGAAAGCAGTTCAGAGAGAGAGAGAGCCAGTGAGCTAGAAGAAAAGAGAGCTTAGAGGAAGAGATCGTGAGAAGAAGAAGAGAGTGTGCAGCCATTCATCCTGAAGATCTGTTTAGTCTGTTCATAGATGAAATCTAGAACGACTATGCTCATTGGAGCTTCCTATTTTTGCTTTTCCTTTTTGATTTTTCAGTTCTCATTTTTACTTGCATTTTCTTAGTGTTCTTTCGATTCCCTATTTCGGGTGTCAGGTTCCTCCTGTGTGTTCAGGAGAAGGGAGATTTATCTCTGGTTGCCCTCTGTGGATTCAGAGGAAGGGAGATTGGTTTCTCCGGGTGTGAGTGATTGGGTATCACTCACGGTTTTCCCTTTGGTTTAGAGGAAGGGAGACTGGTGTCTCCGGTTGCTAGTGACGGGCTGTCACTAGTGGTCCCCTCCGGTTTGGAGGAAGGGAGGTTAGCCTCCGGTCCTGGTTCTGTGGGTTGTAGAACTTGGTTGAGGGATTTGTCTCCCTCGGTTATCAAGCTGTTAGGCAGCATCTTGTTTGCAAACTGAGTCCGTGTCTTGCATTTTGCAAGGGAAACCTCACTCCGATCTGGAGTGAGGGGTGGACGTAGGCAGACTGGTGTCTGGCCGAACCACCTAAAAATCCTGTGAGCCGTGGTTTGCGTTGGTGTGATTGTTCTTTATCTCCTTTCTCCTTCACAGGTTTTCTTCACCGTCCGTTTGTGCGCTATTTACTTAACTCGATATCTGACTTGCTTGAGCCTGAACGCTGTGGATTATATTTTGTCGCTCGCTGATCCTGTGTTAGCATGTTAAGTGTTTGCCCACTGGTTCAATAGAAGCGTTCATTTCTAGGCATCCTTGGTGGTGATATTTTCAATCGTTTCTTAGAGTGCGTTTTTAGTTAAATTGGGCGATATTTACAAAAGATCCATTCACCCCCCCTTTGGATCTATTTCGCGTTCCACCTATTCTAACAATTGGTATCAGAGCGGGTCTCTGATTCATCAGATCCAACGATCTGTAGAGGATCCTGCTAGTTTCCGGTGCATTATTGTCTTCAACATACTGTTTTGAAACTGTCTGTTGCTTAGATCCATGGCTTCTCCACCTATTTTCGATGGTACTAGTTTTATCTTATGGCTTACCAAATTGCACATGTTTGTCAAGTATGTTAATCCTAATCTATGGAAGATCATTACTCACGGTCCACACATACTACCAAAGAACAAGTCCAAATGGACTGATAAAATCCATGAGTGGTGAAAACTAGAAAGCTTTGGAGATGATGAAGGCAGCTACTAACAGGGCATTCCATTCTTGTTTTTATGATTGCAGATCTGCAAGAGAGATATTGGATAGACTGAAGACCGCCGATAAAGGAAATAAAGAAGAATGTCTGATGGCGGATAAAGGTGATCACAGTAGCAATCAAAATGAAGAGGAGGACGATGATAAGGTAAATCCTTTTGAGAACTTTTCTATAGATGATTGGGAGGATGCCTATAGTGAGTTGTTAGAAAGGTTTAATAGATTGGGTAAGAAAAATAAAGCTCTAACAAAGAAATTAAACAATACTGTTAATTCTGGTTCTGAAGATATTGATATTGAGACATTAAAAATTGAGAATGAAAATCTCAGAAAACAACTGAATAATCTTGATTCAATTGACTCTGAACTAGAACAATTAAAATCCGAAAATAACAGACTGAGAAAACTTGTAAAAAATCTAGACAATTTACAATGTGAGAATAAATGCCTTCAGGAACAAATTAATGATCTCAAAACTTAAAATGGATGTCTTAAAAAATAATTGGAGAGTCATGTCAATGATGGTTCAGAATTTGAAGCTTTAAAGTCTGAAAATGAAATTCTCAGAAATCGGATTAAGAAAAATGAAAATGAGTATACAAAAATTCTTGCATGCAATAAAAGCTCATTTGTGGAAGAGATAAATGAAACACACCATTGTGATCTTAAATGGTCCAAGGATCTGGTTGCCTCATTAAGAGAAGAAAATAAAGAATTACTCAACAAGGTTCTCGAAATTGAACAGAGAGAAGAAGAATTAATTGAACAGCTAAACTCCATGACTAAAGATGAGAATCTTGCTGAACAAATCAAAGAGTTGAGATCTGAAAATGAAAAATTGAAAGAATTGAAGCAGATGAACACTATCATGTCTGAGAGGCTTCTTGTCCTAGAAAAGGGAAAATGTGTTGTTGATAATCAAGCTGAAAATGAGCTCAAAGTGGAACAAGAAATAGAGAAATATAAAATTGCAAACAAGGTGCTAAGTGAGTGTGTTAATTATAGTGAACAAGAAATTTTGTTGGTTATGAATTACATGTTGCATCCCTAGAAGATGAGATTAAGGACCTAAAGAATTCTTTATCTAGATTTGTTGAAGGTCAAGATAATTTGGATAAGCTGCTAGGGATGAAAGTGAACTTTCAGAAAGGGGGGCTGGAGTATAATCCAGTAAATAAGAAGAGCATTGGAAACAAAATTCATACATCATTTGTAAGTAGCTTAGAGCAAACCAGCATCAAAACTTCACTATTTTTTCAGTTCACAGCACAGAAAAATCCAAATCTAGCTACTATTCAGAAAAGTCAGAAACCTACTGAAAAAGCTGAAGGAAATGGACATTTGCAGAACAAGCATACACACACTCATGTTAAAAATGTGCATGCTATCCATAACACTAACATACCTGTACATGCACACAAAAAGAAATTCATGACATGTCATTACTGTCACAAGGCTGGTCATCAAATGCATGAATGCAGAATAATAGAATTAGATGATCTGAATGCCAGTAAAATGTATGCTAGGAAAACTCAACTAAGAAATCATGCATTTCAGAATAAGAAAACTCACTGTTATCATTGTGGCAAGATGGGTCACATTGCTGCCCTTTGCTGGCATGCTCAGGGAAAGGTTCATTCTAAACATGTTAGATTCCTTGCTAAACAGAATGCCTTCGGTAGAGATGAATTTACTTTCAAAGGAAAATCTTCTAGATGCTTCAACTGCTGGAAGCTAGGCCATCTGGCGAGTGAATGCTAGTCTGTTATTGAAAGAAGAAACCACTCTTTTTGTTTTAATTGTGGGAAGTATGGCCATACAGTCAAGGACTGTTGGCATGTCCAGGGAAGGAATGTGAATTCTAGATATCCTAGATTCCCTGCGAATGAGAATGTGTTTGGTGGCAATAAAAGAAAAAACTTCCATGATAAATACAGAAATTTTCATGAACATGCACATAGATTCCATGTTAATGCTAATGTGCACAAAAAGAATTTAAAATCTGGTTCGTCATGTCATTATTGTGGGTGATTTGGACACTCTATGAATGATTGCTTGGTGATGAAGTTTGATGATCAAACTGCTAGAAGGATGTGGAAAGCACCAGTCCGAACTACTGCTAACCTTTCAGGACCCAAGAATTCTTGGGTTCCTAAATTTGCAAAATGAGATGCTGTTTGCAGGAGTGCCTTGGGATAGAGAATAAAATGGGGGTTTAATAAATCAAGGCGCTCAAGTAAGGTAAAACCGCAACTTTGCTTTTTACAGGCTTGTTCACCTGAATTTGTTTTGATAGCTGAATATCATGCTTAATATGTCAATTAAGATCTCATACATACATGTTCACAACTGCATCTTCTATTTGCATCTTCTTCCTGTCCATGCATATGTTGGGTGATGTGTGCATATATGAGATTAATAGGGTGTCTGTATTTGATGCATACATATGCCAATTGCAGTTGTTTGATATTTGTCAAAATGCATAATCACTAAAAATAAGTTGCATTTTTGAAAAATCTGAATAGTTGGAATTTTATCCCTGCATGTTGTCACATGCATAAAATGCTCATTTGCACACATGCTCATTTGCATACATATTTGTTTAGAGAACTATCATAAGAAAAGATTGAAGATGCTCATAGGACTGCACTTCCACTGCATTATCATGCGTGACCATTGTGGTATATCAAATGGTAAGTTACTAAAAGGCAAATGAAATCTGTCTGGAAGTTCTTACTATGTATGAGGTGATTTTTAGACCAAGTCCTCTACCCAGTACCATTGGTCAAAAATTTGCACATAGAGCAGTCTAGACCTTCATGAGCATATTTTCTTATGGTTCAATGTTCTGCATATGTTGCATTCAGAGTCCAGTTAATAGATGCATATAGATAGGGGGAGTCATCCTAGGTAATGTCTTATGCTTCATGCATGTTTGGTTAGAATAACTCCCTTCATAGTCTAGTCATACGTTGCATATAGAAAGGGGGAGTTAAACAAGGCCATACTGTGTCTATTGCATGAATAAATACTAGCCTCATGCACACACTGATTTCTGAATTGATTGCATGACACGTATATTGAAAATACCAAAAAGACTCTTCGAGTGCATACAGTCAAGGGGAGCATAAATCATGTCTTTTCACTCCTTGTTGATTTCGATCGGCCAATCTACCCTTTGTGCTAAACTTATGATCTAATCTTCAGCCTGAGCTGGTGTCCTGACTATGATCCTATTTGATCAACATATTGTGCTGCTGTGGAGTGGAATACATCCCACCTCCTTGAAATCTGAATTTGTAATTCTGAATTTCACTCATCTATCTTGACATCTTCTAAATTCATCAACTATTCTCATATTCTTGGTATATTTTGTATAGTGTTTCTGCATTATTTGAGAGGAGCTGGTCTGTGTGAAACCTTTCAGTCTCTGAACCTTGAACATACATGTCATAACTTCAGCCAACTGACTTCAAGTGACTCTCATACTCACTATACATTCTGTGCCTCACATAACTTGGAAATACACGATGTCACGCCCCGAGCTTTTATTACAGCGGAAGACTAGCTCGAGGAACATGAACAGCCGACATGGCAAGCCTCTTGCATGCAAGAATGATCAGAGCGCAATACAATCACACACATAAATGTAATTGCACAATATTTATTCAAACCTCAACTTTTATTTCATTATCAATCAAATATCAAATACAATCACTAATTCAACTTTCTTCATCATACTAGACTCAAGAAATATAAAAATTACATAGACTCAATCTAAATAATGTAGACTTCCTAAGTCTTCACCCTCGGACCCGCTATTTGAATGTTCCGAATCCGATCCCGACACACTTCCATCTCCTGAAAAGATTAGAAATAGGTAATAAGCACACTTGCCTAGTAGGTATCTTCGCATCAACATGAAGTCACTATTAAAGTAATTAACTGTCACGCCCCGAGCGCGGAAGATACCCGGAGACGCGTGACGAGTTTATATCAATCATGTCAATCAGAGTGGTCGTGTATTCGACACAAAGACAGAGATGCGCAAAATAGCAAGATAACCCAATCCTTTATTTCATAATAGACTATTACAAATCCAATACTCTGTTTAATAAAAAGAAAAGTACATAGTTGACTCAAGAAACTATAGAAAAGACTAGATGACACTTGAGCAGCTCTATCACTTTCACTCTTGACCATTCCCATCCGATTCAGTCTCGTCATCGGACTTACCTGAAAAGTAAAGAGGGACAAATGGAATGAGCGAACGCTCAGTAGGAAATTATATCTCAAGTACTAGCAAGGGGTTTAAGTAATTACATCTTTCATGAATGCAATAAAGCTATGCATGCTCGCATAAAACGACAAGATAGAGAGAATGTAATATCAAGGAATTAAGATGAACTAATCATGAACTTTCAACAAGATACTCAAGATATTCAAGCAAGTACATTTAACAAGTCATGTCAAGAACTTTGGCTATCATGTATCAAGCAAGTAAATTACCCTTTTTCGAGCCACGCATTTCATGTCAAGTCAAGTACGATTCAAGTACAAGATTTTGTGTGGAATGACCAATCAAGCTAGTCATGCACTCGGTATAATGCCAGATACCTTATCATTTTAACTCCCATGGGCACAAGTACTTTCGGGTGCTCCTCCCAGGACCAGATCGGGCCCTATATGCGCAGGTATTTATCATGTATTTTGACATTCACTCTTGTTTATAGCCAACATAGAATTTCAATAATCAAGCTTGTAGACACGTACGACAACTTTGATAGAATAGAGTCCAAAATATGACAAAGGACATAGATTGGCGATAATAACGGTATAATCACGATATCGATAAAACTAGGTAGAATATGGTTCCCTTAACTTGGGTACCATGACAAATCAATATGGACATTCTATATATAGAATTTAGGTCCACATGAACAGTATATCAAAGGTAAGATACCCTCATTCTTATCATAGAATTGAGGTTTACAAGAATGACATGATATGGCATGATATCATCATCCCATTAAGAATTTCTTATGTTATACTCTTTGTATAATCATAAGGGCCGGTATCCCATGTTTCTTTAGAGTGACATGGCATCAATGGTGTAATGGGTTTTTAGGGTACAACCAGCTCAGTCGGCCTTGAGGGAATCCAAGGCTACGAGGAGTCTTACGGAGGTCTCTATGACTAACTCGCTAGTCCAAAGGAACAGAATGTATAATGGAGAGCTTGTATGTCAATGAGAGTTGAGTGTGATCGATAAAACAATCGCGAAACGTGGGACTATTCTCACGGAATGGAGAATAGTGCCGATATATATATATTATAACATATGAAACCACCGGTTAACAGAATCAGGATAAAAATATCAGTTTATAGAAAATAACGACTTAGGTAAAGTCGTTTCTCAAGTAATTAACGACTAAGATAAGGGCGTTTATCTATTTTCCATTTTTTTGCAGATTTTCCATTTTTCAGAAATTTGCCAAAAACGCGCCCTTATCAGGGGCGTTTCTTTAAGTTTTGACGACTACACCAGAAGGCGTCCTTTTCTTGTCACTGTTCGACAGAATATCAATAATTTCAGGAATTATCAAGAACGCGCCCTAGGAAGGGGCGTTACTCTTTAATTCTTTATTTTTACAGAATATATTTTTCAAGAATTTAACAGAAACGCGCCTTATGAAGGGGCGTTACTTTTCATTTTACGCCTTAGTGTCAGGTGTTAGTCTAGTGGGAGATGACCTTGTCTAGGTCGTGAATTCAAGAAATTTTAGAAATTATCGTGAACAGGAAGAAATAAATTTCAGGATAACAATCATATCATCATGACAGGAAAATTGGCAGGAATTCACAGGTAGAGTCATGCAGTATATTAGTTTTGATATTCCATATAAAAATGAATTTTTAAACAGTGAACGATTATTAATTTCAGGTAATTTCATGGAATTAACGCCTGTGTTCAGGGCGTCAAATCTAGAATTGACGACCTGGTTAGGGTCGTGTCTTGTAAAATAGCGCCCTTGACAGGGGCGTCTCTTTCAAAATATTGCAGAAAAATGCATTAAAACTATAATAAACCGTATGCATGTCATGCTAATATACATATATCTTAAATTATTTTATTTGGGCTACAGTGACTTGAGAAAACCTACCTTATTTGATATCTGGAGAGGGGACACGTGAATAACTTGATAAGAACACACTGAAGCTTCTAATACCCTTGATAGCAGCAGTATGCAGATCGGACAGGAAGAAGAAGAAAAATTTAGTTGATGAAAATGATGGAGATGGGGACATAACCGTAGTTAGGAAAAGTTTTAGAAGAACCTTACCTATGTTCTTCACAACGTGTGCTCTCTTCGACCTGTAAGAAGAGAAGGAGATGAAGAACGTTAGTTCTTCATACACTCGAAACAGAGAAAGAAAAGAATAAGAAGAACAGTTCTGTTCTTCACTTACCGTCGCAGAGGCTTGAATCAAATAGGTTTAGGGTTTGTTCGATCAAGACTATTTATAGGATTTTGGACGTCCTATTAGGGTTAGTGTTCTAGTTGAAGTAATATATCCCTAATAGAGTCCTTGCCCTAGTAAACACTTACTAGATTAATATAATCCTTCCCTGGATAAGCTCCTGTGTCGAACGGAACTCCAATGGAATTAACGACCTAGGTCAGGGCGTCGATTCCTGAATTGACCACCTGGTTCAGGTCGTTTCTTAAGAAGCGCCTTTCGTTAGGGCGTTCCTTTGTTTAAAACACGCCCAAGATAGGGGCGTTTCTTGGCCTTACCCTTTTTGACGTTAGAATTTGACGCCGTGTGGTGAGGGCGTCACTTATTGAATAACGCCTTATCTAGAGGCGTTTCTAATTTGAATAGCGCCTTTATCCGAGGCGTTATTTTATATTGTTTTATTTATCTATTTATTTGATTTATTTTAAAATCTTTATTGTTATTAATATTTTATCAGGGATGCTACATTAACATTTTAGCTCTAAAGAAAATAAGGTAAAATCATGCGAATGCGATCAATCATGCGATTAAACCAAAGTAACAAGATGATCATGCAATGTAGCATGGCCTTTCATGATCAAGAATGTACTAGCAAGTTCACATACTTATCACCCAAAAATCTTTTGCTTATGAGCAAGTATTTGGTGAATTTCTGTGGAATATCATGTAACAAGCAAGAAAGTCATATACAAGTATTTTCATGATGCCCTTGGATCTTCACTTATTTATAGAGAAAGTACTCCCGGGACAATGCGACGCCAGTAGCATCATACCCCATGGTTTATAATAGTATGTTTCCGACAATCAGCCGAGGGGACTAGCATAGAGCCCTTGAACACAATCAATGCTCGATCGCATCTTCAAGTATAAATCAAGCTATATCCACATTTCAAGCAATAAAATTATGGCCAAGAATGTAAATAAGTTCATGATAACAATAATCAACAATGAACGCTTCAACTTAGGACATGAGAGATCAAGGATGATTTAAGACGATGTCATGCTTATGGAAATAACTCAACAGCATAACGGTTCATTTATTGTTATTTATAATTTAAATTAAGTATCTTTAGACAATATGCCAAGTCCTAAACCATCAATAATCCATCTAGGAACTTAGAATATCAACCCTTTGGTCAAACCTCGGGTTAAAGAATTTAGAACAGTGACGGTCTAATACTGGGCCGTTACATGAACATAACGGTCGAGTGTTGGGCCGTTAGAAAGGTTGAATCCAGAAATGAAGAAATTGGACTTTGTACAATGTGACAGTCATATATTGGACCGTTATATATTCCCAAGGGTCGAATATAGATCCGTTACATATCTAGAACCTGAAAACATCGATAGTGCTTTCTAACAATTGGGTTTTAATGGTACAACCAACTCGGCGTCCTAGTGAGAATCCCAGGCTCGGAGAGAATTACGGAGGCCTTGAAACAAGATTTCCTAGTCCATTGGAAGGAATATCTAATAGAGAGGTCCTCATGTTCAAGAATATGTTCCTATAGTGCAAAGTGTGAACTAATGGCCATATACCGGAATATATGCCATGTACTTAAAGAAAATGACTCTATAGATAGAAAAAGACTGTGTAGCGATTTGAACCATGATAAAAACTCCGTCATTACATCATTTAAAATCATAGTGTAAATACAAAACTATAGAGTTTAGCTAATGAACTTAACATATGCTTGAAATAACTAGAGATGCTTTTAAACAAGTAATTTCTATCATAAGTCAATTTATAATCTCAAGGTCATGAAAATAGGTTAAAACTTAGCTAACTAGACTTATTTATAAGTAAACCTGACTGGTTTCCATTCTGTCTCGGGTTGACAGAACACAGTGGTCTGACGGTCTAACATGGGGGCGTTACCTTTCTGTGACGGTTTATCACGGGGCCGTTACAATGTTGTAACGCTCCAGTTATGGTGCCTCAGAGACAACAGAGAATTTTTAAACACAACAGATGGTGTGGCGGCTTATCGTAAGGCCGTCACAATCATGTGACGGTCCTATTTTAATCCGTCAGAGCTTCTGCTGACAATAAAGATAAGGAACTATGTCCCATGCAAGAAGAATCAAAATATCTAACTATTCTAGCCATGATAACGAAGTAAAGGCCATCTAGATGCATAGGTAGTAATAAAATAACAAGAGATAACTTTTATCTTTAATTAGGGTTGAAAGCATGCATGATTGTATAGACTAATCCTAAAACATGATATTCATAAAGTATCATGCATGAAATCCAAATAAATTAGAGGGCTTTTATCTCTAACCATGTGTTTTTACCATTCATGAGATAACCTACCTCTTAATTGGGCTTTAAACTTCTAATTTGAGTCTTCAAGACACGCCCTAGTTCTTCCCTTCTTGAGATTTTTTAGCAACTTCACGTCGCTCTAACTCCTCAGTCTCTTGACCTAAGGACGTGAAATTTGGAGGTTAGGAAGATGATACTAAGAGAAATAAAAAGTTCTAAACCATCTAACTCTAATTATCTCGTTCAGCTTCTCTAATTTCCTAATCTTCAGCACCCTATTGCACAGTTTCCTGGGTTGGAGTGATGAAACCAACAACTTTGGAAGATCCTAACTCCTTGGATACTCGACCTTCTAACATGAAATTTTTAGAGTTATCAGACCTTAGTATTAGAAACAAAAAGTTCGAAAGGACTTACCCGAGATTCTATCTCCTTACCTTGTTTCTTCACGAGCCAAAAGTAAGGGTCGCTCAGTTCAGAACTGGGTTCTATTTATAGGGTTTTGGCTAGGGTTTGAGGATTAGATCGATTCTAGAGTCCTTAGTTGGCCAGAACCTGATCCCTAAGAGTCCTTAGTAACCTTACACATTCTCCTAATTAGGTCTCTTGCAGATAGGATCCCAAAGATCCAATCTTTTTGTTCTTTCTCCCATTCACGGAACTGACAGAGTGTAACGGTCCAAGCTGGGCGCGTTACATAACTGTGGCGGTCGCACGATAGACTGCTACATCCACTGTGCGCAGAATTCAATTTTATTCAAACTCTTTTTATTAATCATCCACATAATTATCAATATAAGGGGTATTTATCCTTATAATTCGTGAATAGGCTAAATAACATTCTAGAATATGGGTCAAACTTAATGGGCTTGGTCCTTAAACCTATTGGGTTTTAACTATTAAAGCTAGATTAGTTATTTAACATAATTGTGCCTTATAATCCCTACATTAATTCATTTGTTATTCTATTTTTCACTTTGCTAATTCTAGAAAATTCTATAAATAATCTAGAAATTACTTATAAATTTTTGGGCACTACACCCTCTCACACTTAGAAGAATTTGGTCCCCAAATTCAATATATGGATTTATGGAGAGTGTACTTACAATTGAATAATTCTGGGAATCTTCTACGCATAGATTCTTCCGTCTCTCTGGTTACTTCGTGTGGCCATTGCTTCTTCCATTGGACTTGGACCATAGGAATAGTTTTATTCCTTAGTTGACGTACTTCTCGTTCCCGAATCCTGACCGATTTCTGCTCGTATGTCAGGTCCTTTTGGATCTCCAGATTATCATAAGTAATGACATGATGAGGATCATATACATATTTCTTCAACATAGAGACGTGAAATACGTCGTGAACTCCTGCTAATTATGGAGGTAAAGCCAGTCTATAAGCCACTTCGATGACCCTTTCGAGAATTTCAAATGGGCCAATGAACCTTGGAGTTTGCTTTCTTTTAATGCCAAATCTTCGAATACCATGGCCTGGAGAAACTTTCAGATATACATGATCTTCCACCTGAAACTCCAAGTCGCGTCTTCGATTGTCAGCATAAGATTTCTGCCTATCTTGCGCCATCTTCATTCTTTCTTGAATGAGCTTGATCTTCTCTGTAGAATCCCTGATAAGGTCGGGGCCTAGGAATTGCTTTTCCCCTATTTCGGTCCAACATATTGGTGATCTACAACTTTTTCCATATAAAGTTTCAAAGGGAGCCATTTGTATGCTGGCCTGATAACTGTTGTTGTATGCAAATTATACCAGAGGCAAGTGATCATGCCAACTTCCTCCAAAATCAATAGCACAAGCCCTGAGCATATCTTCTACTACCTGATTTGTTCTTTCAGTCTGACCATCAGTTTGTGGGTGAAATGCTGTGCTAAAATTCAATCTAGTCCCTAGCGAATGTTGTAGGCCCTTCCAGAACTGTGATGTGAATCGAGGATCTCTATCAGATACAATAGTGACAGGGACACTATGTAATTTGACAATTTCTTTTATGTATAATGCTGCTAGAATATCCACATACCATCAACTTTTTATTGGTTTGAAGTGTGCGGATTTAGTCAATCGGTCTATGATCACCCATATACCATCGCATCCTCCTCTAGTCTTAGGTAAACCCATGATGAAATCCATCCCTATACTCTCCCACTTCCATTCGGGAATATTCAAGGGGTGTAATTTACCTGCGGGTGTAAAATGTTCTGCCTTTACTTATTGGCAGGTGAGACAACGGGACACGAAATCAGCTATTTTTCTCTTCATATTGGGCCACCGGAAGTTTCTTTTAAGATCTTGATACATCTTTGTGCCTCCTGGATGAATGGTGTACTTGAAATTATGTGCTTCTTATAGGATCAGTTTCTTCGTATTCTCATGATCTGGTACACACACTCGGCCCTTAAATAGTAATCTTCCGTCATTGGAAACAGAGAAATCCGGCCTTTGTTCAATATTGGCTTTAATCTCTTGTAATACGGGATCATCATTTTGCAGCTTGACCAGATCCTCTATTAATATAGGTTGAGCTCGGATATTAGCCATGAAACAATCATCTTCCTTTATGTCAATATCTAAGTTCATCTAAGCAAATTGAGGAATAAGATTTGTCATACTAATCATAAGACTTGATAGCATTCCCAAGGTTTTCTATTGAGTGCATCTGCTACAGCATTAGCCTTGCCAGGATGATATTGAATAGCAAAATCGAAGTCCTTGAGATATTCTAACCATCTCCTCTGCCTCATATTAAGCTCTTTTTGAGAAAATAAGTATTTCAAGCTTTTGTTTTATGGTCCGCGTAGACCGTGAACTTTTCTCCATAGAGATAATGACGCCAAATTTTTAAGGCAAAAATAACTGCTACCAATTCTAAATCATGCACGGGATAATTTTTCTCGTGACGTTTCAATTGTCTTGAAGAATAACAGATTACTTTTCCATCTTGCAGGAGAATGCTTCCTAAGCCAACGCCAGATGCATCCGTATATACTTCGAATCTACCACCTTCCACCGGTAGTGCTAAAATAGGAGTTGTAGTAAGGTGATTCTTAAGAATTTAAAAACTCTTCCCACATTCCTATGACCAGACAAAAGGATTTTCATGTCTTGTGAGTCTAGTTAAAGAAATCGCAAATTTTGAGAAGTTTTTAATGAACCTCCTATAATAACCAGCTAGACCCAGAAAGCTTCTTACTTTTGATATAGTCGTTGGCCGGCTCTAATTTTTGACAGCTTTGACTTTCGAAGGATCTACAACAATACCTTCCTTTTAAATAATGTGGCCTAGGAATGAAACTTCCTTGAGCCAGAATTCACATTTGTTAAGCTTGGCATAAAGTTTATGTTCTCTAAGAATTTGCAAGGCTGTCCTCAAATGTTCTTCATGTTCCTCTTTTGTCTTGGAATATATCAAGATATCATCAATGAAGAGGATAATAAACTGGTCCAGATATGACTGGAAAACTTTTTTCATAAGTTGCATAAATGCTGTTGGGGTATTTGTTAACCCAAACGACATTACCACGAATTCATAGTGGCCATAACGACTTCGAAAAGCCAATTTATAAATGTCTTCTTCTTTAATTCTAAACTGATGATAACTTGGTCTGAGGTCTATTTTGGAGAAATACACTACTCCCGAAAGTTGATCGAAGAGCTCATCAATACGCGGCAACAGATACTTGTTGTTGATTGTAAGTTGATTTAGTCATCGGTAGTCTATGCATAGCCTGAGAGAGCCATCCTTCTTCTTGACAAATAGCACCGGCGCACCCCAAGGGGATGTGCTAGGTCTAATGAAGCCCTTATCTAGTAGTTCCTACAACTGCCTCTTTAGTTCCTTAAGTTCCATGGGGGATATCCTGTAAGGGGCTATAGAAACATGTGCTGCTCCTGGAATGAGTTCAATAGTGAAGTTTACTTCCTTCTCGTGTGGTAAACTGGGTAATTCAGATGGGAATACATCTGGGAACTCATTTACAATAGGAATGTTTGCTAGGACAATCTCCTTGGATTCGGTAACAATGACAGAAGTAAGAAAATCTTCACATCCTTGCGAGATGAGTTTGCAAGCGTGAAGAGAAGATATGATAGTGGGATGTTTCCTATGCTTGATGCCAAGGAAAGAGAATCTTGGAAGACCTGCTTTTCGGAAGGATATAATCCTATTTCGGTAGTTCATATCAACATCATGATCTACAAGCCAATCTACCCCTAAAATGGCATCATAACCTTTCATGTCAAGGCATACTAGGTTTGGTAGGAGATTGTGACCTCCTACTATCACCTCACTATCAGGGTAATATCTAGTAAGTTTTGCTCCAGAACCTAGGGGTGTGGTTATAGCAAGATCTGAAGGTAGAGGAACTGATGCAATTGGTAATGTTTTGGCAAACGTTGTGGAGACAAAAGAATGAGAGGCACCAGTATCAAATAGCACAAATGTAGGATGAGAACAAATTTGAAGAGTACCTTCCATAAGCCCGCTATCCCTGGGCGCTTCCTCTTCTTCTAGAATGGCATTGAGGCCAGCCTGTCTCCTACGTCCACCACCAGATGACTGGTCCTTCATAAGGGGGCAATCCGACATGCGATGCTCCCTACTTCCACAACGTAAACAAGCACCGAGGCGCCTCCAGCACTCTTCAGCTGAATGGCCGAATTTTTTAAAAAAAGTGTAAGCCGTGGTGACCTACTCCTCCTCCTTAATCTTTTTATTTTTCTGGGAACTTCCACCATTCCCGCTCCTGGACCGTTTCTTACTATCACGGCTTTTGTGAGGCTCCATGATGCTGAATTTTTCTTTCTTATAACGCCGATCGGATCGTCGACTGGATTCTTCTCCTTTTCCTTTCAATTTCTCGACCCTTTCTAAGGTCCTTTCACATAAGTATGCCCGATGTACCATTTCCGCATAAGTACCGATGTTTTGGGTCCCGAGCTGTTGAATGAAACCAGGTCATAACCCGTCCATAAATCGATTAGCCTTTAATAGATCGGTACTGATTAAATGCAGTGCATAAGGTGCTAGTTTGGAGAACTGAAGTTCATACTCCACAACTGCCATCATCCCTTGTCGAAGAGAGGCGAACTCCATAGCCTTTCTTTCTTTCACATGCTCAGAAAAGTACTTAGCACGGAACAAAGTGAGAAAATCATCCCATGTATGAGGTGCATCAGCTGGAGGTGCCAGAACCAACTTCCACCATGTACGGGCATCCTTGTTGAGTTGGAAAGTTGCAAGATGCACCTTCTCTTGATCGGTGCATTGGATGACGTCAAATATACGGTTCATCTCGTCAATCCAGTTCTCTGCTTCGTCCGGATAAGAAGAACCATAGAAACACGGAGGGTTTAAACTCCGGAAATTGCGTTGTAAGTCGCCAGCCATTGCCCCTGCGCCTGCATGGGCCATAGTTTGTAATGCCTGAGTAAAGCCGGCAACTATTTGTTGCATGCCATTCCAATCTATGCGATGAGCCATTTGTAAAATAAGGTACCTGAGAGAAACATAACAACTTGCTATTTCTCGTGGAATTGGAAGAAAATTTATCTTAAAGCTAATTTAACTATCTTATCCCGGGCTCTACCCAATTCTCACATGGGTATGGAAATTTCTTCCTTAGTTCACAGGTAGAGGTCCTTAAACCTTGGACTTATCATATGACATGATTCTTCTCCTTAAGTCCTGAGACTTAGGCTCTGATACAAACTTAACTGTCACGCCCCGAGCCTTTATTACAGCAGAAGACTATTTCGAGGAACGTGAACAGCCGGCATAGCAAGCCACTTGCAAGCAAGAATGATCAGAGCGCAATACAATCACACACATAAATGTAATTGCACAATATTTATTCAAACCTTAACTTTTATTTCATTATCAATCAAATATCAAATACAATCACTTATTCAACTTTCTTCATCATACTAGACTCAAGAAATAAGAAAATTACATAGACTCAATCTAAACAATGTAGACTTCCTAAGTCTTCACTCATTCTTCATTCACTCTAGGACCCACTATTTGAACGTTCCGAATCCGATCCCGACTCACTTCTATCTCCTGAAAAGATTAGAAATAGGTAATGAGCACACTTGCCCAGTAGGTATCTTCGCATCAACATGAAGGCACTATTAAAGTAACTAATATTTTAGCTCTAAAGAAAATAAGGTAAAATCATGCGAATGTGATCAATCATGCGATTAAACCAAAGTAACAAGTTGATCATGTAATGTAGCATGACCTTTCATGATCAAGAATGTACTAGCAAGTTCATGTACTTATCACCCAAACATCTTTTGCTTATGAACAAGTATTTAGTGAATTTCTGCGGAATATCATGTAACAAGAAAGAAAGTCATGTACAAGTATTTTCATGATGCCCGTGGATCTTCACTTATTTATAGAGAAAGTACTCCCAGCGTAATGCGACGCCAGTAGCATCATACCCGATGGTTTGCAATAGTATGTTTCCGACAATCAGCCGAGGGGACTAGCATAGAGCCCTTGAACACAATCAGTGCTCGATTACATCTTCAAGTATAAATCAAGCTATATCCACATTTCATGCAATAAAATTATGTCCAAGAATGTAAATAAGTTCATGATAACAATAATCAACAATGAACGCTTCAACTTAGGACATGAGAGATCAAGGATGATTTAAGACGATGTCATGCTTATGGAAATAACTCGGCAACATAACGGTTCATTTATTGTCATTCATAATTTAAATTAAGTATCTTTAAACAATATGCAAAGTCCTAGACCATCAATAATCCATCTAGGAACTTAGAATATCAACCCTTTGGTCAAACCTTGGGTTAAAGAATTTAGAACTATGACGGTCTAATACTGGGCCGTTACATGAACATAACGGTCGAGTGTTGGGCCGTTAGAAAGGTTGAATCTAGAAATAAAGAAATTAGACTCAGTACAATGTGACGGTCATATATTGGACGGTTATATATTCATGACTGTCGAATATAGATCCGTTACATATCCAGAATCTGAAAACATCAATAGTGCTTTCTAACAATTAGGCTTTAATGGTACAACCAACTCGGCGTCCTAGTGGGAATCATAGGCTCGCAGAGAATCACGGAGGCCTTGAAACAAGATTTCCAAGTCCATTGGAAGGAATATCCAATAGAGAGGTCCTCATGTTCAAGAATATGTTCCTATAGTGCAAAGTGTGAACTAATGGCCGTATACCAGAATATATGCCATGTACTTAAAGAAAATGACTCTATAGATAGAAAAAGACTGTGTAGCGATGTGAACCATGATAAAAACTATGTCATTACATCATTTAAAATCATAGTGTAAATATAAAACTATGGAGTTTAGCTAATGAAATTAACATATGCTTGAATCATTTAAAAGGATTTCCTCTCTCTTACTTTTAGAGAGAAAAGCTCTGGTTTTTTCTCTCGCCATCTACCTTTCGTCTTTCCCTGTCTCCTCCCTGCTGGCCATTGTCGATGCGGTGGGGGAGACCTCATCTTCTCCGGCAAACCTAGACAATGGCCAATCAGCTGCGACCATGGAGGCTCCAAGGAAAACCTTCACCCAAATTTTAATGGAGTCAAAGGCTCGGTCGTAAACCTCATTTCAGGTGAAAGCTCCAGCTTATACGGACCAAGGAGAACCCGCCGCCTTCTTCTCCAAAGAAGAAATCAGGCTTCTTGCGAGCATCTGCAGAATGCAATCATAGCTAAGTGCTCCTATGGCCGACCTTCCATTCCGGAGATCAAAACATGCATCTCACAACGTCTACAATTGAATTCTGATTTTATCATCAGCCGGCTGAACGCCAGACATATTTTGATTCATCTGGGATGTGAAGCGGATCTGTTAAAAGTTTTGATTCAGAAAAATTTGTACATAAAAGGATTCTTGTTTCGGTTCTTTAGATGGTCGCATGATTTCCAATTTGATTCTGATCTGTCGATTGTCCCTGTATGGATCGGGTTCCCATCTCTTCCAGTTAATTTTTACCATGATGATATGCTCAAATCCATAGCTGGAAATGTAGGCTATGTTATGCGAATACATGATGCAACTTCTGCAATGACGGACAATTCGGAGGCTTTTGTATGTGTTGAAATAGATTTAGCTATACAAAGGAAAGACCGGATATGGATTGGATCTGAAGGCGGTGGATTCTGGCAGAAAATCAACTATCATAGAGTTCCGCATCTATGTACACAATGCCATAAGATTGGGCATATGGAAAGTCAATGCAAGAAGAAACAGGGGAAAAAATGTTGCACAGTCAACCTCTGAATTATGCTGCTCCAACTGCTCCTCAGAAAGAATTTCGTCAGAAATATAGGCCTCGAATGCCTAATTCTATAGATGTCAATCAAACAGCTATGGACACCAATAGATTTTCACCACTAATTCAGTTAGCAGAAGTCAGGGACCATTAGGAAGTAAGTATACAAGACAAACTGATCAATGAAGAAAACAAGCTAGCTGACATTTCAAAGAAGTATCATCAAAACTTTAATAGTTCTATGCAATCGGAGCTGCAAGGGAACGATGGTCCCCCGCTTACTGTTTGTGGAAATGATAGTGTAGAGGCTAACACTACAGAGTTGCTTTGAAGAGAAAAGGCTCCATTTACATTTGAGTCTCTCCCACTCCATCAAAGTAAAGATACTAAAAAGAACAAGGTTCTTATTCAACCTTTAGACTCAGCAAGCCAAGACTCACATGTAAATACGAATGCAAGCACGAATGCTATATCGAAAATATCAGAATTGAAAAATTCCAGGATGTTGAGTCAAGAAAATGGAAGCAAAGTCCCTCCTCAAGAATTAAAATCGACTAAGATCTCAGTTCTACCAGGGGTTCTATTCAGTGATGCGCGTCTCACCGGGGCAAAATCAAAGGTAATGGCTGCCCACTCTCACTCTACTTTTGATCATGATTAATTCTGCCTTGATATGGAATGTAAGGGGCATAGGGAATAAAGCCACAGTTAGGAGTCTGGCACAACATATTAAAGAACATGAAATCTACTTTGCTGCTATTTCAGAACCTAGAATAAATTTTAGCCGTTCTATCAAGGTGGCCCATGGTATCAAATTACTTTCAGTCATTGGTAATAATGGACATTCCTCCAAAATCTGGCTAATTTACAAGCCAACCATATGCTTTGATATAATAGAAAGGCATCCACAATACCTGACTATGGCTCTCAAGGAAAATAATATAGAAACTTTATACCTCATTGTGGTTTATGCTTCTTGTACTTTAAGCTGTCAAAGGGATCTATTTGAATCCCTCATGGAATTTAGTCAAGGTGTCAATATTCCATGGATTGTAGGAGGAGATTTTAATTGTATTGTATCTCCTGAGGAGAAAATTGGAGGTTCCTTTTCTTCAATGGCTGCAATGTCAGATTTTCAAGGTTTCCTGTCTGCCACGGGCTTAGCTGACGCTGGCTATATTGGCTCTAAATTCACATGGACCAACAATCAAGTTGGGTCTTCTGACATTAGAGCCAGACTTGACAGGGTCCTATTAAATCCACATTGGTTACATATTAACCAAAATATGGCAGTTAGGCACTTAAATAGAGGCCCTTCAGATCATGCACCGTTGCTTCTACTGACTAGTTCCTCATACTCTAAAGCTCCTGGGAGATTCATATATCAGCACATGTGGCATTCACATGAGGGATTTCTGGAATTTGTTAAAATGCAATGGTGTAAATGCATTAATAATGAAAGTCATCCATTCCAAGCTCTTCAGAGAATGCTCAAAGATCTGAAGGCAGCATTAAAATCTTGGAACAAAGATACTTTTGGCAATATAAACCAGGCCAATTAAGGAAGAAGCAGAAGTTCAGGCCGAGAGAGCTCAATTCTCCTTTGATGCTAATCCTATAGTGGACAATCGCATAAACCATCAGAAGGGCAATGCTCACATGCCCCTCATTTTAGCCTGAGAAGAAACTTTCTGGTATCAAAAGTCCAGAGTTCATAGGATAGACTGTGGGGATAGAAACACACAGTTTTTTCATCAATATACCAAGCTCAAAAGGCAGAGAAATTATGCTCACAAATTGAAAATAAATGATATTTGGGTGGAAGAACAGGAAGCATTATTAAATGGTGTTGTTGAATATTTCAAAAACTTATTAACCACTGAAGATCACAGTATAGATGAAAATTTATTTGCAGTCATCCCTCGGTTGATAAACAATGATCATAACAATTTGTTATGTATCATACCTCAGGCAGAAGAAATAATGACTGCAGTATTCTCTTTATTTGGTAATAGTTCCCCTGGACCTGATGGGTTCACTGGGGTTTTTTCACTCACTGCTGGGATATAGTAGGAGAGGATGTAATAAAGGCTGTTCAGAGCTTTTTTCAAGGTTGGGGTTTACCTTAAGGGGTCACTTCAACAATTCTATATCTGATTCCAAAAGTTAATAATCCTTCTTCATTTGTTGACTTCCGTCCAATCAGCTTATGCAATTTTACATATAAAATTGTATCCAAAGTTATTTGTGACCGCCTTAGACATATATTGCCTTTGATTATATCAGAAGAGCAAAGTGGCTTCATCAGTGGAAGACAAATAACTGATAACTTCCTGTTGGCCAAGGAAATGTTCATGGAAATAGATAGACCAATTAGAGGTCACAACATGTTTCTCAAACTTGATGTGGCTAAAGCCTACGACCGGATAGAATGGGATTTCCTCATTAAGGTGCTGAAAAGTTTTGGTTTCTCTAATAGGTTTGTCTCTTTGATTGCCCAAATGTTGGTTAACTGTTGGTTTTCAATCTCCCTCAATGGACACACTCGTGGCTATTTCAAGTCTTCAAGAGGGGTCTGACAGGGGGATCCCTTAGCTCCAGCTTTATTCATTATTGCTGAAGAAGTTTTGAGCAGAGGCCTTAGACAATTATTCTCTAATGGACAGTGTAGACCTTACCATCTACCTCAAGGAGTTCAACATATTCTACACATACTTTATGCTGATGATTCCATCATTTTTATGAATGGCAGCAGATCCTCACTCAACCATCTATTAAATTTTTTGAAGAGCTATGAGTTGTCCTCTGGTCAGAAAATTAATGCACAAAAAAGCTGCTTCATGGTAGCCAAGCAAATGCCCCGAAGTTCCATTGATAGAATATGTCATCAAACTGGTTATCAGCACAAGATTGGCAATATAAAATATCTGGGCATTCCTCTCTTCAAAGGAAGAGTTAAAAGACCTCACTTCAAATATTTGCTAGACAAAGTCAATGCCAAGCTTGCTGGCAGGCAAAGTAAGTTGCTGTCCCAGGCAGGGAGATTGGTTCTCATTCACTCAGTCCTATCATCTATTCCTTTGTACTACGCCAGTGCAACCTCCATTCCATACACTATACTTAAACAAATTGGGAATATTTGCTCCAATTTTTTTTGGCAGGGATATGAGAATGCCCACAGAAAGCACTGGATATCCTGGGACAAAATGTGATGTCCTCTCTCTAAAGGTGGATTAGGTATACGCAGTCAATCAGATACTCAACTGTGTCAATATGTAAAACAATTATGGCTATCTGCACACAGTAACTCTCCTTGGGCCAAGTTTGTAAGAAGCAAATACTATCATGGCCTTCATATATCAGAATGCAAAGCTTCATTTCCTGCAGGCATTAAAGCAACTGATTTTGAGAAAGCCCAGTCTATTCTCTTGGCTAATTCTAGAATGATTGTTTTTGATGGTGCCTCCACTAACTTTCTGAAAGATAACGGGTATAAAAACAAGACTCTGACAGAAGCTTTCCATATTCGGCACCCCTCTTTGAATGAAGACTGTACTGTCCAAGAAGCAATGGCAAATTTTCAACATCCTGTCTGGCAATTATTGGAAGATCAGTCAATAAGGGGAGAAATTCAGAGATTTAATATACAAAATGGAGAGGACAAACCTATTTGGTCTCTCACCAATTCAGGTAAATTTAGTACTAAATCCACCTACATTTTTATCAAAGGGCAGACCTCAAATTCTAGTGTAAGTTTCAGTAAAATCTGGCATCCAAGATTTCCCCCTCGGGCCTCCCTGTTATGTTGGAAATTATTGAAACATGTAGTCCCTGTTGATAAGTAGATACAAAAATGTGGAATTGCTATTGCTTCAAGTTGTGTCTGCTGCCATAACTCTCATGCAATAGAGGATGAAAATCACTTGTTTGTAGACAGTGTTGTGGCCAAATTTCTATGGAACAAATTTGCGCTTTTGCTTAACAATTCATCTCTGGATGTTCTCTCTATCAGTAACAGGCTGAAGTTAATAATAAATGAGGTTGTCCTGAGTAAACTGAAGGGTTTTATATCCCTGTTGGTTTCAATCATGATTATCTGGGAGGTCTGGAAATTCAAATGCCAAGTCAAGTATGAAGAAACTAGAAACAGCTTTGAAAAAATCTCGGAGTATATTCTTGCAGATCTAAAGTACATTGTGAAACATATCAAATTTAAGCATGGAATTAGCAATGACTTCCGGTTCAGCCTGCAAGGTTTTGGTATTTCTATTGGCAACTATCATCTATCATATATTATTGTTTTCTGGAAAGCTCCGGCTACCAATTTCTCCTTAAACGTGGATGGAGCAAGCAAAGGGAACCCTAGAATTTCTGGAGGAGGTGGCTGTATCAGAAATAGTCAAGGGCATTTAAAGCAGGGATTCTAATATTTTTATGGTGTTGGATCCAATATGGTGGCTGAGGGAAGGGCGCTGCTCGATGGTCTTCATTTAGCACAACATCATAACATTTCAATTTCTGCCATTTTCACTTATTCTTAGATTTTAGTTGAGATGCTGCAAAAGAATAAAGACCCCCCGTGGTCTCTTCTACCTTGGTGGGAATCACTACAAGATATTTTCTCCCTATTTCATTTCCCCATTATCCACACATATAGAGAGGGTAATCAGCTAGCAGATGTGCTTGCTAACCATGCAGTGCTAGTAAGATGCAACTTGGAATTTTTTTCAATTAGAGAACTGCCTACAATAGCTAGAGGATATGCAATTGCGGATGTCAATGGCATTCCCAATTTTCGTAGGAGGCTTGTATAGTTTCTTTTTTCTATCATACATCTTCATTGTACTATAGAGGCTTGGCCTCCTTTGTAATTGCATTCCCTTGACAAATTAATAAAATAAAGCATCAAAGTGGTGATTTGGTAGAGTGAGAACATTCCCTTCCTTTGGAATGGGGGTGCACTCTCCCTTTTTTCCACTTGATGACTCGGCTTTATATATAAAAAAACATATGCTTGAAATAACTAGAGATGCTTTTAAACAAGTAATTTCTATCATAAGTCAATTTATAATCTCAAGGTCATGAAAATAGGTTAAAACTTAGCTAACTAGACTTATTTATAAGTAAACCTGACTGGTTTCCATTCTGTCTCGGGTTGACAGAACACAGTGGTCTGACGGTCTAACATGGGGGCGTTACCTTTCTGTGACGGTTTATCACGGGGCCGTTACAATGTTGTAACGCTCCAGTTATGGTGCCTCAGAGACAACAAAGAATTTTTAAACACAACAGATGGTGTGGCGGCTTATCGTAAGGCCGTCACAATCATGTGACGGTCCTATTTTAATCCGTCAGAGCTTCTGCTGACAATAAAGATAAGGAACTATGTCCCATGCAAGAAGAATCAAAATATCTAACTATTCTAGCCATGATAACGAAGTAAAGGCCATCTAGATGCATAGGTAGTAATGAAATAACAAGAGATAACTTTTATCTTTAATTAGGGTTGAAAGCATGCATGATTGTATAGACTAATCCTAAAACATGATATTCATAAAGTATCATGCATGAAATCCAAATAAAGTAGAGGGCTTTTATCTCTAACCATGTGTTTTTACCATTCATGAGATAACCTACCTCTTAATTGGGCTTTAAACTTCTAATTTGAGTCTTCAAGACACGCCCTAGTTCTTCCCTTCTTGAGATTTTTTAGCAACTTCACGTCGCTCTAACTCCTCAGTCTCTTGACCTAAGGACGTGAAATTTGGAGGTTAGGAAGATGATACTAAGAGAAATAAAAAGTTCTAAACCATCTAACTCTAATTATCTCGTTCAGCTTCTCTAATTTCCTAATCTTCAGCACCCTATTGCACAGTTTCCTGGGTTGGAGTGATGAAACCAACAACTTTGGAAGATCCTAACTCCTTGGATACTCGACCTTCTAACATGAAATTTTTAGAGTTATCAGACCTTAGTATTAGAAACAAAAAGTTCGAAAGGACTTACCCGAGATTCTATCTCCTTACCTTGTTTCTTCACGAGCCAAAAGTAAGGGTCGCTCAGTTCAGAACTGGGTTCTATTTATAGGGTTTTGGCTAGGGTTTGAGGATTAGATCGATTCTAGAGTCCATAGTTGGCCAGAACCTGATCCCTAAGAGTCCTTAGTAACCTTACACATTCTCCTAATTAGGTCTCTTACAGATAGGATCCCAAAGATCCAATCTTTTTGTTCTTTCTCCTATTCACGGAACTGACAGAGTGTAACGGTCCAAGCCGGGCGCGTTACATAACTGTGGTGGTCGCACGATAGACCGCTACATCCACTGTGCGCAGAATTCAATTTTATTCAAACTCTTTTTGTTAATTATCCACATAAATATCTATATAAGTGGTATTTATCCTTATAATTATTGAATAGGCTAAATAACCTTCTAGAATATGGGTCAAACTTGATGGGATTGGTCCTTAAACTTATTGGGTTTTAACTATTAAAGCAAGATTAGTTATTTAACATAATTGGGCCTTATAATCCCAACATTAATTCATTTGTTATTCCATTTTTGCCCTTTATAAAGTCTAGAAAATTCTTTAAATAATCCATAAATTACTTATAAATTTTGGGGCACTACACACAAAATGTTTTGAAATCTCTGGTCATGTGTTTCGAATTCTTGCCATTCTTATTATTACTTCTGAACTAGCTGAATTTCAGGATAAATTTCAATCTATGTACCTTGCTCATAAATCTGAAAAACCAATTCAATGAGGAATCTTCTATTATACAGATTTATGAATGTCTGAAAGATCAAATTAGTTTAAATTTAATATATTCATTTAGGTTGGTTATAAATGCCTTGAAAATATCTGAATCAACTTTAATAAACCTTAACCAACTGGTACATGTTAATTCTTGTCAAATCTTCTGAAATCTGAAAATGTTGAAATCATGACTTTATTTCGGTGAAATACATGAAATCTATATTATTTTTAAACATCTAAACTTTCTGAAAATGTCCAAGGGTCAAATCTGGTAAATCTTGCATGGGCAATGACTTTGGTCACTGAGAAACACATGTCCAAAGGACTGTGTCATGAGGTGCCTAAGTTAACTCTGCTTAAAATCTTTGAAAAATAGGTAGAGCAATGGCTCACACACTGAGAAACATATCCCACTCATCAAAAAAATGAGAAAAGGTATGTCATGAGGTGAAAAGTTAACTCTGTTTAATTTTAAAGCATGACTGTTAGTCACACTAAGTACTTAGGCCCTCTTTGATTGAAGAATAAGGTCGGATACCTAATTCGTATTCACGCTAACTAATTTGATTGCAAAAATAAGGTATTCCGACAAAAAGATGGGTTAAGGGCCAAAAAGGTGGGTTAGGCATATTCTAGCAAAAAGGTGGAATAAGTTAACCCGAATATAATCAAAGTAATATTATTTATTTTCTGGTACACCCTCCCGAGTTATGATATCCCCTTTAACCCATTCTTCAATCAAAGTGGGCCTTAGGGATATTGGCATCTAAACAACGTATATCCTTTAGCTACAATGTGTGTACTGAACTAGATTGCTCGTAAGATTTAGTAGCAAAAGCTATCCACTTGATTAAATGAAAAATTTGAAAAAGAATGCAAAGGATAAATTACTATAACCCTTGATAAAATCAAATGATTTCATGATTGTTTTGTTGCGCCCCTATGGTCATTTGAGTTATTTGATATTCATGGTTTTGATAATGGCTAAACACTATAAGTCATTGTTCTTTTCCACTCTCATATGACTAACATACGTGATGTTTTGCTCATGACAGATAAGCCAATAAATGAATAAGGAATGGAGTGGAGATGGCAAATATGAAAGCTCAATGATTGCACCCTCGCACCCGGATCGACCTGCGCGGTCAGGTCGCGGGGGTCAAGGGGGCAGCACCCCTTGCGGGGGTTTCCGGGGGCGGAGCCCCCAGAACAAAATATTGATTATAGGAGCGATATAATCAATAGAAATCTTCAAGACAGTCAAGGTTGATGTCACATATGAGAACGGACTGCTAAAGGACTCAAGCGACAGAGCTAAAGAGGTTAACGGACCGACCCGGGAAAACCCGAGGTCTGCCCATCTGGCGGTTGACCGCCAACACAGGGGCGGTCGACCGCCCCAGCCAGCAGCTCCCAGTCTGCATGAGTTTCAATGGTGGTCGACCGCCAGCCCAGTAGCAGTTGACCTGAAATACCAGGGACCATCCATCTACAGCATTTCTCAGTAGCGGTCGACCGCCCGCTTCTGCAGGTCGACCGCTAGCCCCGAGCCAACATTTGTTGACTTCGTTTTCCACCTCGAGGCCAGCCCCTTTCCATGGATTTGTTTAATCAAAACTCACCTAATATCCCATGATTTGGGGATCTGGTCTGGGGGATGTCTATGGACCATTAAAAGTCTATAAAACCAATGCAAGAGGGTTAGAAAACCCTAGTTGATCAAGAGGAATCAAAGAGAGATCAAGAGAGGCTAGAGGAGGTGCTTGGAAGAAGAGGTACTGTAGCCGTGAACAGTCCTCCGTGCAGAAGTTCTACATCCACTCCAAGTGATTCAAGCATACATCTGAAGCAAGCAACCTCCAAGGAAGCTAGAAGCAATCAAGATTCTTAAAGGTGATCAAAGCTGCATCCTTAAACCTCTTCATCAACTCAAGAGGATCAAAAGAAAGATCAAAGCTACATCCAACACTCTCTCCATCAACTCAAGGTGATTCAAGCTCATATCTCAATCCAACAACCTCCAGGAAGAGTAGAAACAAGCAAGGCTAAGAGGGAAGATCAAAGGAGGCTGCAAGGGTGTATTCAAGGGAGAGGAGTTCGAGTACTGTAGCTGTGAACAGTACTCCGGGAAGAAGTTCTTCATCAAATCCTCAAGTGATTCAAGCTACTTCAAGAGGAGATCAACCCAAAGCTAAGTGAAGATAAAGGTGTAACCATCATCCTCTTTATCATCTCAAGGTGATCCAAGGAAGCCCATTCTCAAGGGAGATCAAATCTGCATCCTTTATCTTCTTCAGAAACTCAAGGTGATCCAAGGAAGATCATTTCAAAAGGAAGAAGATACCATTGAAGCATCAGATTCAAGCTCCAGCAATCTCAGACAAGATCTTTTCTCTTTGAGCATATTCTATATCTTGTTTCAGTATTTTCATATTTGTTCTCTTTCCATTTCATTCAAACATTTGAAACTATGAATCGTCCCTACCGGTGGTTAGTAGGAAGGCAATCAGAAGTTGTCCGATCTGCGGTGTTGACGTCCCTACCGGTGGTTAGTAGGAAGGCAATCGGAGATTTTTCCGATCTGCGGTTCAGTGCATTGCACTAGTAAAGCCTCATCGGGTTTGGTGAGGGTGGACGTAGGACTGGAGATTTAGTCTAAACCGCCTTAAAATCTCGTGTGTTGTGATTTGATTGTGTGATTGCTTTGTGTTAGATGCATGCTTAGGTTTAATTTCTACATTTCTTGTTCATCTTGCTAAGCAAATCATTGTGTCCTTCGTTAAGCCTGTTATATTCCGCTGCGATTCTCGTTAACTATCTATAAAGAGGGTTGTTTATGAAAAGAGGGGCAAATCTATTCACCTCTCCCCTCTAGATCCTCCATCCACTACTCAACATGTTTAACCTCAATATTTATGAGTGTAATCTCTAAAGAAGTCATTGAAATTGATTGAGTAAGATGAAGGGAGGTTAATCAAGATGTTAATATGAGTTTTTGGTTCATTTTTATTAAATCTTGATTTCTGATATGAGTACAGTACTTTATTGTCAAACCATATATACATCATCTTTAAACCATGCAGTTCAATAAAGTTCATTCATAAACCTTTATAATGGGAGACTCTAAAAAATTTCCTATATTTGGATTTAGGAAATTTGTATACTCTTTGAAAATCTTGCTGACTGTGTTTAATCCTCACTATTCTTGAGACTTTCTGAATGTGCTTAATTCTTATTGCTCTCATTTATTCTCACTATCTGAATGTGTGTCATCTGATTATCTGTGACCTACTTCATTTGACTGTTAAATCTAATTGTCCAACCTTTGTCCATTCATTGAATTAATCTGACTTGATTGTCCAATCTGAATGTCCCTGTGGTTCACTACTCCTTCATTTCCTTAGACTCCATCTGCTCTGAAGATACAAAGAAGCATCTGCTCAGGGGGACTTTCCTTGTCAGTTAATCATATTGCATACTAATTCATAAATGGGGAGATTGTTGTCAGCATCCTTCATGTTCCCTTCTTTTTGCTGTTGTCAAAGGGGGAGAATTTTTGTGAGTCATTAATTGGCTATTCTGAGGGTTGACTATGGATTGGTTATTTCTGTCTGTTGGTATATTCTATGTTGGCATAAGTCTAAGCCTCTCCATGTTCATACTGCCATGATCATCATGATGAATTAATGCAATGACTCATAATATTGCCATCATCAAAAAGGAGGAGATTGTTGTCCCTGTGGTTTTGAAGTTTTGATGATGACAAATATTATGACTTATTATATATTCTTGATGACACAATTTTGAGGGCGTTATTACTAAATTTCATCATCTCTATATAGCAGTATGAAATATATGTCAGGACATGATCTAAATGGCTCAGAATAATGACTATTCAAAAAGGGGGATGAGCAGTCAAATGCTAGGTAAGGCTAATGCACACTTCAACCTGAAGAATATAGGTTAGTGCATATACCTTAAACTCTGTGCTCATGTGTTAATTTCAGTTCATAAGGTTGATGCTAGTTCTGCATTCAGCATCTAAGGTTAATGCATCTTACTGTTCACGCATTAAGAAGGTCAATGCATGTTAAGGTCATTGATAGTTGAGGTCGATGTTAGTATATGTGTTTACTAACTAAGGTCGATGCTAGTATGCTTATATACTAACTTGGGTCGGTGCATAGTCTGCACGTGTTGCATTGTGCATTCATAGGTCGGTGCATGTTTCTGTCGGAGCATGCTTTGCATCGCATTGCACACAAGGCCGGTGCAAGCTTGTTTATTATGCATATACACGAGTCGGTGCATGTTTTTTGTCAAGGCATATACACGGGTCCATGCATGTTTATGTCTAAGGCATATACACGGTCAGTGCATCTTTTCGCTCTGGCATATACATACAAGGTCGGTGCATACTTCTTCAGTATGTATATGAAAGTTGGTGCACGTTTGCATAATGCCTCATAAGGTCTGTGCATAATGCTTCATAGGTCTGTGCATATAAGCTCACTAAGTCTGTGCATGTTCTCCATCGCACACAACTCAGGTTAATGCAAGTTGCTTGGCATATGTTACAAGGTCTGTGCATCTTTTTCCATGCATGTAGTAGTGGGTGTATTGCTTCATCCTGCATTCATATAGTCGGTGCACATTTCTTGTCTATCGCACGAAAAAGGTATGTGCACATGTTGTCATAGGCATAAAACGTAAGTATATGTTTTGCCATAGGCACAAAAGGGTCTGTGCATACTTTGCATATATCACATTAGGTCTGTGCATGTTTCAATCTTATGCCATCTTAGGTCTGTGCACATTGATAAATGGCTGACTTCTGATGAAATGCCTTTGCTGTAACTGACAGGATTAAAAAGGGCACGTGATCCAATGTAGATGCGTCTAGAGAAATCTGCCACGTGGATTGCTCAGCAAAGCCCTCCAGAAATCACTTGGCGGGAACGAGGCCTCCATACGCCCATTACGTGAGCCTGTGGGACCCATAGCCTGAAGAATATATAAAAGCATTCTACTGTGATCGAAGACAATGGGGGAGTAGATCGAGAAGATTAGAAGAAGAGAATTCAGAGAGTAGCAGGAATAGGGAGAAAAAGAAAAGGGAGTAAGAGCTGAGATAAGAAGAGCAGAAGAAGAGCCAGAGAGTTCATGAGAAGAATCAGAAGAGAGACTGAAAGAAGGAAGAAAGAAAGTAAGAAAGAGAAGAGAAGAGTAGCGGCGGTAGAGAAAGAGCCAGCAAAGAAGAGAGAAAAGAAAGCAGTTCAGAGAGAGAGAGCCAATGAGCTAGAAGAAGAGAGAGCTTAGAGGAAGAGATCGTGAGAAGAAGAAGAGAGTGTGCAGCCATTCATCCTGAAGATCTGTTTAGTCTGTTCATAGATGAAATCTAGAACGACTATGCTCATTGGAGCTTCCTATTTTTGCTTTTGCTTTTTGATTTTTCAGTTCTCGTTTTTACTTGCATTTTCTTAGTGTTCTTTCGATTCCCTATTCAGGTTGTCGGGTTCCTCCTGTGTGTTCAGGAGAAGGGAGATTTATCTCCGTTTGCCCTATGTGGATTCAGAGGAAGGGAGATTGGTTTCTCCGGGTGTGAGTGATTGGGTATCACTCACGGTTTTCCCTCTGGTTTAGAGGAAGGGAGACTGGTGTCTCCGGTTGCTAGTGACGGGCTGTCACTAGTGGTCCCCTCCGATTTGGAGGAAGGGAGGTTAGCCTCCGATTTTGGTTCTGTGGGTTGCAGAACTTTGTTTAGGGATTTGTCTCCCTTGGTTATCAAGCTGTTAGGCAGCGTCTTGCTTGCAGACTAAGTCTGCGTCTTTCATTTTGCAAGGGAAGCCTCACTCCGGTTTGGAGTGAGGGGTGGACGTAGGCAGACTAGTGTCTGGCCAAACCACCTAAAAATCCTATGAGCAGTGGTTTGCGTTGGTGTGATTGTTCCTTATCTCCTTTATCCTTCACAAGTTTTCTTCACTGTCCGTTTGTGCGATATTTACTCAACTCGATATTTGACTTGCTTGAGCCTGAATGCTGTGGATTATATTTTGTCGCTCGCTGATCCTGTGTTAGCATGTTAAGTGTTTGCCCACTGGTTCAATAGAAGCGTTCATTTCTAGGCATCCTTGGTGGTGATATTTTCAATCGTTTCTTAGAGTGAGTTTTTAGTTAAATTGGGTGATATTTACAAAAGATCCATTCACCCCCCCTTTGGATCTATTTCCGCGTTCCACCTATTCTAACACCCTGAATAGCAATCCATGAATGACAATGCTTCGTACCCGGCGGTGTTGTCCACCAAAACATCTATGTGAGGCAGCGGGAAATCATCTTTGGGACATGCTTTGTTAAGATCCCTGAAATCAATGTAAATGCGCACCTTTCCATCCTTCTTGATGACATGACCTATATTCACCACCCACTGGGGATATAAAATGACTCTAATAAACCTGGCCTTGTACAATTTATCGATCTCTTCCTTAATCCTTAAGGCCATGTGGGGGTGAAATCTTCTTGACCTTTGTTTCACGGGTGTTGCCCCTGGCTTAAGCACCAATCGATGTTTCACCAAAGAGGGGTCAAGACCTAGCATGTCCTCGTAAGACCAGGCGAAAGAATCACTATACTCCCTTAAGACCTTAATTAAATCTTCTTTTACTCTTGGAGGGAGATTAGCGGCAATAATAATAGGCCTGGGATCCTCATCAGCTCCTAGATTTATTTCTTTTGTAGGTTCATCCACCGCCAACGACTGTTCGTCGAATCTCTTTAATCCTTCCGCATACAGATCGGCGCTATCATCTACGTCACTGTCCTCACCATCAAGCGGGTCTTTTTCATCCATGATTTCATAAACACCTAGTCCATCATCTCTCCACACCCCGTCTTGCTCCTCATCTTCTTCTATGACAATTACTGTAGCGATAAACTTCGGGCACTTCAGAAGAGCACGGCATCGCTGAGCTAGATCTTGCAAGAACCTATCAAGAACGGATTTAGAAGGACACGCAAGCGGGCGCGGCTCAGGTGAGGAAGGGTTGAGGACCCTACTTCTCTATACCTAACAGACTCTTCTACCCTAGACTCGATGGACCCTGCGTCTAACCTAGGAGAAAGAAAATCTAATGGGAAGGAGGCAGCATGGGCCTCATGGCCCTGGGAGGAGGATGGAGAAAAGATAGCGTAATCTTCCACTAAGATCTCCATTTCAAATTTGGCATTTTTTTTGGAGGGGATCAGTTGAGATCTTGTAGCAAGAGGAAGAGGAAGGTGGAGGAGGGAGCCTGAGAGGGTACTTGGAGGGACAGAAAATGTCGAGGAAAGGATCGGAGGAGGAGAAGAATGGAGATGACATATCAATCAGAGGACAACAAGTGCATGTCCTGATGATGAAGAAATCAGTGGGGATTTGGAATAGCATCGGATTAATCATAACGGGAGGCGAATGGGGTAAAAAGTCCAGCTCCTAGAAGAGAGACATAAGATAGGAGAGAGACCAATTAAAGACGATGGGTGAGCTCCCCCTTTCCTGTGGACGGTAAGCTGGCTTCTTCGGCTGATAACATGCAAGCCGTACCTGATCTTCTTTATGATATAATAATCTTTCAAATGACTGGTTGAAGTCAATCATATCATCAACAAGCCCTTTGGCCAACAATGGTGGACCGGCAAATATATGAGCTGCATCTTCATCTTTCTTAGGCCGACTCGGCTGTGCTTTTAACGTGCCGGGCTGGAGAGGACCTTTGATAAAATGTTGGCGGTAGTCCTAGTTCAAGGGCCCAGAATCACCCAAGATTGAGAATGAAGACTCTCGATAGTCGAGGCCCCTCCTATTCATCTTTCTTCCTTTGGAGACCGGCTTAGTCCACCCTTGTAGTTGTGCGCCGAGGCCTCTCCCCAGCTGGTAGCCTAATTTCAATATAATGTCCCACCCCTTTGAATCTCGAATCTGGGACTTCACTCTAATATTCACTGCTACAGAGACGGGCTTGCGTGGTGTGTATGCCCATGGAAAGTTCAAATCTAGCACTAAAATAACAGGCCGATTGCTAGGCCATAGTGTTGGTAAGATTTTGTCGAAAACGGCCTTGACAGACTGGACCGTGGACATGCTTTTCACCTTAACCACCCTCCCTTGGAAAGGGAATTTAAGACATTGGTGGGCCGTAGAAGGTACGGCGTTGAGGTTGTCGATTCACGGATGACCCAAAATAGCCTTGAACATAGGGTCAATGTCCAAAACATAAAATTCAATCGGCATAGTGAGGGGCCCAAGCTCAGCCTGAATAGTGAGCACCCCATGACATGCCCTTCGGGAGTTGTCCTATGATGCTATAGTTGTAGGGGTTGGTCTTAACAGATCTTCTGATAAATTACAGGCTCTTAGGGTGCTGAGAGGGCAGACATTAGTATATGCCCCTGTATCTACCAGTGCCACATCTATGCTGACTTTGTTTAGAGTTATAGAAATGCATAGCAGCATTTGTCTTGCTTCCGAGGGTGCTAGTTCGGCTTTAGAAAATGTAATTGCTGGCCCTTTAGAGATTGTAGCCAAAGCTATCGGCAGGCTATTGCCATATCTTCATTCATGATTACCTTCTGTAGAAAATTTCTGAGTGCATCTTGATGAAGGGTGGATCTCTTTATCAACTTCAGCACGGAGATCTTTGTAACACCTGGGAATTTTAAAATAGAAATGTACGAATAAAAAAATTATATATATATATATTGAACTATTGAACCCATATTCTAATTCTATTTGATTAACCATTTAAAACCATTTAATTAATAATTCAAAAATCAATAGATACTTTAGAAGATGTCAAATTATATTTTAGGAAATGTCAATTTATATTTCAATCACTTAAGAAATTAATAATACATCTTATTAAACTATTCTAAAGAAATAGGAAATAGGTTATATAGATGAGGTGTTAAAGGATAAACATAATTTAGGAAGTGAGAAAGGGTATATAGACAATTTTGGTTAGTGTAGAGTGAATAGAAAAGTCTCCGTTCAAAATCACGACCGTTATTAATCTGTTACTCACGAAATAACGACATGTAAGGTGTCGTTCTTCAACTAAATTAGATACATAAGGATGGAAAGGATATATATCCAATTTTGGTCCTTAGAGGGTGATAGGAAAATGCTCCAAAAGAAGTAACGACCAATGCATGGTCGTTATTCACTAAACAACGACATATGTTAGGTCGTTATTTCCTAAACGTGAATAGTGATGTGAATAGTGCCACTTTTTATTTGAAAAGAATTTTTCAAAAAAATTTATATGTAAAAATAGAGAAAAATGTAAGGATCTCACCCATGAAATTTCACAAACTAACTCCATCAATTTTTAAAGATAAAAATCATTGAAGTTAAGTGGGAAGTTTAAAATAAAGAAAATGAGGATGAATCACGACCCTCTCATAGGCACCATTTTCCACCAGATAGACTTTTCGATTTCTTATCCCCAACAGCCTATATAAGCTGGCATCCCATTGAGATCTGATTTTCACGGATCTTGTTTCCCCCTCCTGTCGACTCAAACCTTATATTACACATTCCTAATGAAGCAAACCTCCGTTGGTTCGAAGGCTTCCTGTTGTGAAGGGGAGGCACTTTCTGAAGGGTTGCAGAGGAGGGAAGGAGCTGCTTCTTCCACCTGCTACAACTTCTACCACTTCACAGAGGTAGGTGTTCTCAACTTTTAACTAAACTAGTAGCTAATCTAGGATGATTAGTCTAGGCAGTTAGTCTTAGGCTCATTTCCATGCGATATTTAGTGTTTACACAGCATGTGTTAGTCTCATACCTAGGATAATTAGCATGTATTTGATTCATATCTTGGGTAGTTAGCATGTATTAGCTTCATATCTAGGGTAATTAGTATGTATTAGCCTCATAACCAGGATCATTAGTATGTATTAGCCTTAATTAGCATGTATTAGCCTTATACCCAAGATAATTAGCATGTATTAGCTTCAATCTAGGGTAATTGGCATGTATTAGCTTCATATCCATGTGATATATTCTGTGTAATGCAAGTTTTATCACGTTTTCACGCAACCTGTCAGCTTACTAGTTAGCTTACATGATTTAAATACATCCTGCTACACATATTTAGTCATCACATATTTATCTAAAGTCTACCCTATTTATATACATCATGATTCTCAGGTAATATATACAGCATATTTTAGCAAACGGGTTGAACTACATAACCTGTTAAGCTAATTTACCTTGTTACATTATTAAACCATGTTTATATACATCATGTTTCTCATAAAATATATACGCCACCGTGAGAGGATCGATTATACTGAAAATAGGCCTAGTTAAAGAGAAAAATAACTTTAAAACTAGATAGAATTAGAAGAAGTGACAGAAGAGAAAGTTGAAGATTGGAGGGTTAGGAAGAAGTTTTATGAAGAGTACGGAGAGAGAAAATGAGAGGAAGAAGGTGAAAAATGTGAAAACCTGAGATCTATAGGCGCGGGTGAACAGTGGCTGAGTAGAAAATAGAACCGTGGAAAAGTAATTATAACTTAAAAACTATGAAGAATTGGAGGAAGTGGTAAAATAAGAAAATCTAGATCTATAAGAGAGGAAAAACTTTGATACAGAATATAGAGAGAAAAGAGGATTGGAAGGGCATGAAAATGGAGGAACAAAAGAAGGTATCAACTCGGATGAACAGTAATGTGTGTTGTGTAGTGGACAGCGGATCTAGAGGGGAGGGGTGAATAGATCTGCCCCTCTTTTCGCAATGTAATCCTCTATATAGCTAGATGAGATAAATTGCAGCGGAATATAACTAGCTAAACGAAGGACACAACGATTTGCTTAGCAAAATGATTACTAATATATCGATTCGAACCTAAGCATGCATTTAGAACGAAACAATCACACAAACAAACCACAACACACGAGATTTTAAGGTGGTTCGGACTGAATCCCCAATCCTACGTCCACCCCTCACCAAATCCGGTGAGGCTCCACTAGTGCCATGCACTGAACCGTAAATCGGAAAGACCACCGATTGCCTTCCTACTAACCACCTGGTAGGGACGTCAACAACGCAGATCGGACAACCTCCGATTGCCTTCCTACTAACCACCGGTAGGGACGATTCTCAGATTCAATTGTTTGTATGAAATGAAAAAGAGAACAAATATGAAATCACTCAAACAAGATATAGAGTATGCTCAAAGAAAAGAATCTTGTCTGAGTTGCAGAAGCTTGAATCGGATGCTTTGACGGTGTCTTCTTTCTTGCGGGATGATCTTCCTTGAACCTCTTCTAGTTGATGAAGAAGACGATGGATGTAGCTTCAATCTTCCTTTTGATCTTCTTGAGTCGATGAAGAGGATGTAGAAGATGTAGGATGCAGCTTAGATCTCCCTTGAGAGCCTTAATTCCTTCTTCTTCCTTGGAGGTTGAGATGGCTTCAGATCTGGACTTGAATGCCTTGGAATGGATGAAGAACTTCCTCCCGAAACACTGTTCACGGAGGTGCTACAGTACCTCGAAAATGAGCTCCCTTGATCTCCCTTGAAGCCTTGAAGCCCTTGTGTTTCTAATCCCTCAAGTGAGAGTTTTATAGACCTTGAATGGTCTATAGACAAGCCTCAGACCAGATCCATAATTTTTGGGTGATTAGGTGACTTTTGGATTAAAGAAATCCATGTTGAATGGCCCTTTTCGAAGTTGGAAACAAAGTCAACATTGAAGGCTCGGGGCTGGCGGTCGACCTGCACCTCCTGGCGGTCGACCGCTACTGAAACACCTGCAAACGGATGGTCCCTGGGAAATCCGGTCGACCGCCACTGGCTGGCGGTCGACTGCCAGCTGAAACACACATAGCCTGGCGATCCCTGGCTGGGGCGGTCGACCACCCCTGTGCTGGTGGTCGACCGCCAGCTGGGCAGAACCCGGCTTATCCCGGGTCGATCTAATTTCCGTTCTAGCTCCGTCGTTCAACTCCATTAGCAGCCCGTGCATGTCGGTGGCATCTCCCTTGATGGTCTAAAAGATATCAACGGAGTTTATGGCCTTGGCTTCTCTTGGCTATGCTTCTTTGTGCATTGAGCTTATATGGATGACGAGCCGATTATCACGTGTCGACTTGTGCTTGTTTTCGCATCCTTGCTTGGGTGCGATCAATGAGCTTTCACTTTTGTCGACTTCACTGAATTATTTGTCCATGTAATGGCGTACCTGTCATGAACAAACCATCACGTATGTCAGTCACATGAGAGTGGAAAAATATCAATGACTAATAGTGTTTAGCCATTATCAAAACCAAGAATACCACAGAACTCATATGACCATGGAACGATGGTGAATGACCCAAGTGACCACAGAATGACTCAAATGACCTCAGGGACACAACATTCTCCCCCTTTTTGATGATGGCAACACTATGAGTCATTATGTGATAGTAATGTCTAAAATGGCACAAGTTATAACAAATGCAACATTTGCTGCTCAAGATCCATGATAGTAATAGCATGTGAATGCAATTATGAATGCAGATATGAATGCTATGTAATTATGCAAACCCCATCACATACACATATGAGATACAAAAATGGGCAATGGATTCTCCCCCTTGGACTCTCCCCGTACATCATTCACACATCCCCCATGACAACTCACAAAGCACATAAGCTCTCCCCTTTGACAATGTGATAACGCATATAGCTCGTACAAAGGACTCACACAAAGAATTCTCCCCCTTTGCCAACAGCAAAAAGGAGTGATAAAGTGAAAGGTCTGTGAGACTAGAGCTAAAAGGAGTTGAGAGCAAGCCATTATATGCAAAACTAAAGCATGCCGTGAGCAACATATATGGTTCAAAGCTAATGAAATCCGAGATCATCAACAGAGTTTGAAAAGTAGCTACATCCAAGATTTAATATAAATGAACCAAAGGTGCATATCATGGCGGTGTTTAACCTTCCCTTGTCTTATATATCCATATTCAATAACGACAAAGGCAATAACACAAAAGCATGTATTGACGCTAAACAATCATGACTAAAGCATGGAATTTTAGGAATTCAACAAGTTTGATTATCAATATCATTTGCATTTAAAGGCACAAGACTCATATTTTACGAGTAATCAAGTCTAGTACATGCCTCCAAGCCGTAAGAATACACGTTGATTAGACGCCAGTATTCCTAGGAATTTGGTAAGACTGGCTGTCATGCGTCAAGATGAACAGAGATAGCAAAGTCACGTCATGACATATCCTGTCTCAATTCTTTGATGAGGGGATATATTTCTCAGCAATTATGCCATTGCTCTGCCTAGAGTCCAAAAGTTTTAAGACAGAGATAACAGGGGGACATCATGACATATGCATTTGTCACTTGATTTGATGACATGACATGTTTCTCCGTGCAACAATATCATTGCTCTGTCAAATTGATTTTCAAGAATTCCAGCTCATCAAGATGTTTAAAAACAATACTAAGCCTGAGTGTATCACCAAGATGGTCATGAACTTTAAATTTTCAGATATCAGGATAGTCATTCAAAGCACAATATGCAATTTCTAGTTAAGGTCTATTAAAACCACAGAACATAGATGATTTCATAACAGATATTTCAGAACGTCAATGAAATCATTAAATCTGAACTATTTTCATTGGATGGACAATCATTAGGGCATATAATAGAAAGCTCTTACACCATATGTTCGTCAGTCTCATGATCTCAAATTTAGACTGTAAACCAAGAAGTGCAGATTGCAAGAGGTTAAGAGAATCAACAAAACTCCCCCTAAGGATATGCAATGAATTCACTGAAGGAGTTATGTTTGTAAGCAAGTTGAAACGTTTTCCTTATGAAGGTGGCAGAAATGAAATGTATGACCCAACCTGTTGTTGTACACTTATCAAATGCAACAGAATAAAGATGAAACATATGTATGAATGCTGCAAAAAGATAACTCCCCCTTACTATATGGCCTATATGTGACAGTGACGCATGGTACTTGGCGGAGGTGAAACCTCATGCATATTGAGTGCTTCTAGGTAAGCATAACCTGCCCTTCCACACATCAACATTTGATATACCATGGCCATGCAAGAATGATGCGACACAAACCATGCAATGCATTGTGAACATAAATTTAACTTTATTATGCAACTACATGCAATGCGACACCACATGCAAAAAGACATATTGACATATAAACAATGCATGAATACCAACGTGCAAAACACACAACTAATTTAACATGATCATCATTTCAAATTCTTATTAGCTTGAGGTCGGCAAAGACCAAGCTCCCTTCTGAGTGTTGAAAACCTATCATTACACAAGGGCTTGGTGAAAATATCAGTAATTTGATTTAGAGTATCAACAAAATGTAGTTCAAAATTTTTCTTACTGACCTCGTCTCTAATGAAGTGATGCCTAATCTCAATATCCTTAGTCCTAGAGTGCTGGACTGGATTTTTTGCAAGGTTGATAGCACTAGTGTTATCACACAGAATCGGGACACAACCAAGATCCACCAAGTAGTCTTGGAGTTGGTGTTTAATCCATAACACTTGGGTGCCACAGCTCCCCGCAGCAACATATTCAGCCTCCGTGGTTGAGAGGGCAACCGAGTGTTGTTTCTTGGAGGCCCAAGAAACTAAACACCCGCCTAGAAACTGGCAATAGCCACTAGTACTCTTATGATCTAGCTTGCATCCAGCGTAATCCGCATTAGAATATGATATAAGAGATAAATCACATGATGACGGATACCACAATCCCAAATCTTGAGCGCCGGCAAGATATCGAAGGATACGTTTGATGGCAATCAAATGAGATTCTCTAGGACTAGCTTGAAATCAAGCACAAAGGCATACACTAAACTGGATATCTGGTCGGGATGCAGTCAAATAAAGCAAAGAACCAATCATACCTATATAGACCTTTACATCCACCAATTTACCATTTTCATCCGAATCCAGTGAAGTTGAGGTGCTCATCGGAGTTGCAATGATTTTGCTGTTTGCCATGTCAAATCTTTTTAGCAGCTCCTTGATGTATTTGGCTTGGCTTATGAAGCAACCATCTTCTCCTTGGTTGACCTACAAACTGAGAAAGAATTAAAGTTCTCCCATTAGGCTCATCTCAAATTCGCTAGTCATGAGGTTAGCAAATTCCTCACACATTTCAGATTTTGTAGAACCAAACACAATGTCATCAACATAAATTTGAACAATCAAGATGTTCTTACCTTACTTATTGGTAAAAAGTGTTTGATCTACCTTACCTTGTGTGTACCCTTTTTCAATGAGGAACGAGCTTAGTCTCTCATACCAAGCTCTTGGTGCTTGCTTAAGTCCATAAAGCGCCATGTCTAGCTTGTATACAAAATCTGCATTGTTAGAATTCTCAAAGCCAGGGGGCTGCTCAACATAGACTTCTTCTTTGATCAAGCCATTAAAGAAAGCACTTTTGACATCCATTTGATAAAGTTTTATTCTAAGGGAGCATGCAAAGGCAAGTAAAATTCTGATGGCTTCGAGTCAAGCAACAGGGGAATAAGATTCATCAAAGTCTACTCTAAACTCTTGATTATACCCTTGAGCCACCAATCTAGCCTTGTTTCTTATTATCTTGCCATCCTTAGTTTATTCCTAAAAACTCATTTAGTGCCTATGACAGATTGTAATGAAGGTCTAGGAACAAGATGCCAAACTTTGTTTCTTTCAAACTGGTTTAACTCTTCTTACATGGAATTTATCCAGTTTTCATCTTTTAAAGCATCATCAATATTTTTGGGTTCATGCTGCGAGACAAGAGCAAGTTGATCTAATTCTTCCATAATTTTAAAATGTGACCTAGTTCTAGGTGGGTCATTCACGCTCCCAATGACATTTTCCAAGGGATGATCCTTAAGAATTCTAATGTTTGTAGAATTGTTACCTTCCCTTGGAGTTTGATCCCTTGCATTGTTTGATTCAGCTAGGTCACCATCTTCTTTTATTTCTTCTTGTGGAGGATCGCTCTTGTCCTTCATGTTTAGGAATTCTCCATCTTCATCATTTTTCCTGCAAGAGTTATCATTGTTAGAATCATGATATTCATCAAAGGAAACATGGGGTGATTCTTCCACAATTTGACTCTTAATATTATAAACTCTATAAGCCCCAGAGCTATCAGAATATCCAAGGAATATACCTGCATTGCTCTTGGGCTCGAATTTATCTAAGTCTCTTTTGTCATTATTGTGAATGAAGCATTTCGACCCAAACACTTTCATATGTGAGAGAGAAGGATTTTTACCTTTCAGCAACTCATAAGGAGTCTTTTTGGTGTGTGGCCTTACAATAGAACGGTTGATAATGTAACATGCCGAGTTTACCGCTTCAGCCCAAAATCTCCTTGAAAGTTTCCGTTCAGCAAGAATGGTTCTTGCCATCTCTACAAGTGTTCGGTTTCTTCTTTCAACTACACCATTTTGTTCCGGCGTTCTTGGTGAAGAAAATCGGTGCGAAATCCCTTCGGCCCTGCAAAGGTTATAGAAGTTAGCATTTTTAAATTCACCACCGTGATCAGATTAAATCTTAGAAATTTTAAACTCACCGTCCTGCTTTATCTTCATGTAGAGTGCCTGAAACTCGTCAAAAGCATCATTCTTATGTGTGAGAAAGAAAACCCATGTGAACCTAGAAAAGTCATCCACCAAGACATATCCATATGTTTTACCACTTAAACTAGCAATTCTGGTTGGACCAAACAAGTCCATATGAATTAGCTCGAGTGGTTTGGATGATGTATTTTCAGATCTTCCCTTGAATGATTTTCTAGTTTGTTTACTTAGGGCACATGCATCACACAATTTATTTTCTTGTTTAAAGGATAGTTCAGGCAAACCTTTCACCATTGAATGCTTCAAGAGTTTATGCAAGACATTGTAGCTAGCATGTCCTAGTCTATGATGCCATAACCAAGTAATTTCAGATTTTGGTGCAGCAAGACAAATGTTTAAATATGCAGGATCATCTAAGTCAATCATGTAAACATTGTTGACTCTCTTACCAGAAAATTTTACCTTGTCAAATTTTGGTTCAAAGATTTTACATTCATGAGAATCAAACAACACTTTGTGACCTTTATCACATAATTGACTTATACTTAGTAGGTTATATTTCAAACCTTCAACTAGCAACACAGTTCCAATGGAGTTGGAGAGATTCTTACCTACATTACCTGTTCCAATAATTTTTCCTTTGTTGTTCCCTCCAAATGTGACATGCCCTCCTTCCTTTTCCTCCAAGAGATAAAATTTTGATTTATCTCCGGTCATGTGTCTTGAATAGCCGCTATCAAGGTACCACCTGTTATGTATGGCTGCAAGACACTCCTACACAAGCAATTAAGCAAATGTGTTTGGAACCCAACCAAATTTGGGTCCCATCATACTCTTCAAATTTTCAAAGCATGAAACCATTTCTTTTGAAATCCAGACTTTTCTAACATTCATATTTTGTTTGCTTAGAGCAGGGATTTGGTTTTTCTTTTCAACTTTGACATTCATTTTCTGTTTGGAGGTTCTTGGTTGGAATTTGTGAAAGTTTGATGAAGTTGGCTTCTTAACCCATTGTGGCCATTGGTTATTTTTGGGTTGAGAGTGATTGTTCTGTCACCTAGGAGATTGAAAGTTATAGGATTGATGAACACATGAATCACAATTTCTCCAAAAGTATGGTGGTGTTCGCCTATATGAATGTGCAATCCATTTTTGGTGATATCTGGAAGATTGAGCATACAATGGCCAAGAATGTGTTGACCTATGCTGCGGGGAAGGTCGACCTTTCTTAGGTCTTTGGACAGACTTTTTGGGAATGTTGGTGACTCCCCCTTCAATTTTTTCTTTTCTTTTCTCCTTTTGTTTTTGCTGGTTTTGTGTGGGAGTTATGTTTGAGGTGGATGCTTCGGAAGATGTGACAAATGTGACTGTTTTTAGCCCAATTGGCCTTTTGTTTGTTGGTTCAAAACCCAACCCTTCCTTGTTGAAATTCATCCTAGTACCTAGCAAAGCATCTAGGTTTTCTTTTCCATCCACAAACTTTTCCAAGGATTATTGTTTATCCTTCAATTCTTTTTGTAAGTTTTCAATGTTTTGCAAGAGTTGATTGTTGACATGTTTGACGGCTTCATATTTTTCAATACTCAATTTGCTGTTCTTTTCATAGGTTTGCATTTTTAGCTTAATGCTATCAATCTCATTTCTCAAATTTTTATTTTCAGTTTCCAAGTCAGCCATTTCTTTTCTTCCTTCCTCCAAGTTCTCAATCATTTTCTTGAGATCTTCAATTTCAGTTTCAAGTAGAGCATTCTTATCATCCTTGTCATGATCATGCACAAATGAATTGATTTTCTTTTTCAATGATTTATTTTCCTTTTTGTACATTTCATATTTTTCCATGAGTTGTATATATGCATCCTCCCAATCATCAATTGTATAATCTTCAAATGGAGAATTTACCTCAGTTTCTTCATCAGCTTTGGCCATAAGGCAAAGATCTTCTTTTTCTTTGTCCGAGGAATTGGTTCCATCATCACTTTCCTCTTCATCGCTCCATGTGGACACCATGGCCTTGTTCTTCTTCTTGCCCTTCCACTTGTCAGCTTTTCTGAATCTGTCGGGACAGTCATTCTTGAAATGCCCTGGTTTGTTGCAAGAATAACAAATGATTTTATCAGATTTCTTAGAGTTTTCAGAATTAGATTTGAAACCATTTCTTACCTTTGACCTTCCTCTCATGAAGCTCTTACCTTCCTTTCTCAGGAATTTTTTGAACTTACGTGTGAGCATGGCTACGTCATCCTCTTCTCGCTCACTTGCCGAATCCTCACCTTCATCAGAAGTATCTTGACGGCTGGGTCCAGCTTTAAGAGCTAGGGACTTCTTCTTAGGTGCCTCAGCCTCTTTGTTCTTGAGGTTGATCTCATAGGTCATTAATGACCCAATAAGTTCATCTACCTTGGTGGTTGCGAGATCTCTTGATTCTTCAACAACGGTTGCCTTCGTGTGCCATGTTGGAGTTAATGATCTGAGAATTTTTCTTACAAGTTCTTGCTCTGTATATTTCTTTCCCAAATCAGTTAAACTATTAGTAAGCACAGTTAAGCGAGCATACATATCTTGAATTGACTCATCAGGCTTCATGCGGAACATTTCATATTCAAAACTAAAATATTGGCTTTTGTTTCTCGTACCTGAGAGGTTCCTTCGTAGATTACCTCTAGCTTATCCCACATCAATTTCGCAGTTGCGCAGGTGGCTACTCTTGAGAATTCAACTGGATGGAGTGAGCATTGCATGATATGTTTAGCACTCCAGTTGACGGTGGATTGCCGTATTTGTTCTTTGGTCCACAAGTCCTCATTATCCGTAAGCTCATACGGACCTTTGCTGATCACACGCCAAAGTTCGTAGTCTTGGGCGCGAATGAACACCTGCATGCGATGTTTCCAATAAGGATAGTTAGATCCAGTGAAATAAGGAGGTCTGTTCACATAGTATCCTTCAGGTAAATAACCCTTAGATGCTGATCCACCATTTCCCTCAAGGTCGTTGGACCCCATAATCAGAGATTAGGCTCTGATACCACTTGTTGTGTAGTGGACAGCGGATCTAGAGGGGAGGGGTGAATAGATCTGCCCCTCTTTTCACAATGTAATCCTCTATATAGCTAGATGAGATAAATTGCAGCGGAATATAACTAGCTAAACGAAGGACACAACGATTTGCTTAGTAAAATGATTACTAATATATCGATTCTAACCTAAGCATGCATTTAGAACGAAACAATCACACAAACAAACCACAACACACGATAATTTAAGGTGGTTCGGACTGAATCCCTAGTCCTATGTCCACCCCTCACCAAATCCGGTGAGGCTCCACTAGTGCCACGCACTGAACCACAAATCGGAAAGACCACCGATTGCCTTCCTACTAACCACCTGGTAGGGACGTCAACAACGCAGATCGGACAACCTCCGATTGCCTTCCTACTAACCACCGGTAGGGACGATTCTCAGATTCAATTGTTTGTATGAAATGAAAAAGAGAACAAATATGAAATCACTCAAACAAGATATAGAGTATGCTCAAAGAAAAGAATCTTGTCTGAGTTGCAGAAGCTTGAATCGGATGCTTTGACGGTGTCTTCTTTCTTGCGGGATGATCTTCCTTGAACCTCTTCTAGTTGATGAAGAAGACGATGGATGTAGCTTCAATCTTCCTTTTGATCTTCTTGAGTCGATGAAGAGGATGTAGAAGATGTAGGATGCAGCTTAGATCACCCTTGAGAGCCTTAATTCCTTCTTCTTCCTTGGAGGTTGAGATGGCTTCAGATCTGGACTTGAATGCCTTGGAATGGATGAAGAACTTCCTCCCGAAACACTGTTCACGGAGGTGCTACAGTACCTCGAAAATGAGCTCCCTTGATCTCCCTTGAAGCCTTGAAGCCCTTGTGTTTCTAATCCCTCAAGTGAGAGTTTTATAGACCTTGAATGGTCTATAGACAAGCCTCAGACCAGATCCACAATTTTTGGGTGATTAGGTGACTTTTGGATTAAAGAAATCCATGTTGAATGGCCCTTTTCGAAGTTGGAAACAAAGTCAACATTGAAGGCTCGGGGCTGGCGGTCGACCTGCACCTCCTGGCGGTCGACTGCTACTAAAACACCTACAAACGGATGGTCCCTAGGAAATCCGATCGACCGCCACTGGCTGGCGGTCGACCGCCAGTTGAAACACACATAGCCTGGCGATCCCTTGCTGGGGCGGTCGACCACCCCTGTGCTGGCGGTCGACCGCCAGCTGGGCAGAACCCGGCTTATCCCGGGTCGGTCCAATTTCCATTCTAGCTCCGTCGTTCAACTCCATTAGCAGCCCGTGCATGTCGGTGGCATCTCCCTTGATGGTCTAAAAGATATCAACGGAGTTTATGGCCTTGGATTCTTTTGGCTATGCTTCTTTGTGCATTGACCTTATATGGATGACGAGCCGATTATCACGTGTCGACTTGTGCTTGTTTTCGCATCCTTGCTTGGGCGCGATCAATGAGCTTTCACTTTTGTCGACTTCACTGAATTCTTTGTCCATGTAATGGCGTACCTGTCATGAACAAACCATCACGTATGTCAGTCACATGAGAGTGGAAAGATATCAATGACTAATAGTGTTTAGCCATTATCAAAACCAAGAATACCACAGAACTCATATGACCATGGAACGATGGCGAATGACCCAAGTGACCACAGAATGACTCAAATGACCTCAGGGACACAACAATGTGCCGGGACAGCAAGTGGAAAAATATGTAATAACTTGAAATTGGAGAGGAAATAGAGAAAGAAGTAGAAGAAGGAAATGTATAGCACTTAAGGATGAACAAGTTTGCAAAAGACATAAAAATGAAATGAAGATCCAAAAAGTATTTAAAGGGCTAAGAAAGACTAAAATCTCAAGAACTTACATTAATAACAACATAAACATACAAACCCCAAACCCCTCTCAATTGCATGTTTAGCAAATAGATATAATGTATATACATCATGTTTCTCATGTTTAGCAAATAGATATAACGTATATACGGCAGGTTTCTCATATAAGATATAGCATGTTTAGCAAATAGATATAACGTATATGTTTAGTAAATAGATATAACGTATTTTACAGAAATTAAACAACTCAGCCTTCAGGAATCGGGCGACCCCCCACCTGGGCACCATTTCATAATGGGGCACCCCAGGCAGGGGCGTCATTTAAATGAAGACTGCATACACAGTCGTTATTTCATTCTCTGTAAAATATAACCACCATGTTATAAATTTTAATATCTGAGAAACTAAAACATAAAACTAATGCATGAGCACATTTCCATGATTCGGATAATTTTCTCTACCTGTCCATGTTATTCCTTCTAGATTCTGAGAAACCTTAAAATTATGGACAGTAACTTGAGTCTATGAACGCACCTGTCTGGTGCATATATAACCCTGAGTGAAGGGCGCCCCTGACCAGGGCGCCATTCACTTGAAACATGCCCCCAGAAACGGGCGCTATTTCCCTCAACAAACAGCTACATATAAAAAAAAGGAAAGAAATAGCGACCACTGCTTGGTCGCTATTCACAAAAGTGATGATTTCTGATTTTCCAGAAACCTTAAAACCCCTGAATTGTACACCCTGTATCCAGGCGTCATTCACTGAAACATGGCAGCCAGGGAGGGGCCATTCGCACCCTGATTGGCCTCCCCAACCCCTGTAAAGTCCACACAAAGGGGCACCCCTCTATGAGGGTGCCATTTCTAAACATGTCTGGCAGCCATCAAGGCACCGATCTCACCTAGTTTTCCCGTATATCAAACGTTACTGGTTTTACTCTTAGTTAGTCCCTACACAACAATACATCATTGAATTCCATTCCACAAAATACACCTTATATATCCTACATGGTCAAACCTTGAAAATTTGATATTGGCTATAAATGAGAGTGGGTGTCAACAAACATGACCAATGCTGTACGTATAGGGCTCGGTCTGGTCCTAGGAGGAGCACCCGAATGTACTTGTGCCCATGGGAGTTTATTGACCACGGTGTTTGGCATTGCACCGGAGTACTTGCTTGCTAGACTTTAGACATTCCACTCATTCACGTGATATTACTTGATCGATTGACTTGAGGCCTGCAAAAGAGTAAAAGTATTTGCTTGAATGAAATTGATAAATAGCCAATTCCAGTAATTCATGCTTGAAATTATGTTGCTTACTATTACTTGATTGACATGAGTTCTTACCTTCTTGGAAAAATTATTGTTAATTTCAGTTATTGCTTGCTTGATATCTCTTGCTTATTGAAGTTGGAATCTATATACTCTCACTTGTTATTCCTATACTGCTCTTGTCGATTTTACAATCCTTGTTATCTACTTGTGTACATGCATAGATTTACCAACATTAATTGAACTTGTAAACCACTTAAAGCATGTTAAATCTTGAGATGTAAATCCCACTGAGCGATTCGCTCATCCAGTTGCTTCTAACATTTTCAGGTGATTTGGATGACAACCAAAACTCGGAAGCGAATGAGTCTGAGTGATGAGTGTAGAAATAGAGTCATCAATTGTCAAGTTAATTGTGTTGTCAATTTTGTTGTTGTAATTCCGCTATTTTATGTTAATTGTAACCCTACGTATGTCAGTTGTATTATCTAGTTATGTCATTTGTATTTCCTTTGATCAAAATGAATAAAGGAGTGAGGACTAGTAGTTGATTCTACGAATTTGACATTAGTTTGTTGTAATAATCGATAGCTCGAACTATTTATGTTAGTTTCAAGTCTAAGCTTAGTAATTTGCTTAGTCATTTGCGCACTCTTTAAATTGTCTAAGGAAGATCTCCACTAATTAGCTAGATCGCTTTGGTTCTATATAAAGGACTATCGCGCCACGGGTAAGCTTCCGCGCTCGGGACATGATAGCTCTTTCTTGGTATCAGAGCCTAGGATCATAATTTCCTAGGTAAAAACCAGAGTCTAAAGATAGAAATGTCTAAGGATAGGTTTAGATCTCTACCTGGTAAGATTCCTAGGTAAGTCTAACGATAAAAATGTTTGGTTTAGATCTTACCTGGTGAGATGGGTAAAGCCTGTTGAACATGTGTGCACCATGATTACTTAATGGTTTTGATGATGTCTATCTCTGTAGTCATTATACCTGCATTTGATAATGTTAATATTCATATTTCAGGTCATTATACTTCCAGTGTAAAAGATCAAGAATGGCACACAAATTTAGGCAACTGGATACGGATACACAGATATGAAGGCATATGACAATATTGGAGGCACGGAACTCTAACATGTTTCAAGTACAGAAATCAAGCTGAATAGCATCACACATAAGGTCATTGCATATTCTTCATATGGTCAGTGCATGTCTTGCCTTATGGATGGTTCAAGGTCGGTGCAACTTCTTGATAGCATGCTACAAGATAATCCAAAGAATAGAGTGGAGACGGCAAATGTAAAAGCTCAATGTTGCACCCTCGCATGCGGATCGACCTGTGCGGTTAGGTCATGGAGATCGACCTGCCCGATCAGGTCGCAGGGGTCAAGGGGGCAGCGCCCCTTGCGGGGGTTTTCGGGGGCAGAGCCCCCGGAACAAAATTTTGATTATAGGAGCGATAAAATCAACAAAAATCTTCAAGACAGTCAAGGTTGATGCCATAGACATGAACGGGCTGCTAAAGGACTTAAGCGACTGAGCTAAGAAGGTTAACGGACCAACCCAGGAAAACCCGGGGTCTGCCCAGCTGGCGGTCAACCGCCAGCCCAGGGGCGGTCGACCGCCCCAGCCAGAAGTTCCCAATCTGCACCTCTCTCAGTGGCAGTCGACCGCCAGCCCAGTAGCGGTCGATCGAAAATCCCAGGGAACATCCATCTATAGCATTTCTCAGTAGCGGTCGACCGCCAGAAGCCACAGGTCGACCGCCAGCCCCGAGCCAACCAATGTTGACTTTGTTTTCCACTTCGAGAAAGGCCATTCCCCATGGATTTCTTTAATCCAAAAGTCACCTAATCACCCACAAAATGTGGATCTGTTCTGGGATGTGTTTATTGACCATCCAAAGAGATATAAAACTAACACAAGAGGGTTAGAAACCCTAGTTAATCATTTGGAGTAAAGAGAGATGAAGAGAGGCTAGAGGAGCTCCAAGGAAGAAGAGGTACTACAGCTGTGAACAGTACTTCGTGTAGAAGTTCTACATCCAATCCAAGGGATTCAAGCCTACATCTGAAGCCCTCAATCTCCAAGGAAGAAGCGAAGCAAGCAAGCTCACAAAGGAGATCAAAAGGAAGATCAAAGCTACATCCAAACCTCTTCATCAACTCAAGGGAAGATCAAAGCTACATCCAACATTCTTTTTCATCAACTCAAGGAGATTCAAAAAATAGATCAAGCTACATCCTATATCTTCTCCATCGACTCAAAGGGATCAAAGGAAGATCAAAGCAACAGATTCAAGATCCAACAATCTCAGACAAGATCTACTTCATTCTAGCATATCTCCATATCTTGTTTGAGCATTTTCATCTTGTTCTATTTTCATTTCATTCAATCTATTGAAACTGAAGATCGTCCCTACCGGTGGTTAGTAGGAAGGCAATCGGTAGCTCTCCGATTTGCGGTATAGACATCTCTGCCAGCTTTGTGTGTAGGAAGACAGAAAGAGGGCTTTCTCTGTTCTGTGGTTTGGGGTGTGTCCCTGGTCACGCTGTGAGTCAGTAGGAAAGCCTCACCGGATTTTGGGTGAGGGGTGGACGTAGGTTGCGGGGTTGCAACCGAACCACCTTAAAAATCCATGTGTTGTGGGTTGTTCATCGTGTGCGATTGCTCTATATCTTCTACCCCCATTCACAGGTTCGTGTGCTTCCATACTTGGTTATCTTGTTTACATACTCAAGCACTCAGATTTGCACTTTCGGTTTTATCTGTGCTTTAATTGGGCTTAGCACTTTGACTGCATCCCTTGGGCGGCCTGTTGCACCCTTGCACATAGGCGCCAAGGTGAAAGTATTGCTAAGTGATTCCCTTGCTTAGACTCGCATGCACCTTGGTTGATCATCACTACATTCACACACACGCATGGTTGTTACAAGCTGTCTCATGCTCTAGTGTTATGCTTTATGATCCCTGCACTACAAGGCTTATTTCTTTCAAGATCACAAATGTGCTTAAAGAAGTGTTGATGCTTCATCGCTTGTAATCCGAGTCATTTCCATTTATGCCACTCTACTTAATTCCGTTGCGCATTGTGCCTAAGTGATTCATTCACTTTATAGGAGTGGTTCATGCTTTTAATAGCTACGAGTTTTTAAATAGGCCAAAGCTTTTGATAGGATCTATTCAACCCCCCCTTCTATATCCAACTACACCTCGCAGGACCCAACAAAGCCATGGGTTAAGTTTAATAACAATAATTGATCTTTAACCCAAAAACTTAATATTTATTACACTTTAATTCTTTTGTAGGATTATGGCTGCTGAAAGAGCACAATGGCGTGAGGTGCAGCGCACTGTGCATGGACTTACGCAGGCGCTACAGCAAGTGGCGCAAGGCGGTGCTGGCGGTGCTCACCATGGAGCTGGTGACCTTCACTGGGATTTTCGTAACATGAACCCACCAAGATTCACGGGTTCGGTGGACCCCGATGATGTCGAGAATTGGCTGAAGGAAATTGAGAGGATATTCTGTGTAATGCAATGCACGGATGCAGAGAAGGTTCTATTGGCTACATTCCAACTGGAACGGGATGCTCGATGCTGGTGGGAATCTGTAGAAGCAACACTGCCCGACAACCATGTCACCTGGGTGGAGTTTGTTGAACACTACAACAGCAAGCATTTTTCTGACTGTGTTCAAGAGAAGAAGGCCGCGTAATTTGCCGCGTTAAAGGAACGGAGCCTGAAGGTGGCCGAATATGAGGCCCAATTCTCAAGACTTTCTCGATATGCACCCCACTTGGTGTGTACGGAAAGGATGAAGGCAAGGAGATTCCTCAACGGGCTTCGGCCCCAATATATTACACAGCTTGCGCCGATAGACATCCAAGTCTATTCGGAAATGGTTCGACGTGCTTAATTGCTAGAAGATGCCACTGAATTCTCTAAAAGGATTCGAGGCAAGGACAAGAAGGAAACCATCACAAGTCTGGGAAACTTCAAACCACCATTTGGCAAGAAGCGATTCTTCAATGGAGGAGAATTTTCCAAAGAGAAGAGGTTCCAGAAAAGCAACAAGCCCTTCTCCACTATCGACAATAAGCATTCCTCCGCCATCACACCTTCCAAGGAAATTTATAAGTATTGTGACAAGGTTGGTCATAAGACTGAGGAATGCTAGAGGAAACTGGGAGCGTGTCTCCGATGTGGGAGTCGAGAGCATCGAATCCCCGACTGCCCCTTGATGAAGGAACAAGCCAACAAAGACGAGAAGCGTCTGGTAAAGAAACAAGGCCGTCTACAAGCTCTTCAAGGGACGGAACCCATGGAAGGAGGAATCGTGGAAGGTACATTAACTGTTTGCTCTAAACCTGCTAAAGTTCTATTTGATACTGGGGCAACTCATTCATTTGTTTCCAAGAGATTCACTGCCTCATTTTCTAAAGAACATGAATGGTTAGATTTAGTAATATCTACACCTCTCAGAAACAAGTCTGATATCATGCATCACTACCCAAGTTGTGAGGTTATGGTTCAAGGTAGTAATCTGCCGGTCGACCTTATACGCCTTGATATGAAGGATTATGATGTCATACTACGCGCTGACTGGTTATCCACCTACTAAGCAACGGTAGATTGCCGACACGGTAATATAACTTTTGCGGATTATCCCGAGTTGGTTTATGTTAGCCCTCGGAATAGACCCCCTCTCATCTCAGCTCTTCAAGCTAGCAAACTTGTGAGTAAAGGATGTGTGACTTTCATAGCTTTTGTGACTGCCACAGAAGTCGAGAAGACTGAAATTGAAGACATCCGAGTGATTCGGTACTTTCCAGATGTATTTCCAGAAGAATTGCCTGGTTTACCCCCGTAAAGGGAAGTGTCGTTCACAATCGACATTGTTCTTGGTGCCGATCCTGTTTCTAAGGCACCCTACAGGATGTCTCCCGCTGAACTGAAGGAGCTAAAGGAGCAGCTACTAGATTTATTGAAAAAGGGTTTCATTAGGTCGAGTACTTCCCCGTGGGGAGCACCCGTGCTCTTTGTTAAAAAGAAGGATGGAACATTGAGGCTATGCATTGATTATCGGCAATTGAATCATCTTACAATCAAGAACAAGTACCCGCTGCCGAGAATTGATGAGTTGTTCGACCAATTATCTGGAGCTAATTACTTCTCCAAAATTGATCTTCGGTCTGGTTACCACCAATTGAGGATTAAATAAGAAGATATTTATAAAACTATGTTTCAAAGTAGGTATGGGCATTATGAATTTACTGTTATGTCTTTTGGACTAACAAATGCCCCCGCAGCTTTTATGCAATTAATGAACAGCATCTATAGGCCTTATTTAGACCAATATATTATGGTCTTTATCGATGATATATTGATCTATTCAAAAACTGAAGAAGATCATGAAGTGCATCTCAAGAAGGCATTACAGATATTGCGAGACAACAAGCTATATGCCAAATTCAGCAAATGCCTGTTCTGGCTTGAAGAAGTGTCCTTCTTAGGCCATGCCATATCAAAGAATAGAATTTCTGTTGATCCTGTGAAGGTCGAAGCCATACAAAACTGGGGACGACCAACAAATGCAACGGAGATTCGTAGCTTCTTGGGTCTAGCTGGCTACTACTGGCATTTTATTAAGGACTTCTTCAAGATTGCTGTCCCTCTTACCAGATTGACTCGCAAGGAAGTGCCTTATGAATGGAGTGAAGACTGTGAGAAGAGTTTCCTAACTTTGAAGGATCTCTTGACTACTGCTCCGGTCTTATCTCTACCAATTGAAGGAGAGAAGTACGAGGTATATACCGATGCATCTGGTATCGGCCTTGGATGTGTATTGATGCATAATGGAAGAGTCATTGCATACTCTTCCCGGAAATTAAATAAGCATGAAGAAAACTACCATGTGCATGATTTGGAGCTAGCCGCAGTGGTATTGGCTTTAAAGATCTGGAGGCACTGTCTCTACGGAGAGCAATTCACCATATACTCCGATTATAAAAGCCTTAAATATCTATTCTCTCAAAAGGAGCAGAACATGCGACAAAGGCGTTGGCTCGAGTATCTCAAGGATTTCGACTTCACTATATAATATCATTCTGGAAAGGGTTATTCCGTAGCAGATGCCCTTAGTCGGAAGCCGAGAGCCCTAGTAGCCAACTGTATGGTTCAAGAATGGAAGCTGCTGGAAAAATTCTCTGAACTCAATATAAGCATGGATGAGAATGACGGGTGTATTACTCTATCTCTCATAAGTGTGCATCCGGATTTGCTAGCTGAAATCAAGAGGTTGCAAGAAGAAGATCCTACCCTAATGGAAATAAAAGAGAAGCTGGACGAGAAATCTGATTTCAAGTTGGCACTCGATGGCAGATTATTATACCATGAACGAACATGTGTACAAGACAGTCCTGAGCTGAGGAAGAGGATTCTTGAAGAAGCTCACCGATCGAGGTATACGATCCACCCTGGAGCCACTAAGATGTACCAAGACATAAAAAGAACCTTTTGGTGGCCCAACATGAAAAGGGAGATAGCAGACTTCGTGTCTAGATGCTTGACATGCCAATAGGTGAAGGCGGAACATCAGAAGCCCGTTGGAAGATTGCATCCACTAGATATCCCCAAGTGGAAATGGGAAAACATCGGTATGGACTTCATTATGGGTTTGCTCAGGTCTAGGGGTGGATATGATGGAATTTGGGTAATCATCGATCATCTTACTAAATCGGCTCATTTCTTACCTATCAAGAGTCGATGGTCGGTTGATGTTCTTGCTACCTTATATATCAAGGAGATTACTAGATTGCATGGAATTCCTGTGTCTATAGTATCTGATCGAGACCCGCGCTTTACTTCTCATTTTTGGAAGGGTCTACAACACTCTCTGGGAACGAAACTCAACTTTAGCACTACTTTTCATCCCCAGACAGATGGTCAGACTGAAAGAACAAATCAGGTTGTTGAAGATATGTTAAGGGCATGCATTATAGATTTTGGTGGAAGCTGGCATGACCACTTACCCCTAGCCGAATTTGCCTTCAATATCAGCTATGAAGCCAGTATCCAGATGGCACCTTTCGAGGCGTTTTATGGCATGAGTTGTCGATCTCCAATATGCTGGGATGAATCGGTGAAAGACAACTTCTAGGCCCAGATATGGTTAGAGATTCAACAGAAAAGATACACCTTATCAGAGAGAGACTCAAGGTAGCTCAGTGCAGGCAAAAATCTTATGCTGATAACAAAATGAGAGATTTAGAATTTCAAGTGGGTGACCATGTATTTCTCAAGGTATCTCCCGGTCGAGATATTAGAAGATTCGGTGTTAAGGGCAAGCTTACACCAAGGTTTATCGGTCCATTTGAAGTATTGGAAAGAGTGGGCGAGGTGGCTTACCGTATTACCTTATCTCCTCAACTTTCGAAAGTGCACAATGTAGTTCATATATCTATGCTGAAAAAATATGTGCACGACCCTTCTCACGTCATCGACCATGCTGATTTAGTGATTCAAAGGGATCTTACTTATGAGCAAAGGCTGATGCGGATCCTCAACCGAGAACTCCGAGTTCTAAGGAGCAAGACGATCCCTATGGTGAAAATCCAATGGAATCATGCTCGGAGCAGGAAGCAACATGGGAGACTGAGGAATCTATGAAAAGAAGATACCCAGAACTATTTTAGACTGTAAGTATCCTATACTTTCCACAATACCCTTATGCAGTTGAATTCACCCTTATACAATTGAATTTGGGGACCAAATTCTTTTAAGTAGGGGAGGGTATAACACCCGGGAATTTTAAAATAGAAATGTACGAATAAAAAATGTATATATATATATATAGTTAACTATTGAACCCATATTCTATTTCTATTTGATTAAGCATTTAAAACCATTTAATTAATAATTCAAAAACTAATAGATACTTTAGAAGATGCCAAATTATATTTTAGGAAATGTCAAATTATATTTCAATCACTTAGGAAATTAATAATACATCTTATTACACTATTATAAAGAAATAGGAAATAGGTTATATAGATGAGATGTTAAAGGATAAATATAATTTAGGAAGTGAGAAAGGGTATATAGATAATTTTGGTTAGTGTAGAGTGAATAGAAAAGTCTCCGTTCAAAATCACGACCATTATTAAGCCGTTACTCATGAAATAACGATATGTAAGGTGTCGTTATTCAACTAAAGTAGATAGATAAGGATGGAAAGGATATATATCTAATTTTGGTCCCTAGAGGGTGATAGGAAAATGCTCCAAAAGAAGTAACGACCAATGCATGGTCGTTATTCACTAAACAACGACATATGTTAAGTCGTTATTTCCTAAACGTGAATAGTGACGTGAATAGTGTCACTTTTTATTTAAAAAGAATTTTTCAAAAAGAATTCTATGTAAAAATAGAGAAAAATGTAAGGATCTCACCCATGAAATTTCATAAACTAACTCCATCAATTTTTAAAGATAAAAATCATTGAAGTTAAGTGAGAAGTTTAAAATAAAGAAAATGAGGATGAATCACGACCCTCTCATAGGCACCATTTTCCACGAGACAGACTTTTCGATTTCTTATCCCCAACAGCCTGTATAAGTTGGCATCCCATTGAGATCTAATTTTCATGGATCTTGTTTCTCCCTCCTGTCAACTCAAACCTTATATTATACATTCCTAATGAAGCAGACCTCCGTTGGTTCGAAGGCTTGCTGTTGTGAAGGGGAGGCACTTTCTGAAGGGTTGCAGAGGAGGGATGGAGATGCTTCTTCAACTTGCTACAACTTCTGCCACTTCACAGAGGTAGGTGTTCTCAACTTTTAACTAAACTAGTAGCTAATCTAGGATGATTAGTCTGGGCAGTTAGTCTTAGGCTCATTTCCATGTGATATTTAGTGTTTACACAGCATGTGTTAGCCTCATACCCAGGATAATTAGCATATATTAGCTTCATATCTAGGGTAATTAGCTTGTATTAACTTCATATCTAGGGTAATTAGCATGTATTATCCTCATACCCAAGATTATTAGCATGTATTAGCCTTAATTAGCATGTATTAGCCTTATACCCAAGATAATTAGTATGTATTAGCTTCAATCTAGGGTAATTGGTATGTATTAGCTTCATATCCATGCGATATATCCTGTGTAATACAAGTTTTATCGTGTTTCCATGCAACCTATCAACTTACTAGTTAGCTTACATGATTTAAATACATCCTGCTACACATATTTAGTCATCACATATTTCACTAAAGCCTACCCTGTTTATATACATCATGATTCTCAGGTAATATATACAGCATGTTTTAGAAAACGGGTTGAACTACATAACCTGTTAAGCTAATTTACCTTGTTACATTATTAAACCCTGTTTATATACATCATGTTTCTCATAAAATATATACGCCACCGTGAGAGGACCGATTATACTGAAAATAGGCCTAGTTAAAGAGAGAAATAACTTTAAAACTAGAGAGAATTAGAAGAAGTGACAGAAGAGAAAGTTGAAAATCGGAGGGTTAGAAAGACATTTTATGAAGAGTACAGAGAGAGAAAATGAGAGTAAGAAGGTGAAAAATGTGAAAAACCGAGATCTACAGATGCAGGTGAATAGTGATTGAGTAGAAATTAGAATCGTGGAAAATTAATTATAACTTAAAAACTAAGAAGAATTGGAGGAAGTGATAGAAGAAGAAAATCTATATCTACAAGAGAGAAAAAATGTTTATGAAGAACTCAGAGAGAAAAGAGGATTGTAAGGGTATGAAAATGGGGGAACAAAAGAAGGTATCAACTCGGATGAACAGTAATGTGCTAGGACATCAAGTGGAAAAATATGTAACAACTTGAAAACGGAGAGGAATTAGAGAAAAAGGTAGAAGAAGGAAATGTAGAGCACTTAAGGATGAACAAGTTTGCATAAGACATGAAATTGAAATGAAGATCCAAAAAATATGTAAAGGGCTAAGAAAGACTAAAATCTCAAGAACTTACATTAATAACAACATAAACATACAAACCCAAAACCCCTCTCAATTGCATGTTTAGCAAATACATATAAAGTATATACAGCATGTTTCTCATGTTTAGCAAATAGATATGACGTATATACGGCATGTTTCTCATAAATGATATAGCATGTTTAGCAAATAAATATAACGTATATACAGCATGTTTCTCATAAAATATATAGCATGTTTAGCAAATAGATATAACGTATATGTTTAGTAAATAGATATAACGTATTTTACAGAAATTAAATAATTCAGCCTTCAGGAATAGGGTGACCCCTCACCTGGGCACCATTTCATGATGGGGCACCCCAGGCAGGGGCGCCATTTAAATGAAGACTGCATACGCAGTCGTTATTTAATTCTCTGTAAAATATAACCACCATGTTATAAATTTTAATATCTGAGAAACTGAAACATAAAACTAATGCATGAGCACATTTCCATGATCCTGATAATTTTCTCTACCTGTCCATGTTATTCCTTCTAGATTCTGAGAAACCTTGAAATTATGAACAGTAACTTGAGTCTATGAATGCACCTGCCCGACGCATATATAACATTGACTGAAGGGAGCCCCTGACCAGGGCGCCATTCACTTGAAACATGACCCCAGAAACGGGCGCTATTTCCCTCAACAAATAGCTACATATCAAAAAAAGGAAAGAAATAACGACCATTGCTTGGTCGCTATTCACAAAAGTGATGATTTCTGATTTTCCCGAAACCTTAAAACCCCTGAATGGTGCGCCCTGTATCCAGGCGTCATTCACTGAAACATGGCAGCCATGGAGGCGCCATTCACACCCTGACTGGCCTCCCTAACCCCTGTAAAGTCCACAAAAAGGGGCACCCCTCTGTGAGGGTGTCATTTCTGAACATGTCTGGCAGCCATCAAGGCACCGATCTCACCTAGTTTTCCCGTGTATCAAACGTTGCTGGTTTTACTCTTAGTTAGTCCCTACACAACAATACGTCCTTGAATTCCATTCCACAAAATTCACCTTATATATCCTATATGGTCAAACCTTGAAAATTCGATATTGGCTAGAAATGAGAGTGGGTGTCAACAAACATGACCAATGCTATGTGTATAGGGCCCGGTCTAGTCCTGGGAGGAGCACCCGAAGGTACTTGTGCCCATGGGAGTTTATTGACCACGGTGTTTAGCATTGCACCGGAGTACTTGCTTGCTAGACTTTAGACATTCCACTCATTCACGTGATATTACTTGATCGATTTACTTGAGGCCCACAGAAGGGTAAAAGTATTTGTTTGAATGAAATTGATTAATAGCCAATTCCAGTTATACATGCTTGAAATTATGTTGCTTACTATTACTTGCTTGACATGAGTTCTTACCTTCTTGGAAAAATTATTGTAAATTCCAGTTATTGCTTGCTTGATATCTCTTGCTTATTGAAGTTGGAATCTATATAGTCTCACTTATTATTCCTATACTGCTCTTGTCGATTTTACAATCCGTGTTATCTACTTATCTACATGCATAGATTTACCAACATTAATTGAACTTGTAAACCACTTAAAGCATGTTAAATTTTGATATGTAAATCCTACCGAGCGATTCGCTCATCCAGTTGCTTCTAACATTTTCAGGTGATTTGGATGGCAACCAGAACTCGGAAGGAAATGAGTCTAAGTGATGAGTGTAGAAATGGAGTCATCAATTGTCATGTTAATTGTGTTGTCAATTGTGTTATTGTAATTCCACTATTTTGTGTTAATTGTAACCCTATGTATGTCAGTTGTATTATCTAGTTATGTCATTTGTATTTCCTTTGATCAAAACTAATAAAGGAGTGAGGACTAGTAGTTGATTCTACGAATTTGACATTTTGGTTAGTTGTAATAATCGATAGCTTGAACTATTTATGTTAGTTTCAAGTCTAAGCTTAGTAATTTGCTTAGTCATTTGCGTACTCTTTAAATTGTCTAAGGAAGATCTCCACTAATTAGCTAGATCGCTTTGGTTCTATATAAAGGACTGTCGCGCCACGGGTAAGCTTCCACGCTCGGGACGTGACAATCTTTGTGGGTACTCTGTCCAGGTGATGTGATAAATCATATTGTGTCCCGGGCAGCGGGTCTGCCTCCTCTTGATCAACAGCTTGTTAAGAGAATTGAGGATTGGGTGCGGGTGCACCAGTGGAAGGATAATTTCTGTGAAATAAATACCTGCTCCGACGGACTAGGTTGTGGGCCGGCACGGCGTCAGATGAGCTCAAAATAAGCAGCTTAACGGACCCGGTGGGGTGAATGAGCGGCGTGGGGGAAAGCGTAATGTGAGTAGTGGAGATGATGGACGAGGGGTTTGATGAAGGCGAGGTGATGATTGGTGCGGGTATCGGTGATGGGGTAGATGTAGATGGAAGGAGGAGGATGGGTGAATGGTTGGCTGGTAGCGTGGTGGTGGCAAATGTAGGCACTGGTGGTGGAGTAGAGAGTGACGGGTTAACGGGGGAGGCGGATGGTAGGATGAGGGGTTTAGTGGATGCAGAGGATGGTGGGGTTTGATGGTTAAGTGGAAGGATGACAGAAAAAAAAAGGCTACTGTGGTTATGGTGGAGGGCCATGAGCCACTGGACTGATGTGTCATCGTCATAAGACCACCCCGCGTCAGGAGCCGAGGGTTGGACGAGGTTAACCTGAGCCGGTGTCGGGGATTGTGGCTGCGAAGCGGGAGGATGATTCGGCATGGGGTTTTGATGGATCCCCAAGTCTTGAGTAGGCTGTGGTTACTTCTGCGGCTGCTGCTGTGGCGGCGGTGCTTGTTGCTGCTGCACTTGCTGCCTCGGCGGCTGCCTTCTCTTCTCTTTTATTTCCACGATGGCCTTGTGCATCTCGGCCTAATCTATACGCTGCCCTTCACGAAGGTCATATACCAAATCTCTAAATTGAAAATAGACCTCAATAGTATGGCCAGGCTGCCTATGGAACATGCAATATTTTATCTGATCAATGGTCGAGTTCCAATTAGGTCGTTTCGGAGGAAGTTGAATGGCCTTAATTGACATGAGAGCCAAAAATATGTCCGTGAGAGACTCGGGCAAAGAAGGATATTGGGCTCTCTTCGGACTCGGGTGCTTGTTGTTGTTAGTGTAGCCGTTGGGTGGAGGGACATTGTGGTATTGCGGAGGTTGTTGGGATTGTTGCGGAGCAGGGAAGGTGTTTTGTGGAGAAGTGAAGGTAGGGTGAGAGTTTTGTAGAGTAGAGAAAGTGGGTTGGGCATTCTGTGGAGTAGAGAGTTGGGGATTACGAGAGTTTTACGGGAAGCGGAATGGTGCGGATTGGTTGAGAAAGGGAAATGCAACGGCTTTCACCTACTCATTTGTTTGGACTCCCTCGGTGACGGGCCCCTGAGGCTTCCTGTGATATTTAGGCTTTTGGGCTTCAAAAAGAGAATGTATAGGGGAGTCCTTGAATTGTGTTTGAATGAACCTCGCCCGGCTATATAGTTGGTGCATATTAGATATGTCATTCATGGCCATGATGTTGTGGAAGGTAGGGCTAGCATTTGATATAAGCAACTTGACTTTCTCTTCCTCCGGAATGTGACCCGGCACGTGGGCGGCCATCTGTCTCCACTTGTAAGCATAGGTGGCAAAATCTTCATCTGCTTTCATTTTCTCGGCCACCAGGTCCGTAAAGGAATATTCCGGGCCGACCCGGTCTTGAACCTCTGAATGAATTTTTCTTTCACCACTTTAAAGCTTACGGCATCCTCGAGTGGTATAGCATAGAACCACTCCAAAGCCACTCCATCCAATGACCAGCAGAATAAATACGCTATAAGGCGATCATCATATTGGAACTGCACCGATTCATACATAAAGTCCCTCACGTGAATAAAGGGATTGCTATTCCCGTCCTATTTACGGTACGTGGGGAGCTCGGACTAGGGAGGGAACTGGATATTGTGGAAGCTAGGAACTGGAACATCTGCCAAAGATTGAGGGCCAACCCGCTTTTGAAGAAAATCAAGTTGTTGTTGCATGGCTGCCCATTTATCAGGGAGCTCTTGTTCCCGAGATGGTGCTGGCAAAGCAAGAGGAGTGGGCTCAAAGCGGGGAGCCGAAGGATGGACCGAAGGAGTGGGAGGCCCATAAGAAGGATATTGGGCCGAGGGATGACCCGGATTGGCATGGACTGGGGCTGCCCCTTGCTGAGGGCGAGAAAAGTCAGATGGGCTGACAAGAACGTGAGGTATTGAAGGGACGGACCTATAGGTCTCGGCCTAGGTAAATGAGGGAAGAACAGACTTCCCTTTATCAAGAATTTGATGGGCCGAGCCAGAGGACTAGCCCACTTCTATATTGGAGAATTGGAGGGTTCTGGGCTGGACCGGGGTAAGATCAATTGGAATGGCTGAGACCCCGGGTCTAGAGACAGAGATATTGGACAAACCTTGTGCAATCGTGGGGAATGGGGCATTGGACCCCTGCAAGGTCTGATAGAGGGTCTGAAGTTGGGCCGGATGCAATTGGGCCATCATCTGCAAGACCTGGCCGGTAGGATTGTTGGAAGCAAGGGAGGGCTAGGCACCCTCCATAGAGATAGAAGATGGAGGAGGGACGATCCCTTCTCCTGATTGAAATTGGGTGACCCTAGGTGGGTCCTCTAAGAGACCTTGAGGAAGGGATTTTTCATGAGAACGGGGAAGATCATAAGAAGACATGATGGATTCAAAGAGAGGATTGGAATATGAGGTGAAGAAGGAATTGCTCCTAGAAGATGAATCTAAGGACCGGAAGCAACTCCACATGCAATGGAATACCTTGACACAAAACAAACAATACAAACAAGCACAAATGAGACACTAAACAAAAAACAAACTCCAAACTTATGAAGACAAGGAAAGGGATGAGAGGCACTCAAAGTCAACCAAGTTATAATGATGCACCAATTTTTATTTGTTTCCTCCTTTAAAACCTTAATGATTTGAATTTAGATATTCTCTTCAACAAGGTTCCTAATAGGAAGGGTGTTTGGGACTTGGTTAACTCTAGGGGTGAACTCTCCCTCACTTATGCAACCTAAACACGGTATGGTAATGGTACGACCGGCTCGGCGTCTATGTGAGAATCCACGGCTCGCGGGGACTTATGAAGGTCCCTGATGTGGTCACCTAGTCGGCCCCAAGGAATATGGAGACGAGAGGTTCACACACGAAGGTAGGAAATGCAACTATGATATGAAATATGAATGACCCTATGTACACTGGAGTGCATGCAATTTCTGGCCTAAAAACTAATAATCAATATGCGAACAATGATGTATAAATGAATAACAACAAGGAGGAGACCAGATAGCACCCAAGAATGATGATCACAATCAAAAACTTTAGAAATATAAGCAACCTCGGCATGCATACCTGCAACTGGAGAAATGGTCATCTAGGAGACCGCTATGAGATAAGACGGTCTATCCCTAGACCGCTTTTAAGCCAAAAATGGCTAGACAGGAGATCGCCAAGGAACCAGGGAGCAGAAACAACAGGAAATAAACGGGAAAACCGAGGAAAACACCAGGGCTACTGAGATAAACTAAAGACAACATGTAAAATAAGAACTCAGCACGATTGGCACTAGATGTCCCACCGTGATCGCCAAAAAATGGTGGTCTTGATAGTTTTTTTATGTGTGTGACGTGATGAATGTGAATGATGTGAATATGAGAGAGAAATATGTGAAAGTGTGTGAGCAAGTAATAATCTAACTCAAACAATCACAAAATCAAGAGCATGGGTGATGGGGACATCAAAGCAAGAGCACTGACATTTTAATTTGTATTTGTGTCCTTTAGTTTATTTTTATATCCTTGGAAAAGCATATGTGCAATTGTAAGGCTTTATAAGCCAATTTGCCATTCCCTAGGATTCTTTGCGTTTTTGTTCAAATTATCAGTAGGTCTAGCCAGGGGGCCCCCACTCCTTCCCTATTGGTCCACCTAAGCCATATGAGTCCATGTGGGACTGGTCAAAGTCCTAGGTGGCTTCTAGATGCTTTGACAAGTCAAGGGGGACAAGTGGCATTCAAAGTCCAAGATGGAAGCTTATAGTCAAGAGGGTGCCCCCCCCCCTTAATACTTATTTAATGTGGTTCCAAACCACATGGGAGAAAAAGATTTGAACTCTCACTTTTACCCCTCCCAATTCTAGATCTAGGGTTATTTAGAGTCTTTTTACATTTCTTATAAATAGCTTGTATTTCCATTTTTACTAGAATTAATGAAGTGAAAATTTGGTGAAATTGATTGGAGCTCCAAGGAGGGTGCGCCCCTCTCCCCTCTCTCTCTGGTTTCTCTCTTCTTCCTCCAGCATTCCAGGGTGTGAGACCCTTTCTACCTCTCCCTCTCATCCTCTGAGTTCTATTCCTGCCACCGCCGCCATCGCACCGCCATCACGCCGCCGCCACCATCGTCAGAATTCTGTCTAAATCAGGACAGAACCTCATCTCCGGAATTTTATCTTTTGTTTTTATTGTCTGATTGAGCCCAAACATTGAGGGCTTGTTCTACCTGTCTCCCTTAACCGCTAGTTCACATTTCGTGTCATTTGGACATCATTTAGTATTTTTCCCTTATTTCTTGTTTCCCCCCTGTAATCTACCATTCTGCAGATCCACGGGACAGTGTCACCTATTCGTATTTTTCCCACCCACTTAGCAATTTCCAGAAAATACACACAAATCACGTTCCCCCTACCTCCCATAATTGTTTCAGCTCTTGGAAAAATCATTTATCCCTCGGTCAAAGGTCAGTTTTAGGCAGATCTCTTTCTGTCCTGAGTGTCTGTAAACCGATCCACAGAAAAAATACAGCCTTGCAGAGCCTCCCAATTCTCATCCTTCAGTTAGATCATGTTAAAAAAATATATGTTGTAGATCTGGGAGTCCTCTTTCCAACGCCACCGGTCTTGCCTCGATCTGATTTCAGATCTGAGAGAATTAATTCGTGTAGCCAAGGCGTGCAGATCTGTTCCCTATGCAGGTCCGAAATTGTAGTCCGGGAGAAATTCACAAACAAATATCAAGAATCAACTTCAGGAGCCGCCACTCCCAGGAGTCGACCAGGGACATCCTGCCAACGTTCCAGACAAGTGGCGCCTCTAGAAGATCTAAGGAAGGCGATGTTCCTTTGGAAGCCGCACCTTGCTGTCCAGTGAGTCAGAACTGAGACGGCGCAGTACCGGCGCAGGACTGAGTCAGACCAGTAGGCCGAGTTCACTCCAAACGTACCTCCAGATTGCTGCCCGTCAACCCAGGGTCGGTCCTCCCGGGTCCACTTGTAGCCCTTTACCTCCCTGCGTGGAGTGGGCAATAAAATTCACTATTATAATTAAGTTTTTACCATTGTACCGGGAGTTACCGTAACTGGCCGGGATCGTCTTCCCCACGCCCGGAGCGTGGAGGTATCATGTTCGCTCTCTTACTCGACATTTGCTTAACTCGTATTTATTCGTATATGCCGCTGCATGTGATAGGTAACTAGCTCGATATCTATTTTTATCACCGCTGCGAGAGAGTGAGTGACCCGTCCTGTGACTCGATCCGAGTACACGGGGAAAGCCGATACCCGAGACTCATTGACGGTTTCTCAACCGCGCACGGTCCCACGTCTTCCCACGCTTAGGGGAGATCGCAAGCTAGAGTCCCAGGTCGCGTGTCCGTCCCGCATCAACTTGGTATCAGAGCATCCGGTTTGAGTCTAGGGTAGTCTAGTGGAAAGAACAAAAAAAGTGTAATTTAAGTCTAGTCGTTGTTTAAGTCGAGTCTAAGTTTAAGTCGGTCTGAGATTACATCGCATACCTTTATTCGGTATATCAAAAGGCATCGCCCGAACGTTAGGTTATGCCTATCGGGAAGGCAGTAGTCTTGTGTGAGTGATCTTTGGATCGATTAACTCCACCAAGTACCGTCTATTGGTTTTGTCTAGGTTGTAGTCGAGTTGACATTTCAACTTTGCATCGCATTTTGAGTTGTGTCAGGGGCTTGCATTAGTTTGCATAAGTTTTGCATATAACAAACAAATACCATTGCATGCCCATTCGTAGGGATCTGTTCCCATCTTTGGCAACTATGGCCTACCCATGACGACCCGTCTAAGGCGACAAGTCTGTGTCCGAGTACAATCGGGACTATGATAAGTACCGGATGGAATATGGAGTTGGCGAGGAGAGCACCACGACTGCCTTTCAGTTCGGAGAGGTTTACGGCTTCCCTTCCAAATCGAATGTCTTATCCGCAACGCGTTCTCTCTAGCGCAGTCTTATAATGTTGCTCTGGAGGTCGAGCCATTTGAGTCTCGATTTAATGATGCCCTACAGCGAGCAGATGCCGCCCTACGGCGAGCATCCACCTCTCAGCCGAGTCCCGAGCCGGTCGGACCCCACCCTAGCCGGGGAATCCTTCACCACCCACAAGAGCTCCAATGCCACCACCCTCTACTTCCGAACTTTATCCGGAATCGTCTTACTTGGAGCCACCAAAGCCTGAGCCACCCGTGTTTCTAACAGGTACACTTTTCATCACCGAGCCACTACTTAGTTGGCTCAAGGATGGTTTGGTCCCACCTCCCTTCCAATCCATGGACCCCACCTTACCATTAGTGCTGGTTAACTCATTCCACACTACATTTCGGTTTAGTCACCATGTTGATACCTTGGATGATCTTGTTATAGGATTAGATTCACAATGGAAGTTGACGCACCTATTGGCCCGAGGCTTTGACCAACCCACTAGTCTTAGCTTCACACATCCGGCCTTAGGGTCCATTACCTCCGCGTGCACCGTGGGTTTTGTCACCACGGAGATCCTCTTATTCCTCCCTATGTCGGCCGAACCCGACTTCATACCCTTTTGCCCGAGGGAGGAACCATACATCCTACATATGATCACCGTCCCACCTACCACAATGCATGAGGGTGACCATCCACACCTTCAAGACTTCTACACGTGGGATCGTGACTTGTGAGAACCCATCTCATGGGGTCATATCTTCTTTGACCCTTTTGACCCCTTCACTAGTGAACCTCTCGAACTACCATATATACTTCACTTCTTCGAGGGAGTCCACTACCACACCCCTACCCCACGGGTCGAGTCATCTATACCCACCAAGCCCGTTTTCGATACACCCATACCCGGTTCTCCTAGCCCTTCCAAGTCTTCCAAATCCCATAGAAAGTCCAATGTGTATGCATGGTCCACTTTAGGAGGTCTAGGAATTCCCCATTCCGCCAACCACCGGTTGCATCTAGTGTATGCATGGCACATATTCGGGTGTCCTGGTCCACCATTGCCTATGCGTAGGTCGGACTAACATTAGGTTTGTTTAGGGTCTTTGTGAGTCTTTGTTTCATTTATCTGTCGTGTGTCTGTGCATACATCGAGTCGAGTCATTTTTTACGCTCGCGTTGTTAGTCCCTTTCGAGTATGAGACTTGTCCGACTTTGAGATCGGTTCTACCTCACATATCGGATCTAGTCACATAAGGGACAAGCGGTGATTCCTAGTGAGCCTTTGAGCCGCCTCCCTTCATTTGAGAGTGACCCCACCCCGGAGTGACCACCACTAGCCTCAATCCCCACCAGTGTGTGCATATCGAATCTATACGGGATGAGCAGGTGTCGATTACTTGGAGTGGAGCATACTCCGCACTTCCAGGTTCGGTGACGCATCCGCCGAAGCTACTCACGCAGTCCCACCCTTTACTCGATGCAGTCGAGTTCTTCCCACCCGGGGAGAATTGATGGGGACATCAAAGCAAGAGCACTGACATTTTAATTTACATTTGTGTCCTTTAGTTTATTTTTATATCCTTGGGAAAGTATATGTGTAATTGTAAGGCTTTATAAGCCAATTTGTCATTCCCTGGGATTCTTTGGGTTTTTATGCAAATTATTCGTAGGTCTAGCCAGGGGGCCCCCACTCCTTCCCTATTGGTCCACCTAAGCCATATGAGTCCATGTGGGGCTGGTCAAAGTCCTAGGTGGCTTCTAGATGCTTTGACAAGTCAAGCATTCAAAGTCCAAGATGGAAGATTATAGTCAAGGGGGCGCCCCCCTAATAATGTGGTTCCAAACCACATGGGAGAAAAAGATTTGAACTCCCTCTTTTACCCCTCCCAATTCTAGATCTAGGGTTATTTAGAGTCTTTTTACATTTCTTATAAATAGCTTGTATTTCCATTTTTACTAGAATTAATGAAGTGAAAATTTGGTGAAATTGATTGGAGCTCCAAGGAGGGTGCGCCCCTCTCCCCTCTCTCTCTGGTTTCTCTCTTCTTCCTCCAGCATTCCAGGGTGTGAGACCCTTTCTACCTCTCCCTCTCATCCTCTGAGTTCTATTTCTGCCGCCATCGCACCGCCGCCACCATCGTCGGAATTCTATCTAAATCAGGATAGAACCTCATCTCCAGAATTTTATCTATTGTTCTTATTGTATGATCGAGCTCAAACTTTGAGGGCTTGTTCTAACTGTCTCCCTTAACCTCCAGTTCAAATTTCGTGTCATTTGGATATCATTTAGTATTTTTCCCTTATTTCTTATTTTCCCCCTGTAATCTGCCATTCTACAGATCCACGGGATAGTGTCACATATTTGTATTTTTCCCACCTACTTAAAAATTTCTAGAACATCCACCAAAATTCCTCCATGTTCCTCACGTTCCCCCCTACCTCCCATAATTTTTTCAGCTCTTGAAAAAATCATTTACCCCTCGGTCAAAGGTCAGTTTCAGGCAGATCTCCTTCTATCCTGAGTGTCTGTAAATCGATCCACAAAAAAAATACAGTCTTGTAGAGCTTCCCAATTCTCATCCTTTCGTTGAATCAAGTTGAAAAAAATATATGTTGTATATCTATGAGTCCTCTTTCTAACACCACCGGCCTTACCTCAATCTAATTTCAGATCTGAGAGAATTAATTCGTTCAACTGAGGCATGCAGATCTGTTCCTTGTGCAGGTCTGAAATTGCAGTCCGGGAGAAATTCACAAACAAATATCAAGAATCAACTTCAGGAGCCGCCACTCCCAAGAGTCGACAAGGGACATCCTGCCAACGTTCCAGCCAAGCAGCGCCTCCAGAAGATCTCAGGAAGGTGACATTCCTTTGGAAGCCGCATCTTGCTGTCCAGCGAGTTAGAACCGAGTCGGTGCAGTACCGAGTCGGCGTAGGACCGAGTCGGACCAACAGGCCGAGTTCACTCCGAACGCACCTCCAGATTGCTGCCCGTTAACCCAGGGTCGGTCCTCCCGAGCCCACTTGTAGTCCCTTACCTCCTTAGGTGGAGTGGGCAATAAAATTCACATTTATAATTAAGTTTTTACCATTGTACCGGGAGTTATCGTAACTGGCCGGGATCGTCTTCCCCACGCTCGGAGCGTGGAGGTATCGTGTTCGCTCTCTTACTCGACGTTTGCTTTACATGTATTTATTCGTATATGCCGCTGCATGTGATAGGTAACTAACTCGATATCTATTTTTATCACCGCTGCGAGTGAGTGAGTGACCCGTCCTGTGACTCGATCCGAGTACACGCGGAAAGCCGATACCCGAGACTCATTGCCGATTTCTCAACCGCGTACGGTCTCACGTCTTCCCACGCTTAGGGGCGATCGCGATCTAGAGTCCCAGGTCGCGTGTCCGTCCCGCATCAATGGGCATGCCATCAATGCTTATGAGGGAAGAAAAATAAAAACACACGCCGGGGCGTGGAGCAAAGGAATAAAAGAAAAACACACACCGTAGGTGTGGAGCAAGTAAAGTAAAATAAAGCAAGCAAGATGATGACAAAGATGAACAAATACCCAACTAAGGATGTGTGATCGCCACCAAAGTAATTAAAGTAGTAGAAACCACAATAATACCTTGGAAAGAGCCGGTTGAAGTCACCCGCCCGTGGGAGAGAGAAAACCAGGTGCAGCGAACGAAAAATGGTCTTTCAGACGACCGCGATCTAGCAGAAAACGGTCTTACGATAGACCACCTTATACCTGAAAATGGCCTTCCAGATGACCGCTAGGGCACCAAGAGCAGTAGTTTGGAACTTGATCTCCACCCCTCCTGGCCGGCCAGAAAGGTTGGGCCTCGTGTAGTGAGTCATGTTAACCTGCAAAAGAGTGTAGACGACAAAAGAAACAATGCAATTAGCCCTTGGGACAAGTGTAGTATCTATAACTCAACTAGGCTAATATGCATAAAAGAAGGGTGAACACCTGGGAGGTTTTGTTTTTTAACCCCTGTAGGGTGTGAAAAAAGATAGGAGGATGTTTTAAAAACGTGATTGAATGCAGAGAACATGGAGAAAAGAGGAGGGAAGATGTTATGGATGCAAGGGAGCAATAGACAAAACTAAAGACCAAAAACACGAACTAGACCAAAGGAACTGAATACTCCCTGGACCAGAAGCTTGGTGGACGTGGAAGCAACTTCTCCTTAGTTGGAAGTGGCTCCAGAACGCAATAGAACTTCGTGGTAAACTCCAGAAATCTCTCCTCTTCAAGCCATGAAGTCAAGGGTCCTCTTTATAGGCCCTCAAACCCTAGGTTCGAGTTGGAGGAATAATGACTCGAAAATCGGCCTAAAACTAGATAATCCTTGAAAATAATACTCCCAAGAGTCCATAGAAACAAACAGAAAGTTCTGGGAGTCTCTGGTGAGAGAGAAATCAAAGGATGAAGGACTCTAGTTCGTCCACGGCCGAGGAGAGGAAGAACAAGCAGAGCAGGACTCTCTGTTCCACTAGCGGTCTTGCGATAGACCGCCAGCCCCAAGAAAAGGTCGTGCGATAGACCGCTAGGCATATACGTCTAGAAGAAGATAAGATCAAAGAGACCCAGCAGGACTCTCTGCCTATTAGCGATCTAGTAATGGACCACCAACGCCCACCTTGCGGTCGTACGATAGACCGTTAGGGGAGAGGACGTGGCAAAAGAGATAAAGGCTAATAAATCAACAACTTAATCCACAAAATAATCTTCGTTAGCCCTTATCTAGGCCCAATAAAGTGAAATGACGAAAAATTAACGGAGCTAAGTCCAACCAAGGAGAATGACCCATAAAATTAGGCCCAAAACTGACCAAAAATGGTCCAATAAGCGGTCAATAACTCGGGACATCATAAAAATAAATAAGGAGATGACCCAACTCATTGGTCATAAAACGAGTGTCAACAACAAGTCGCCATAGTGCAAACCATCGTGCCAAGAGCCACAACACAAGCCGAAAAGGACGCCTGCCTCAGCTTATCCTCACGTCCCGAAACAATCACTGAACCTTCACAGCACAACAGCCGCCAAACACAGCACGTCGAACACAGTGCACAATGGCCCCCAAATCCTCAATCTGGGTCCAAAACCAAGCCACCGTCAAAACAAGAGCAAATCAAGTTCAGAACTAACACAGTCCATACATAAGCAGACACAGGACTAAGGCTTCACGGAGACAGCACTTCCAAAGATTACCTCGAAAATACGCCACAAGACAGGATGAGAAAGATCAAGCTCGACTAACGGCAGCTCACTAGGAAGGAAATCCTAAGCTGGCCCGAGCACTCTCTCAAACAAGGCATCTAACAACCACCTCAACACAACCTTAACACCTTAGGGGCTGAACAAACCTCAAGCTAGGACGGCCAAAACAACATTAATCTCTTCCGGAGAACATGTACGGCCATCACAACGATAAAGCCACCTGCCACATAAACAAACCACGAAAAAATATTGAACACCGCACCATAGACTCACCCCTACTGATAAACTCTGCCCAGTACAGCATAACCGAGACAAACACCATGAAGAAGGATGATGCTCCATCACAATCCTCGGGTCACACGCCAACATTTTGACGAAAACAAAAGCCACCTCGCAGCGCACACAAGCTCTCACGCGAGAAGTAAAGTGATAAGGAATCACAAAACCTATGCCAGCTACCGACTATACTGAACCTTATGGACTCTAAGCACTGCAATATCTCGAATTCCCATGTACTTTCACAAACACACGCTCTGATACCAACTGTGACGACCCAGACTCCGGATACCAGGTAAATCCGATACCACTTAGATTCTAAGAGGCCTCCCAAGAGCGGTAAAGCTCCAAAGGGATAAAAAGGAGTTTGTGAAGTACATTGAACTTACAGATAAAGTAGTAAACAATTAAATACTATGATCAGGATTACTAAAATAGCAGAAATAAAATGATATTTTCTATTAAACAAATTAAACTACAGAGCTAACAGAGTCCGGTCCAACTAAAGTATAGTACAACAGAAAAGAGAACGTACTCTCAATTCGTTGGAAGCCAGACACTGGCAAAGCTGGCAAATAAAAACCACTGCACTGCACCTCCAAATCACGAGGAAGAACAGTTACACCTGAAAAGTCAAGGTTGAGTCTCGTCTCACTGGCTTAGTAGGGGTCCCGCAGATCCCTACCATAAAACAACGCAGTTACATCAGTGCTAAACAACTAAAGCAAAGCAGTAACATCAAGAGTAGGAACAACAAAAGTAAAGAGGAAAATAGTCACACTGAACAGAAACACAGCAATCGATCGAACCTCGGCCCTATAACTACTCCTAATAAGTAAAGACACAGATCCCCAGACTCATAGTCGGGAATCATTGAACCGATATAAGGAACTCTGGCTACATAGCCAGAACACATCACGACACCTCAGTCACACAGGCTCGTCTATAGTGACAAAAGCCCAACTCAAGACCACATGGTCTAAAAGTACCAATACATACACAATCTCACCGTCGTGTATGCCACACTGACCACGGCTGAATCCAAACATAGACTACCCGGCAAGTCACGTCAATAGTGACAAAAAACAGTCACGAAAGCCACAAGTCATGTGTCATGTGACAAAAGCACCTCCTCATAGGAAGAAAAGCTAGATACGTCCACTGACGTCTTACACTGCGCCTCAAGCGTCTCCCACTCACCTCGAACATGGTAATTGAGACACTGAACAACAACCAAGGAACTACAGTAACGAGTGAGTAGTTAGGGTCACGCCTGTCGAGGCTGATCCAAATGTCCCTGACCACGTGTGCACACACAAGCTCAATATCTTAAGCCATGCCTCTAATTTGTTTTCCCCTCCCGTAGGACTCTCACGGTAATACAAAGGGGCCCACGACAATCAGCCTACAAACTGTCTCAACCGGGAACTCGCCCCACCACCACTCCCAGGTGGGCCGACACACGGAAAGTGTCATTAGGCTACGACTAGTGGAGGCTCACTAGACACAGAGACATAAAATAGCGAAGTACGGATAGGCAAACACGCACCTGTCGCAAGTACTCGGAACATAAGGCAGCACACAAAACTGCCGCCAGACTTAAGACAAACAACTAGACCTATTAACACAACGATCCTTGAGTCACAAGACTCGAGCCAAGATCATCGCACAAAGTGGTAACACGCTGCCAATCAACCTAGTCCCGAAGTCAAAAACCATGGGAAACATATCATGGAAACGGCACACAATAGTCAAATCCACATCAGTAGGAAGTCTTCTGCCCCTAGGCCACTCAACGAACTCATAATTTTGCATAACACAAAACACGGAACATGAAGGATTACCAAAGCCCTCAAACCATATGGACACATAAACTGAGGTAAGACAATACCTCCAAGCTTCCAAAACCAGGTCTCGATCCCCACGGGATAGACGAGACACTGACGAGGTCACGTGTCAACCGCTGGGTCACAACCAGGTTAACCGGAAATCATAATGACTCTCGAAATAACAAGAAACACTGCTCGATACAATGGCACTCCGAAACTCCCTATAACACGGTCACAGCCCTCATAGGACGTCCAAGACATCCATGGAACAATAGGCTAACCAAGGGGTCGAGGCTACAACAACTGGAAGCCAAACCAACGCGAAAGAACACTCTGGGAAACTGGCAGTCATCTCCCTGGCCGCTACAAGAAAGCCCAGACAAATAGCGGTCTTAAACCTGGCCACTACTCGCATAGTTGAACAGGCAGGAAATGGTCGGCCCAGGGCCGTCTCATGGAAGTGACGGTCCTCCTATGGCCGTCTCTTGAAGGTAGCAGTCCTGTCGCAATCGCTATCTCCAAGCCGCCTCGAAAGCTTCTCAAAAAAGCATGATAAGCCATCCTGGTGGCAGTCCTTTGCCTGACCATCACTTTATAAGGCGGTCAGCCGCAAGGCCGCTACTAGGAACCGACTTAATCAAATAACGGCCTCCCTGGGACCATTTCTAAGAAGTAGTGGTCCTCTTAGGGCCGCCACTACCAAGTTGCGGTCGGTCGTGAGATCGCAACTGGAAACTAACATAGAAACCATTTTACGAGCCAGATAACGGTCCTCCTTGGACCGTTTCTCCAAGTAGTGGTCTCTGGTTTGACCGCTACTTCCTATCGGTGCGAAAACCGTTGGAAGGCTCAAAACTTGGTCTTTCCACGCCCTAATCGTTCCAAAATGACGGGGAAATATACCTAGAGTCAATATCAACCTTCCAGAAGCCGAAAGAGATCAAACCAACCACAAAACAGCTAAAAACGGGCGATTCCCACGAATCGACCCAAAATGAGTCACATGGACATCCGGGCTCATACCGGCCCCAAATCATAGCCGAATACAGCCAAACTGGTGGGAATCGAATCCTGAAAAAGTAGGGGTTCAAATGATACCATTTCAACTAAAAATCGTCGCCTAGAACGGCGATCTTGGCTCACACCCCTGAAACATGATTTCTCCCTTAAAGCAGGAAAACTCCCTCAAACTTACACCGTTCGGCTCCAAATAACATGAGGAAGTAGGAAATTAGTAGGGTATCCATCTCCCTACCTCCACCGAAGATCTCGTGTGCCGAAATGGCTAAACCATGTCGAAAACTATCACACGAACAACCCACGCCGGCTTCGAATCCATGCTCGAGATCACGCTAAGCACCACGCTCCGATCCTCGCGCCATCAGACTCCAAGTCAACTCCACGCTGTCACCACCTCGTCCAACTCTGCCACGGTCGTATGCCCCGGGGGAGAGGAGAAGAGAAGAGAGAGAACGGAGGGAGAGAGTCAGAATGTGAGAAGAGAGAGGAGAGAGGGTGAGGGTTAAAAGGAAAAGAAAATAGAAATATTTCTGAAATCCGATTTTTGGCCTATAATTTCATAAACTCAGAAAAATATGAAAAAATCATCTCTGCGATCCTTGGAAAGAACACAATGCACCTGTAGCGTCCCGGAGTCTCAAAACTCAACGGTTTACTCTCTACGGGGTTCCACAAGTTATACAAGGGGAAAACCCGAGTGGATCGTAAAACATAATTCAGGCCCCACGAAAGTGCTCCGAAAGCTCTCTGATTCTGATCTGAAGAATCCAGGGTATTACACGATGTGTCCAATAAGGACTTAGTCCGTAGCCTCAGGTGTCTCCCTATCCTTCCCCAGGCGGAAACTGAGACACCGTACACAAGTAACCATAAAACAAGGATTAGTTGGGGTCACACTCATCAGTGCGTGTCCAACATCCCCAATCACGTGTGCACACATAGACTATCTACTTTAAGTCAGGTCCTCTAGCTGGTTTTTTCCCAAGCTAGACTCAGGCTACAAAGACAAGGGGCCCTACGCTAACCAGCTTAAAAATCATCTCAACCGGGTCTGCTCTCCACCTCTACCAAGTGGGTACGCGCACGCGCGCCTAGGCAAGAACCATCTAGTGGGGGTCACTCGAAGTAGAAACTCTCGGTAGAAGAAACACCGAAGTACTAATGGGCTACACACGCACCCATCATAAGTATCACAGAGCACAGGGTGGCATAGTGCCACCAGTTTCGGAATGGCTAGCTAGACTCACTAATCCAATGGCCATATAGAGTCACGAGACTCATCCCAAGGCCGTTGTATAATACGGCTCCAAGTCATCAAATTACCCTAGTCCGAGGGTCAAAAACCACGGTCAAAAAGAACTATTAAGGTGGCTCACAACCGCCGAGTTCACTCCCTCTCTAAGGGAGACTAAGAATGATGGGAATCAACATCGGGCACTAACTTTTTATTTTGTATTTGTGTTCTTTTCGTTTGCATTTATATCCTTGGGAAGTAGGTTTGCAATTGTAAGACTTTATAAGCCAATTTGTCATTCCTTAAGGATCTTTGGGTTTTTGTGTAAAAGTCCAGTAGGACCACCAAGGGGGCCCCATCTCCTTCCCCATTGGTCCACCTAAGTCTTAGGGCCCATGTGGGGCCAATCAAAGGTCCAAGGTGGGCTTCTAGATAGTTTGACAATTCAAGGAGACAATGGGATGAAAATGTCCAAGATGCCTACCATGGAAGTCAAGGCGGCGCCCCCTATTTATTGTTTTTTTAATTGGTTCCAAACCACATGGGAGAAATAAATGTGATCTCCCCCATTTACCCCCTCTATAATTTAGATCTTAGGGTAAAATAGGTCATTTTACATTTCTTAAAAATACCTTGTATTTTGTGAATTAACTTAGCATTAATGTGAGAAAATTTCATTTGTGCTCATTTTGGCCCAAGGGCGCCCCTCTCTCCCCCTCTAGAGTTGTGAGAGCTCTCCCTTCATATGTGTGAAGCATCTCCACCACCACCTCTATGAGTGCGACGCTCAGCTCCGCCGCCGCCGCCATCGCACTGCCACCGCCTCCGCCTTGCCGTCGGAGTTCATTCCAAATCAGGACAGAGCCCCCTTGCTTGAATTTTAGCTCCCAACTCCGTGATCTTATGGAGCCCAAATTTTGAGGGTAGGTTCCCCACGCAAATACCCTCTCCCAAAAAAAGTTTCCCATTTTATAGCCTTCGTTTTCTATTTTTCCCATTTCGTGTTTTACAGTCCTCTAGATCTGTCTGTGTTCTGTCCTGTGTCACAGCAACCTAGTTCATCATCTGTTCGACCCCCTTCCCCTTTTCTGATTGAGTCCAAATTTGGACTGGATGTTCTGCCCATCTAAACACGTCTCCACAAATTTTCCCTTGATTTTAGAAGTTCTTTTTCCCCACCAAAAAATTAAAACTCAGTCATAAATATGTTCTGTCCTATGCAAGTCCAGAATCCGACCCACCTCTATTCTAAAATCCTTTTACCCAGTCAAACCTCCACCATAAAATCCACAGAAAATACCCTCATCTTCCTTACTTTATTCTCTACAACTTTCATCAAGGAGTCAATTTCTAGATCCGAAGTTTTTTCTTCGGTCAACTCTTGTTCTAAGGAAAACTCAGATCTGTCCTGTCAGATCTGGTTCTGTGAGCCAACAGCTTGCAAATTTGACCAAGGCCAGTTCCAAGACAGACAAAATTCTTTCTCTGGCTAAGTCAGCTTTCAATGGTCCAACTTTCGCGTCGATTCGACATCGGGATTGATCGCAGAAGCTGTTCTCGTCGGGTCGCGCTCTGCAAAAATAGAACTTCAGATCCGTGGACAACAACAACAAGTGAAGATCGGAGCCGACTCGCCTTCCACAAGGCGAACCAGCGTGCCGCCGCCCCAGGGAGCGTCCCTCCAGGAGCCACCGTCACAGCGGTGCCATTCGGGCCCACTCGGCCCCACCGACCAGCACGTGGACCTCACGTCCGTGAGTACGCGTGCCTGCAAAGCTACACAAAACACTGCCCGTCAATCCGAACCCGCTACTCCCGGGTCCCACTGTGTAGCCCTTTACCTCACTGCGTGGAGTGGGAAAAAATATTCACTTCTGTAATTCTTAATAATTATTGTTCTGGGAGTACAAGTTCGGCTGGGATCGTCTTCCCCACGCCCGGCGCGTGGAGGTATCGTGTTCACTCCTTCACTCGACATTTGCTTTACGTACATTGATTTGTGTATGCCGCTGCTAGAGAGCATGATAGGATAAATTAGCTCGTTATCATATTGTTATTCACCGCTGCGAGAGAGAAAGTGAGTGACCCATCCCGTGACTCGATCCGAGTACACGCGGAAAGCTGATACCCGAGACTCACTTCCGTTTCTCAACCGCGCACGGTCTAACGTTTCCCTCGCCAAGGACGAGTCGCGAGCTAGAGTCCCAGGTCACGTGTTCGTCCCACATCAAAGAAGGCCCTAGCCCCTGGCTGGGTTATGGGACTCAGTCTTTGGTCATACTCATGGCCCACACGGAAACCATTTTCCGAAGAAGCTAACACTGTGCAGGGACAACCCTCCGCACGTATACGAATACACAGTGACTCGATTTAGCACAACGAGAAAGCCCGGAATACACGGAGTCACCCGGACCCTCAAAATCACACAAGCATGCTAATCGAAGTATCATGATTCCTCCAGACACCCCAAAACATGAACTCGGTCCCCACGGGGTGTCCGGGACATCCACGGGTTAAAGGGTCGACCAATAGGTCTTAACCGGGTCGACCGGCAACCAAAAGGGTGAAGAAGACTGCATTTCGGTCGACCAGACCCTCGCGTCGGTCAACCTACAGCAGATTGGTCGGTCGACTGGCCCCTTGGGTCAGTCGACCGGCGCTTGGTTCGGTCTACTGGCCCTTCAAGGTCGGTCGACCGTTCCTGCACGGTCACCTGCCCGTGGCGAACCCGAGTCGGTCGACCAAAATCCCCCATCGGTCGAATGAAACCAACAAAAACCCTATGTAACCCCATCCAAGGGGTTCCAAACAATGCCCCACTCGACCCCGATCGAGGGGGAAAATATCGGGGACCTCACCTTGGCTCCAAAACCACTAAATGCAAGCAAATAAACGGGAAAACACCGCCTGATCTGATGGGAATCGTCACTCGCCCTAAACATGGAAAAACAACCTTGGCATGAATGAAAACACACTCTCGACCTTGCCTTGGCCTAAAAATGGCGGGTAAATGGAAAGGAAGGGCCAAGGATCCATCCCCCCTACTTCTCATGATGATTTCCCTCGCTAAGGATGTTGATTCTACATGAAATTGGCGCTCGAACCACCTCCGGCTTCACGAATCTACAGACGAAGTGTGCCGCGCCACCGCCCCGTTCCTTGCTCCATCATCGCCGCTCGCCGCACCATGTGCGTCGTCACCTCGCCCATGCCATCCTTCGTCAGTCGCCCGAAGAAGGGAGTAAGAGAAGGAGAGAAATGAGAGGAGAGAGGTAGAGAATGAGAGAATGAGGGGAGAGGGGGGGGTTAAGGGTGTTTATATAGGAAATAATTTGTGGTTTTAAAAATCTAAAAAATCTAAAAATGGGAAAAAATCATCCCCATGATTCTCAGGAAACGCACAATGCACTTATCACGTCTCGGAGCCCAAAAACACAACGGTTCACCCCACATAGGGATCCGAAGGCTCGATAGCCCAAAATCCGATTTAATTATAAAATGTGATCCGAGAACCACGAAAACACTCCGAAACCCATGGATTCCTGATCCAGCAATCTCAAGTATTACACATGGCCTTTAGTCACGCTTCCCACATATGGCGTCAAAGAGTGTAGGGGTGGAAAAATGGTCCCTAGACCTTATACCACACTTTTAATATTTATTTTGTTAGGGAAGGACTTCCAGCAACCCATGGAAGCCTGCAAGCACTAGAAAGATAGCGTCAGAAGGAGCCCTAGGTGATACCTCAGGAGATAACCCTCCGATGCTGAAGTTGAGATCACGCTGAGAGAATATCAATAGGAGGTAGAGAGAGAGTGGGACAGTGCGAGGGTAGAGTAAACAAGCCTAGGATTGGGAGCCGAGTCCTCGGATGTGCTTGCCGCTTCTGACGAGTGCTCTGAAAATGCTCGCTAAGCATAGGGTGTACTTGGAGGGTCATGGGGACGTGATGGAACGATGGGACTAGTCTCCCTGAATGAGCTTTTACTTTCAACTTCCTCTCTGTCCTTTTTTTTTCTCTGTGTGTGTCTGAGTCTTTTCTTCTCTTGTGTGTCTATGTGTCCCCCTCGTCGTCTAATCGAAGGCCTATTTATATAGGTCCCTCTGGCAGTGGAGCTCTGTTCCCTAACGGGGAAAGGCGCAGGTCGTGGGGTAATGCCTCCTTGATCGTGGGGGGAGTTTCTAGCTGTGCTCCTGCTTAATCGGGAAGTGTGGCCTCGGGACAAGGATCTTGGCGTCGTGAGTGTGACCTCGTCCCTGCCGGAGAAGAGACCTATAATGGTGGGAGTAACATTCGGTCACTGAAGAGTCATCCAGCGTCTGGGATGCCCACATCGATGTCTCCCGTGGGCTGTCGAATCCTTTATATGCTTCTATCAGGTCTGGGCTGCAGGCTATCATGTGCCCTACTTCGATCTTGTCTGGGCCGGGCTACTGCGGGCACGGTGCTAGTGGGTTGCAATAGGCCTGGCGGGTTTTACCCTCCTCAATTATGATTATAACGTAGGCCTAGTTAATTTAAGTTGGAGTCAGGTCCCAACTCAATTCCTCAAAAGACAGCCCAACTTGGGCTCCTTAGCCAAAAACTTTGACCTCGATATGAACTTCATCAATCTACACACTTCCCAACCCAAATGAATTCAGGTTGGGTTCTCTACTAAGAGGCTTTTGGAACTATCTGGGAACAAGTAGGGTTTCTTATCTGCCCTAAGCACCCTCACTACCGACCATGGTGGAGCCATCGCCGATCTCCAGTAGAACTAGCACTGAAACCCAATGTTGGTCATTTGGGAGGGGGGAGCTCCTCCGAGCACTCCCGCCCCCTCCCTCTTTACAAGTTTGCCTCCACCTCTCTCTTTTGGTCCTTCTTTCCTACCACACGTTGTCGTCTACTGTGCACTTCCTCCCTCTCCCTCAACCTTCATCTACCCTTCTACTTAGGTTACAACCGTCTCCAGTTTTGGCCAGTGTCCTCTTTCTTTTTCCCCTCCCCCCGGCCCTTCCCTATTTCCATTCGTTTCAATGTTTCTGTCACCGTCCTCTTTCCACTATCTTAATATAAACCCCCTTAACTCATCTCTAGCCATCATCATCACTCCTCCATTCCTCTAGCCTGGGCTCTTCATAAACGTATGCCACCCCCCCTTCACTCATCATCTTAGACGAAATCCTCCCCTCCGTCCCCTTCAAACCTATTGTTCCATTTTCCCTCCACCCCTTTCCCTCTAACCCATGCCCAGCCGTCCACCACTACCGCTTTCTTCTCCCTTACCAGTTTCAACTTGGTCAACGCCACTTTTTCCCATGATGCCTTCCCTTCGGAGCGGTTTGCTTCTTTTTTGGCTATTGGCTTCCTTCCTTTCCCCTCCCTTGCATATTTCATCCACCCCTTTCGTTTGAAAACTGCCTCCCCTCCACCTCTATTCTCCCCACCCCATCAACGGTAGCTCTAGCTTCCCAACCGTGTATCGCGCACTTTGATGTTCCGGCTCCCTTGGCCTATCTTGTTGGTTTCCTATGGTTGTTCATTTAGGCACACTGCATATCATGATTTCATCGTATTAGGAGATCTCCAGAGTTGTTGCACTCTTAATATTATTGCAATCATTCGAGGACATATTCAAGGTCAGTCAGATATCTCGTACGTGTTGCTACGCATAATCCATGTCTCCACTTGGTTGCATGCCATCTGAGATATTCTCATCTCCACGGTTACCAAGATGTTGAATGCAATTGCAAGTGGTTGGTTGAAGCCCGCTTGTTAAAGAAGCGGATAGTCTTCCTCTTCTATGTCCACTGTTGTCAGGGTTTTATACTATCTTTATCTTGTTTCTCTATTTGAGGTTTGGATATAAGCCATCAATGTCTTTAGCTCTCTTGCTGTATGGGTGTGAGGTATGCATGTATTATTATATTTACATTTTAATGGGTTAATGAAAATTTTCATTTTCTTGATTAAAAAACAATTCAAACTGACTTAACACACGTCAATGACGTAATCCAAACTCAACCAATAAAACCCGATCCATTCTAATCCTCCAGTCGAGGAAAATCTCGTGAAACTTATCGATTTGGTGCATCCAAACTTGTAGCCCACTATATACCACCCGAAAAATGACACATGCATGATCCACAGTGAAGAGAGAAGGACATGCACATTTCTTTGGTCACAAGGGTATACTTTCTCCGAGCTCTGGGAAACACCAGCCAATGGCCGCTCCCAACAGTAACTGCAGCATTCCTAACGCGCCGAAGCACATGAAGGTAGCTGCCGATAAGAAGCTCCATAAGTGCTCCTAAGGGGAGAGACGACGCCGAGCTGGCGGCAGAGGGCTTGAGCTGTTGCCCACAGTGATGACAACCTCCAGCACAGTGAGGGCGGAAGGGCGCCGGCCGTACCTCCCCCTATCCCCTGTCCATGCTGGGGGAACGACTGGAAGGAGCCAAGGCAGTGAGAGGGACTTGACACCAGTAAGTACAGGAGCAACATGTGGGAGGGGGGGCGGAGAAGGTGAAGGGGAAAGGATTAACGCAGAAGGGTAGGCTAGAGCTGTGCCACCCACAATAATGGTAGCACCTCAGATGCTGTACAGCCTCCGCCCCCCCCCCCCCCCATGCTGCCCACTGGCAGTGTAACAGAGGAGCAACTCTAACAGCGTCCAAAGTTCGCCCATCAAACCAGCCGTTGGGAAGGAAAGGGGTTTCCTATTCACATTTGTGTCCTCATGGAGTTCCATGTGTCCTCCAGTGCATTATATATTTGCCCCAAGGGAGGTTAAGCAGGAGAGCAGGAGAAGAAGGCAATGGTGGGGGGATTAAATGGTGCTCTAAGCATGTGCTGGCGTGTGCTTTTTGTACTTCTTAGGCGTGAAGGCCTCCGTGCTCTCCACACAGCTTGTGATAGAGCCACCCATTAATTACGTATGGATGCTTACCAAGGGCAGAGGCTCCAGCCTTCAGGTGTGGTGTGGGTCTAAATTGAAGTGTTTCCCCTGGGGAATATGATGACTTGATGCCACATGGAAAACTGGGGTCTATTAGTTTTGTTTTGTTTTTCTTGTTTGCTGTTTGAGAAGATAGCACTGCTCCTACCTTTTTTTCCTTCACGTTAGAGGGAAGCCCAATGTCTTCTTCTTAGGCTATGGAAGAGGGTTTCTGATTGGAGAACATTCCCTCTCGTGACACAGCAATTCCAGCAAATGTTAATACCTCAGGATCACCAAGGAGAAGGGAGGACAACGTAAAAGCATGCATAGATATGATGCAGACCCATCACACACATTCCCCGTAAAGCTCAATAGCATGGGGAGCAGACCGGAGTGGGAGCAAATGTTCCAATGTTTGAAGAGTTTGGCAGGACAGACATTAATTAGGTACTGCTTTGATAGGACAGCCTAGATTGAGGGACATGCTTGATACTTTAATACTGTAGAAGTCAAAGTTCTAAGTTTTCTAAGCATCGCAGCTTGTTATTATATGGTGCAACAATGTGCTAAAACAACATATGCGTACATTATAGAACGAAGAAATTATCCGCCCACGACATGATGGTAGTATAGTATGGTCACGATGACTCACAAGGTAATACAAAGGTTTGCAGTGGCAACCTGTCCATCCTGCAGCACATTTGCAAGTAGTCGTTAATTTACGCCCACGCCATTCTGTACTGCGTTGTTGCTTAACATAATAATAAGGGTTCCAGATTTTTTTTCTTCTCCCCTTCTCATGATTCAAAGGGGGGAATTGTTCTCCTTTATAGCGTGAGGGGAGAAAGACAAACAGCGAACAAGGGCAGGACAGAAGAAGAGTTGGGTGACAGCAACCACTTTTTTGACGCCCCGCCATCTACCCCCACCTCATCTAGAACCCTAAAATCCAGATGGGGTTCCCCCTGCGCTAGGAGTTTAAAAAGCTACAGCATTTGAGCATGTAGACGACACAGAGAATTAATGAATGATTTGTGAGCGGTGTGGGGATGGGCTGTCCATCCTATTGATGTGCGCATTGGGGAAACGCAGTCCCCAAGGGAGGGAGCATTAAAAGGGGAGGCCGGTTCCTCCTGATTTTAAGAATTGTGGGGTGGGAGGCGGGGGGGGGGGGCGGTGGAGGGAGAGGCTCTCTTTTATTCTCTCCTTCCTGTGTGTGGCAGGTTCCTCTCCTCTCCTCTTGTCTTTTGTTTGGTTGCCTCACGTAGATGACCTGTCAGAGGATTCAAACATGTTGGAGTTTCCAGGTAGTAGCCTTATTTACTCTCGCCATTTAATGATGTAGGTTTTTGTGTGTGTTCTTGAAATCTTGTCCAGGTTATTCTGGGGTTCGCGCCCCGGGTGCTGGCTGTACATGTTAGCAGATGAGAGGCGTCAGAGACATAAACGCTCAGAAGAGTTCATCACCCAGTGAGAATTTATGTGTAATGCTGCTCACATCTCTCTCTCTCTCTCTCTCTCTCTCTCTCACACACACACACACACACACACACACACACACACACACACACATCTTTCTTTCTATTTCTTCTCTCTGCTCGGCCATTTAAGAAGTTGGGTTCCATATTCTCTCAGTTTGTTGTGTTCCCTTCAGCTGTTGTTCTCTCCCTGCTTCCCCCCTTTTCCACAGTAATGGAGTCTTCCAAGGTCGTTGGAGGTGCAGAGGAATGCAGCAGCAGCGAGTCCGGGTGGACCATGTACCTTGCTTCTCCCATGCACGACGACGATGAAGCCGAGGAAGAGGAAGACGACGACGACCAGGACGAAGAGGAAGACGACGCCGCCGAAACCAACGACGACGGTGAGGAGGACCACGCCGGCCGGCGAGATGAGGAAGAAGACGGCGACTCTCTGGCATCTGACGCCTCCTCCGGGCCTCCCCTCCGTGGTGTCTCCCACAAAAACGGCGCTGCCATGTCCAAGCGAGATGGTGGAGACGAAGAGGACGACAGGGTGGAGGATGGGATCAAAAAGCACGCTGGGCACTCGTGGAGGAAAGCTCACAAGGGTGTGGGGAGAAAGAGAGACGATGGTGGGGCAGCTGTTCCTCACATGGCAAGTGGTGCTGCTTCCCTTTCCTGCAGCAGTAACAAGGTAAGAAACACAGAGGACTACCCGCAAGTATAAACTGAGATAAAAGGCCAACTTCCTTCTATAACTTCTCTCTCTTTCCTTCTCGTAAGCTGTTTCACCAGGTGACTCCATGGTTCCTCTTCTTGTTTCTTGTAAGAAATGAGAAATTTCCTTTGGAGTAAAAAGTGGGAGAGGACAGCAGATCACCTGCCACCCACCCATTACTAGCCTGGACTAGTTTTAACACAAGTTTTGCCGTCTGAGGAAAGCACTAGATATTTTAATTCAATGTTTTGATCTGTCTTTCTTAAGTTTTAGCTTAGATGTTGTGGTGCTATATGTTGACGATTGGCCTGTTAATTAGAGCAAGTAGAGATACCTTGGATTCTTTATGACTTGTTCAAGCACTTGTTTAATCTCGTAGCCTCTCTTATGCATTGGTTTTCTGCGAGGGAAGTGAATGAAGGCTGCGCCCAGATCAAATCAAAAGACTCCGGGGAGAGACTGCAATGAATGCCTCCACATGAATCTCTGTACAAACAGGAGCAGTGCAACAGTGTGACAGCCAATGAGCTATGCCTAGGTTTTTGGGTTCTACAGCTGCCTCTACATGAACTCTTAACTGGATGTGTGTTGGGGGCACATGGAGGAACAATGTGATGTTAAATTGACAGGACATGCCAATTGAAGTGCAAGGTTACCTATACAAGTGATTATGTCTGAGTAGATGCCACAATTTGCTGGTGTGCTTTATTACAAATGTTGTGTGTGTGAAATGTACGTGATTGTAAAAAAAAAATGTACGTGATTGTTGTTTGATCTCAGAAGTCAGGTCCTGCCCAATTGCAGAAACAACCCTTTGATGGTTTTCAGGAAACTGATGGCCGGGACATTAAATCATGATGCCATCATGTTCTTAATCACAAAAGTGGTATTTTCATGGATCATGAAATCATGATACTATCACGTTCTCAATCACAATGGGGTAGGTTTCGACAAGTGCTTTTCAAGCTAAATAGCCAGGGACCACGGTAACAACTGGCCGGGTGTCTAAACCCGAGTTGAGTACTCAACTCAACTCGTATATGGTGACCTGTCCAGAGTTGCCAAACTTTCTTTAATATGAAAAGTCCAACTTGGTGCTGAATTGTATTGGCCTCGCAAAGAGTGGACGCGCGCGAATTAGAATGAGTAGGCAAATCATGCTATCAAGTACAACCGGAAACGGAGTTTGGGGGATCACATGCACAAAGCTGGGCCTCCACTGCATGCTTTTGAGGTTATCTACAGGACACAAGCTCGATTTTGGGAACGGACAAGAAAACAAGGGTACAGTCCCGCTGCAATCCGCAAAATATTTCATTAGTCTTCTCAACCAAGGTTACAAAAGTTACTTTTACAAGGCCTAACTTTCTAACTGATCTTATCAGATCTCGTTAAATCTTATTGTTAGCTTTTAAGACGAGCAACCACAGCCGATCTTCATGGTCACAGCGACCCAATAGTCACTCAAGTGACTTATTTTTTTAGGTGGTTTGCACCTGTTATTTTTTCATGAGCTACTCACCAAGTTTATTTTCACGGTATCAACAAATTAACTTAACACACTCAGTGCTATTTTCCCGGAGCAACAAATGCTCTATATAATGCTAGTTAGATAGTTTTGGAACTTCACAGTTTTGCTCCTTGATAACCATATGGTAGAATATACATTGCATAAAGAAAATAAATCAACGGATAGACATGAAGAAGACAGTAGCAATATCGTGGAACTACATATTCCTCCTCTTCAATGTTTCCTGAGATGAAAAACTTCAGAGATGATGATTTTAGTGCGGTGAAGTGATCACCCCTTGGCTTAAATATACAAGAACCTTGTACTCAGGGATTGCCTTGAATGTAGGATGATGGCTGAAGATGATAGTCCGTTAATAATTAGATATATCTATCTTTAACAGTTGGATCCTTGTCACGTCCTAAACTGATAGTAACAGAAACTACTCGGAACGTGACAGCGAATAGTCATGAATAATCAGAGCAAATCATAAGAGACACAATGAGGGTAGAAATTGACAAAAATTATAATTTTATTAATATAAAAATATCATTATTACACTTTATTCACTCAACTTACATTACCATAAAAAGAAAGAAAATACTCAAAATTACACATTAGACTCAAAAAAATGAAAAGACACAAACACCAATCTTCTAGAGCACTCGTCACTCTTGCCTTTTCCCGTCTGATTGAACATCCTCATCATTATTACCTGAAAAATATTAAGAGAAATTGGGTGAGCAACAATGCTCAATAGGAATTACATCTGTCACGCCCCGAGATTATGCAGCGGAAATTAATCGGGGACGTGAGCAGCCGACAAGAGAAGCCTCAAGCGATTAATGACAATCAGAGCGCTAACATTCACACATAGAAGAGTGAACACAAGGGGATGTACTTCAAAAACTCAACTTCTATTGCAAAATAATGATCAAATTTACAAAGACACTTCACTTCTTGACATATCAACTCGCTAGACTCAATAAAAAGAAAATTACATAACATGATCAGCTTCACCGCCTATTACAGTGATGGTAACATAACTTTTGACTAGACCAGCTATGGCTTCTCTCAAACCATCAATCACTCTCGGATCCATCACTAGCATAGTCCGAATCCGACTCACTTGAATTTCTTGAAAAAGATTAAAAAGGTAGAGAATGAGCACACTTACCTAGTAGGTATCTTCGTATCAACATGAAGACAATATTTAAGTAATTAGTATTTTAGCTCTATAAAGTAAGAACATGAAAATGCGATGATCCACACGAATAAAACCAAGGTAACATAAGTAACATGATGGGATAGAAATAAGGAATATGAGAGCATGATCGAGCAAGATTATAACATGAATGTAAATTTGGCCTTTCATGAACGAGAATGTAACGAGAATCCACTTTTCATAACAATAAAGACTATGCACTAGAAAGTTACTTAACACGCAAGTATAGTTTGTAATGAGCCTCGTGGTTTTCACTCGTCTATAAAAAAAGTACTCTCGGCGCAATGCGACGTCAGTGTTCATCATACCCCATGGTTCATAGTATGTTTCCAGCAATCAGCAGAAGGGGCTAGTGTCGAGCCCTTAGACACAATCAGTGCCCGATCTGCCTCTTCACGTTATAAATCAAGCTACTTCCACGAGTATATTAATAAATTTTCGGCCAAGAATGTACAATTCAAACAATAGTTCATGATAACAATATCAAGGTAAGAATGCACCAATTAGGAACATGAGAGATCAAAAAGATGAATTAATGACAAGGTCATGCCACAGAAAGAATCCGGTAGTATAACGGTACATTCATAATTTCTATAATTCATTAATGACTTATTAAATAAGATATTTGGTTCTAGATAATCAAGAGAGACCATCTAAGAATAGAGTATAACCAACCCTTGGGTCAAACCTTGGGTTAGGGCACAAGATAGAAGAAGACAATCAAGTCTGGACCGTTTCTTTGATAAGGCAGTCATAGTCGGACCATTTCTTGGAAGTTGCGGTCAAGTAAGGGCCGCAATCATGATGGAGTCGGCGCCAGAAAGGGATAGAGTCGACGCAGTGATCAAGCCAAGAAGAAGATGGTCTCTCCAAGGCCGCAACTTTGAAGTGGCGGTCTCCTGAGGGTCACTATCTGGTCAGGTTACAGAAAAATGTCGGTATGATATGTGCTTTCTATTTCCACTATACTTTTAGAGTACAACCAGCTCGGCGTCCTAGTAGGAATCCCAGGCTCGTGGAGACTTACGGAGGCCTTGAAACAAGATCGCCTAGTCCGGTGGAAGGAATATCCAACGGAGAGGATTACAAGTCCAAGAGAGTGCCTATAAGTGTAAAGTGTAACTAATGACATCGTACCAGAATACGTGCCATGTACTTAAGAAAGACTCAAGATGAGAGTGAAACGTATAGAAACAGCGATCAAATCCTCCATGAAACAAGTCCATAAAACATATGAAATATTACTTTAATACAAGAGTATATGGTTTTGGGCATGAAATTAACATATATGAAAGTAAAGTTAAAACATGCTAAGATGAAACCAGCCGTAGCAGAAATCATGAATAACTTCTAACCATGAGGGGGTGCCAAAAATAACAGAGCTAAGGCATGATTACTAACAAGTATACTAAGGATTACATATATGTATAAACATGTTACAGAAAACATGTAGCGATCAAGGAATGGCCGCTATCATCAATTATCGGTCTATCGGGCGGCCGCTATCTAGAGATAGCAGTCTCAGAGAGACCATTTCCTACCTGTTATAGATAGAAGTTAAAACGGTATGCAAGGCCTATTCTAAAGAAAATAATACATGAAAATCATGCTAGACAGATAGATATGACATGATAGACCAAAATTAAGTCATGAAGATGCATGGGTTGCATATATTAGGTCAAAGTTATCATCTTTTCTATTAAGGTGCAGGGATATGCATACAGAAATAGGTTAAATGCGTAGTTAGGATAAAACATCAAATACGCCGTGTATAATCAATGAAAATAGGATGAAACCGAGGGCTTTTGTTCCTAACATGATGTTTGAGCCGTTCATGAGATAACCTACCTCTGAAAAAGGCTCTAGACTTCAAATTTTGGACTGAAAGATGATGCTGGCTCCTGCGCATAGTGCGTGGAACCGGCGATTTCCTGGCCTTCTAATTCTTTATCTGCTTGACCTAAATTCACAAAATTTAGAGGATAGGTAGAAGACATAAAGGGAAACGAATAACTCTAAAGACACAACTTGAAATTACCTCGTCTGGGGCTTCTAATTTTTTGGTCTTTCTCAGAGAAAGCTCATTCCGTTGTGAACTACAGGGAACCAGTAACTCCCGAGGGTTCTAACTTCTTAACGGCTTGACTTCCTAGCACGAAAGTTTGAGGGAAGTTAGACAATATAATCGAGAATAAAATCTTCTAAAGAACCAACCTGAGATAATATCTCCTTACCTTCGAAACACGTGATCCAACACTAGGGTTTGCACGGGTCGAAGTTAGGACCTATTTATAGAGTTTCCCTAGGATTGTGAGATTAGAACGAACTACGAGTCCTAATTTGGAGTAGGTTCTATCCCCAAGAGTCCTAGACTAGGTTTGCATGTCATGTAGCTTCGAATCATGTGGATTAGAATGCCAAAATCTCATTTTTTCCATGCTTCTTCAACTCTCATTTTCAGAAGAAGGTAGCGGTCTCCTCTGGACCGTCTCCATCATGTAGCGGTCGCGATAGACCGCTACTAGCTAGGGCGCCAGAATTTGAATTAAATTCAAATTCCCCTTATATTTATCCCCTATTTATCTTATTTATCCATTTAAAATTTCTAATTACGTCTCTAGTGTGGGCTTGGGCCTAAAAGACTTTGATTTAGGTCTATGGGCCTACTTTATGTGGGCTTAACCCTTTGGTTAATATAGGACCTTTAAATTAATTTAAATTAACCCATAATTCATTTATTAGCCCATTAAACCTATTTAAATGCTTAAATAATTTATATAACCCTAAATAATTTCTTATTTAGGTGGGCCAAATCCTTAATTATTAATTGGGCTTTTAGTAATTAAATAAGCCTTAATTCCTAAGGCCTTAACTTATTAGAGTATTATTTAGCCCTTTTAAGTCCTTATTATATAGTTTAATTTTATTTATTTATTCTTGGAAAAATCCGGGGTGCTACAACATCTCTATCACTAGGCAAAATATAAGTGATTAATTAATTAATCAATATTCAATAAAATGATATGCCATGAATGATATAAAACCACAAATCACTATGAAATGCAATCTATCGATCAGAGAACACAGTTAATAATGAATTTCAATGTCAAGGATAGACATGAAGCTCAAATGAAAGGGAACAATCCCAATACAGAACTAAGGAGATAACCGTATGAACTAATGAGCATATGATCTAGATGAACATAACATATAAAATTGGTCAGAATATGTCAAAATTCCAATAATGTTTAAGTAGGATAGCAGAATAACCGATTAGCCGAATATCAGAATATCAGATTAACAGAATATTAATGAGAATAGCAGAATAACAGAGTAACAGAACGATAGAATAACAGAGGTTGGGGTAATGCCACACCTAGAATTTTCCCATGGTTTACAAAATGGACTTCCGTCCTACCTGACATTGGTTGTTAGCGGACCCACAGCCCTTAATAAATTCATAATTTCAGATATGTCCAATGTGGAGTCAAGGAGTTATGTTCCAGAAATATCACGAATGAAATTCCAAAGGGAAATATAAAGGCACAAGTAATATGGACGATAATCCTGATGAAGATCAAGTCAACAGTACCATATACAGGGAAGCACCTACTCCAACACTTACATCTACAGTGCTATGCATGAATACAATAGAGGATACATGTCACGCCCTGAACCGATAACAACAAAAACTACTCGAAATGTGACAATGAACAGTCATGAATAATCAGAGCAAACCACAAGAGACACAATGAGGCTAGAAACTGATAAAACTATAATTTTATTAATATAGAAATACCATTATTATACTTTATTGACTCAACTTACATTAATATAAAAAGAAAGAAAAGACTTAACATTATATGACTAGACTTAAGAAAATGAAAAGACACAGACACCAATCTTCTAGAGCACTCATCACACTTGCCCTTTCTTGTCTAATTGAACATCCTCATCATTATTACCAAAAAAATGTTAAGAGAAATTGGGTGAACAAAAATACTCAGTAGGAATTACATCTCCATCACCAGGCAAAATATAAGTGATTAACTAATTAATCAATATTCAATAAAATGATATGCCATGAACGATATAAAATCATAAATCACTATGAAATGCAATCTATCGATCAGAGAAGACAATTAATAACGAAATTCAATGTCAAGGACAAACATGAAGCTCAAAGGAAAGGGAACAATCCCAATACAGAACCAAGGAGATAACCGTATGAACTAATGAGCATATGATCCAGATGAACATAACATATAGAATTGGCCAGAATATGTCAAAATTCCAATAATGTTTAAGCCGCATAGCAGAATAACCGATTAGTCGAATATCAGAATATCAGATTAACAGAATATCAGAATAACAGAGTAATAGAATGATAGAATAACAGAGGTTGGTGCAATGCCGCACCAAGAATTTTTTTGTTGGTTTACAGAATGTACTTCCGTCCTACCTGACATTGGTTGTTAGCGGACCCACATCCCTTAATAAATATATAATTTCAGATATGTCCAATGTGGAGTTAAGGAGTTATGTTCCAGAAATATCACGAATGAAATTTCAAAGGGGAATATAAAGGCACAAGTAATATGGACGATAATCCTGATGAAGATCAAGTCAATAGTACCATAAACAATCAATTCTCAGACTTATATAACATAGCCAAAGCAAAGAAAACAAGCTCATGAAACTGGGTTAAACGCAATCATGAATACTTCCTTGATCAAAATGAATGCGGTTGGTCGTGAGGCCGCGACCAGAAGCAAAAATTCCAGGTAGAGGGTCTCTTCACAAAACGTAGTCATCAAGAGCACCACGATCAGAACGCGGTTAGAGGGGCAGCCGCGATCAGAAGATTGAACGCAGTCCCTGAATAGGTTACGTTCAAAACAGAGTTGACAGAATCCGAACAGAACCCGGCCCGTTCTATGGGTCTAAAGGCCGGTTGACCCTATCCTACATAGTAGGACGAGGATTCTTGTGGTTTGCAGGTTTTTTATGGTACAACCAGCTCAACGTCCTTGTGAGAATCTAAGGCTCGCGGAGACTTATGGAGGCCTTAATGAAGGAAGTTCCAATCCGACAGAAGAATATCTGGAGGAGGGTCCCAACTTCACCAAGAATTGGGGTTCAACGTGAAACAGAAAACCAATCTAATAACGGTAGGTTAATATCATCAAAGTGACAACCTTCAATCAATAAATCCATGATATATCACATGATAAAATCATGAACCCTCAATCAATATAACTATCATGCAATAAAGTTAAATCATGCTATGATGAGCCAATTTAGGTTAACAGAAAGTTATCTACTCTTTTAACATGCTAAGAACATTAGAGATGATATAAGAACATGGAAACAAAAGGAAAGATGTCATGGATCATGAAGACTTATGGACATTAAGGTTTAAGGATTTATGGGGTCTGATTTATGGATCATGAGGCCTTCTCCCATGAGCTAAGGTCGACTAGGGAGGCTATGGGGTCCTATTTATAAGATTTTTACTCTTTAGAGTCATAGTTTAGGTTAAGGAACCCTAGATAGGATTAAACTCTAAAAAATCAATTTTTATCCTAATCTAGGAGATGGGAATCAGCACTGGACACTAACATTTTATTTTTATGTTTGTGTCCTTTTTATTTTTATTTATATCCTTGACTAATTGTGTTTGCAATTGTAAGGCATTATAAGCCAATTTGTTAGTTTTTAGGAAACTTTCGATTTCTATGTAAAATGCCAGTAAGTCTAGTAGGGGCCCCCACCTTATTTCCCATTGGTCCACCTAGGCTCTAGGGCCCATGTGGGGCTGGTTCAAAGTCCAAGGTGGGCTTAGACCATGACTTGTCAAAATTGGACCAAGCCAAGTCCAAGATGCCCCCCCTTAGTCAAGGGGGTGCCCCCCCATTAATATTGTTTAATCATTATTTTATTTTATTTAATTTGCTCATTTGACCGCATGGGAGGTTATTTATCCCATCCCTTATTTGCCCCTCCCTAACCCTAGATCTAGGTGTAGTTTTGGTCTTTTATACATTTCTATAAATCCCTTGTATTTCCATTTTTGATAGAATTAAGGAGAAGAATTTTGTGAAAATACAAGGAGCCTTGGGCGCCCCCCTCTCCCTCTCCCTCTTGCAGCAGGATTGCTGTGGTTTCTAGGATGGATTCCCTACAAAAACTTGGTGGATTCCAAGGTTTATCTCTTCCCCTGGGTGTGAAGCTCAGTCATCTCCGCCGCCGCAGCCGTTCGTGCCGCAAATGAGCCACCACAAGCCACCCTTCCCCTTGCTGTCCTGAACCATGAAATCTAGAACATCAGCTTAAAGATCAGGTTGGTTCTCCCCACTCCCAGCTCTTATCGAGTTTTTATTTTGAGAGATTGTTCCCCTTTGCGTTAGCTTTCCATCCATATAAATTTTGCCCCATTCCGCCACCGTTTGATATTTTTCCCAACTTTTAATCTCCACCCTGCGCAATCTGTCATTCAGCAGATCTGCAAGATAGGTACATGTTTCTATATTTTTCCCACCCTTCAACCCTCGTCAGAAAAATCCCTAAAAATTCTTGCACGTCCCTCACATCTCCATCTATCCCCCATAAAATCCCTAGCTCCCGGATCTACCACCCTCCCCTCGGTCAAAATTCAATTTCAGACAAATCTTGTTCTGTCCTATGTGTCTGTAGTTCTGAGTCAAAAGCAACAGCAAACTATAGAGGTTTTCATTTCTAATCCGTCTACTAGATGGATCTGAAATAATTATATGTTTTAGCCCTTTGAGTCCTCTATCCATCGGTACCAGTTTCGCCTTGATCCAACATCGGATCTGGGCGCAGAAATTCTTTTCGTGGAGGCGCATATTCCTGCTCTGAGCCGGGCCAGAAAGAAGGTGTTGGGGAAATAATTTCCAATAATATATTAAAGCTCTGATTCAGCGACTGCCACTTCTGGGAGTCGACCAGTGATGTCCCGGCATCGTCCCAGCCAAGCTCCACCTTCAGAAGCTCCTAGGAGGACGACGTCTCTTTGGAGGCCCTCGTATGCTGTCCTGCCGGCCTGCAAATCGCAGATCCGAACTTGTTCTCTTCAACCGCCCGAAACCCCTCCAACGTACTGCCTGCCAACCCAGAATTGGCACTCCCGGACCGCTGTTGTGGCCTGTTACCTCCCTGCATGGAGTGGGCCTTAAAATCACTTCTGTAATTATTAACATTTACTATACCGGGAGTCACCATTCTTGGCCGGGGTCATCTTCCCCACGCCTAGAGCGTGGAGGTATCATTTCCGCTGCCCTCTTGGCATTTTGCTTTACTCGTATATATTTGTATGCCACTGCATAAGTGATAGGTTAACTAGCTCGATTCAATTCAGTCGCCGCTGCGAGAGTGAGTGAGTGTAACCCGTCCTGTGACTCGATCTGAGCACGCGAAAAAGCCGATACCCTCGACTCATTGCTGATTTCTCAACCGCGTAGATCCGCATGTTTCCCTCGCTTAGGGATGTCCGCGAGCTAGAGTCTCAGGTTTGCGTCCTGTCCCACAACAAAATGGTATCAGAGTGAGTTGAGTCTAGGGTTGTCTAAGTCTTAGGTGTTACATTTGCAATCCTTTATTCGGTATTTCAAAAGGTGTTCTCGGAACGATAGGTTACGCCTATCGGGACGGTAGCACGTTTGCGTGAGTGGATTCTCGGATCCCGCAACTCCGCCAAATACCATATATTGGAGTTTAGGTCCTTCTTTGCATTGGTCCTTCCTTATAGGTCGGAGTGAATCACCCCTTAGCTCCCTTTAGGTCCCTTGCATGCCCACTCGTAGATAAACCCAATACTCACCACCACCACCACCTATGGCGGATCCCCGAGTCCCTAATCCCGATGATTCATTGGTGGTCGACATGTTTCGAGCTATTATGGGAAAAATGGATGATTTGAGTGCTCGAGTGGATAAGATGGAAGGATTGAGTACGCGAGTGGATGGTCTAGGCGAACGTTTGGAAGAGAGGATGAAGGCCTTAGAGGATAAGGCCGTAGAGTAGGACTAGTCTTTTCACGGTCTGGTAGAGAGAGTAGTCGTCCTAGAGAGACCTCTGGTTGAGGCACAACCCGCACCGACAAATGGTCAACCGGAGCCGGTTCAGCCACCAGTTGTTCCTAGGGCTCACGAAGTAGATGATAGGAGGCGCCGAGTCCCCGAGGTGGTTGATTATGAGTCCGAGAATGAAAATGGGGGATATGGTCGTGGCCGTCGTGTTCAACGATGGAACCGTGATCTAGATGAGGACGAGCGGACCCTCAGGACAGTTCGTGCGGAACCTCCCATTTTGACGGGTCCTTGACCCGAAGGTCTATTTAGATTGGGAGTCTGGGATGGATCGGTACTTCGATTAGTTCGATATGACGGACCACCGAAGAGTCTGATTCGCAACCATGTGGTTGTTGGGACAGGCACAGACCTGTTGGAAAAATGTAGAGAGCCTGTTATTTCATCGCCAGGAACCCCAGGTTGAGACATGGAGTGTGATGAAGGTCAAGCTTCAGCAAAAGTACCTTCCTGCCACATACCATCAGCGACTCATTGATAAGTGGCAGAGTCGCAGCTAGAGAGATCGGTCTATCTCCGAGTACATCGCTGAGTTTGATGAGTATTTTCTACGATGTGGTGTCACGGAAGAGAGCTCCATGCCTATTTCTAGCTTCCGACGTGGTTTGCGGCCACACTACCAGTATGAACTTTTTCGCCGCAACGCAAACACTTTAGAAGAGGCATATCAGGTTGCTCTCGAGTTGGAGCAATTCGAGGCTGAGTTCGAGCCTACCCAACAACTGGGGCCCTTTCCTCATCGTGGGGTTGAGCCTCGTAGCTCGTCGGGCCCATATCCTAGGGCTCCTCTGGCTCGACCCTCGGAGCCCATCCACCAGGAGCCACCCGCCCCAAGGCCTCGCCCTCCCCCACCGAGGGATGTTCCACCTCAACCCCAACCACCTGCAGCCATTGCCCGACTCCCGGCACCCACACCTCCTACTCCTACAATGTTGCCTGCACCCCCTACCCGTCGGGAGGATAAGGGCAATGGACCACTTATTAGGGAGACTAGTGGGTCACGCCAGTAGTGTTATCGCTTCCATGGGTTTGGCCACATTGCCAGCCAATGTCCCACCCGTACTTATCTAGTCATTAGGGACGCGAGAGTTGGAGAAACCTCACCATCAGGGTTTGTGTCTGTCAGCTATGAGGCCGAGCAAGGCTTAGCTGACGAATTATATGAGGATGACCCGGAGGACCCTATCGACACCTCGGATGCCGCACTCGGATGATGCCCACTTAGGGGTCATGTCACTTCATTAGGTATGAGTCTAGGGTCATGTGTGAGTCTGTTTTCTTTTCTTTTTATTGTCGTCTAGTCTATTGGAAGTCTGCCTGTGTCTAGTTGAAGCTTGCATACGTTGAGTCGAGTCGGTGTATGTAAGCTCGCATTGTCACTCCCATTCGAGTGTGAGGCAAGTCGGGTCTCATGCGTACGTTGTAGACTTGCCGAAATTTGGGATCAACTCTATTATTCTATGTCTCGGATCTAGTCACATAAAGGGACCCAGCGGTGATTCCTAGTGAGTCATTGAGCCGTCTCCTTCCTTTGAGAGTGACCCTACCTCGGAGTGTCCACCACTAGCCTCATTCCCACAGCAGTATGTGAATATCGAATATATATGGGATGAGCAGGTGACGGTTACTTGGAATGGAGCATACTCCGCTCTACCTGATAAGGTGACAGATCTGCAGGAGTCACATGAGCAGCCGCACCCCTTACTCGACGGGGTCGAGTTCTTCCCACCCGGGGAGAATTGATAGGAATCAACACTGGACACTAACATTTTATTTTTGTGTTTGTGTCCTTTTTGTTTGCATTTATATCCTTGGCTAATTGGGTTTGCAATTGTAAGGCATTATAAGCTAATTTGTTAGTCTTCAGGAAACTTTGGGTTTCTATGTAAAATGCCAATATGTCCAGCAGGGGCCCCCACCTTATTTCCCATTGGTCCACCTAGGCTCTAGGGCCCATGTGGGGCTAGTTCAAAGTCCAAGGTGGGCTTAGACCATGACTTGTCAAAATTAGACCATGCCAAGTCCAAGATGCCCCCTTTAGTCAAGGGGGCACCCCCCCTTTAATATTGTTTAATCATTGTTGTATTTTATTTAATTTGGTCATTTGACCACATGGGGGGTTAATTATCCCATCATTTATTTACCCCTCCATAACCCTAGATCTAGGGGTAGTTAGGTCTTTTATACATTTTTATAAATCCCTTGTATTTCTATTTTTGATAGAATTAAGGAGAAGAATTTTATGAAAATACAAGGAGCCTTGGGCGCCCCCCTCTCCCTTTCCCTCTTGCAGCAGGATTGCTGTGGTTTCTAGGGTAGATTACCTACAAAAACTTGATGGATTCTAAGGTTTATCTCTTCCCCTGGGTATGAAGCTCAGCCATCTCTGTCGCCGCCGCCGTTCGTGCCGCCAACGAGCCTCTACAAGCCACCCTTCCCTTTGCTGTCCTGAACCACGAAATCCAGAATAGCATCCTAAAGATCAGGTTAGTTCTCCCCGCTCCTAGCTATGATCGCGTTCAGATTTTGAGAGATTGTTTCTCTTCGTGTTAGGTTTCCATCCATATAAACTTTGCCCCATTCTGCCATCGTTTGGTATTTTTCCGGACTTTTAATCCCCACCCTGCTCAATCTGTCATTCAGTAGATCTGCGAGATAGGTACATGTTTCTCATTTTTCCCACCCTTCAACCCTCGTCAGAAAAATCCCTAAAAATTCTTGCACGTCCCTTACATCCCCGTCTATCCCCCATAAAATCTCCTGCTCCTGGATCTACCACCCTCCCCTCGGTCAAAATTCAATTTCAGACAGATCTTGTTCTGTCCTATGTGTCTGTAATTCTGAGTCAGAAGCAATAGCAAACCATAGAGGTTTTCATTTCTAATCCGTCTACTGGATGGATCTGAAATAATTATATGTTTTAACCCTTTGAGTTCTCTATCCATCGGTCCCAGTTTCGCCTTGATCCGACACTGGATCTGGGCGCAGAAATTCTTTTCGTGGAGGCGCGCATTCTTGCTCTAAGCCGGGCCAGAAAGAAGGTGTTGGGAAATAATTCCCAATAATATATTAAAGCTCTGATTCAGCGACCGCCACTTCTGGGAGTCGACCAGTGACGTCCCGGCATCGTCCCAGCCAAGCTCCGCCTTCAGAAGCTCCTAGGAGGATGACGTCCCTTTGGAGGCCCTCGTAGGCTCTCCTGCCGGCCTGCAAATCGCAGATCCGAACTTGTTCTCTTCAATCGCCCGGAACCCCTCCAGCGTGCTGCCTGCCAACCCAGAATTGGCACTCCCGGACCGCTGTTGTGACATGTTACCTCCCTACATGGAGTGGGCCTTAAAATCACTTCTGTAATTATTAACATTTACTATACAGGGAGTCACCGTTCTTGGTTTGGGTCGTCTTCCCCACGCCTAGAGCGTGGAGGTATCGTTTCCGCTCCCCTCTTGGCATTTTGCTCTACTCGTATATATTTGTATGCCACTGCATAAGTGATAGGTTAACTTGCTCGATTCAATTCAGTCGCCGCTACGAGAGTGAGTGAGTGTAACCCGTCCCGTGACTCGATCCGAGCACGCGGAAAAATTGATACTCTCGACTCATTGCCGGTTTCTCAATCGCGCAGATCAGCACGTTTCCCTCGCTTAGGGACGTCCGCGAGCTAGAGTCCCAGGTTCGTGTCCCGTCCCGCATCACTAGGTCACCTAGCATGAGATAAATCCTAATTAGGCTAGGGTTTCTATAGAGAACGACCTAATTGTTATTGGGTTTGATATAATTTTGATCTAAGGCCCATTTGTGTGAGTTTTAGCTTAGTTCATCCAGTTGAATTTATAATTTATAATAATTCTGAATTGAACAATATGTTTATGCTCATGAAGACTTTTAATATTAGCCCAACAGTTAATTATAATTTTAAATTCATTTACGTAGCTCATTATATTTATATAGAATTTGTTCTTATTTTATTCAAGAAATTTTTATTTTCTCCGTTAATAGTAAATTTTAAATTCGGGTCACTACATCCTCCCCACTAAAAAGAATTTGGTCCTCCAAATTTACATGACATTTATTTCTAAAACAATAGTGGGGTACCTAGTCCTATTTTCCAAACATCAAAATAGATCATATAAGCATGCTAGCAAATAATCTATAATTTAACGGAAGGAAAAATAGCTTAAGGTTAAGGGGTACCTCTAGCTACTTCATCAGTAGGCTCAGCCCTTCTCAAAGCTTGCAACCGTCCTTGACGCCTTGCTTCATTATGATCCTTCACCTATGGAGGTTGGTCCTTAAGAAGAGGGCAATCTGCTACCTTATGCTACTTGCTCCCACAACGGAAACACGCTCCAATCTTCCATCGACATTTCTCGGATCGATGACCATCGTTCCCGCAATGCTTACGTACACTTCTCCTCCTTAGGCTTCTTACCATTTGGAACTCCGTTACCATCATTGGGCCTTTTATTGTCATTACCCAATCTATTCTTCTGCAATCCAGCCTTGACCTTCTAGTACAATTTCATGGCATCCTCTAATAGTTGAGCTCTTCTCACCATCTCAGCATAAGATTGAATGTCCATCAGTGCCAATTGAGGTATAAATTGCAACCTTAATCTATTCAAGAACCGATTGGCCTTCATCTTATCTGTCACTATCAGGTGATCGAGGCACATAACGAGATAACCTAGAAAATTGGACCTCATACTCCGCTATCGTCATGATCCTTTACTTAAGGGAGATAAGTTTCTCAGCCTTTCTCTCCCGAACTCTTTCTGAAAAATACTTGTTATTAAAATACTCTTGAAATTCCGCCCAAGTTACTTGCTCCTATAGTAAAGTAGCTTCCACGGACTCCCACTAGGCCTTTGCATCCTTCTCTACTTGAAATGTTACTAGAAGGACCTTATCTTGGTCTGAACATTGCATCACTCTAAAGATTCTCTCTGACTCTTAATCCAATTCTCTGCTTCATCGAGATCACGGGTTCCACTAAATCTAGGGGGTTATGACTCTAAAAATTCAGATGCAACTCCCCAACACCACGATTCATTCCTCCTTGAGCTACCTGCTGAAGAGCCTGAGTCAACCCTTGGACAGCCCTTTGCATCTCCTGCCATTGTGCTCGCTCGGCCGCCATCTCACTAGCTATCTAGCTCCTACAAAACACTTTTTCCAAAGATTAACAAGTTACTCTCATTAAAAGTTTTAAGCCGATTTTTTTTAGCACTTAACCCAAGGTTCTATCCAATCTCACCGAGTAACATTAGGGATGAACCTAACACTTATGGCAACCTATGGTCAAAACCTAAGTTATGATACCACTTCTGTCACGTCTCGAATCAATAGCAGGGGAAATTACTTGGAACATGGTAGCGAACAATCATTAATAATTAGAACAAATCACAAGAGATACAATGAGGCCAGAAACATACAAAAATTATAATTTTATTAATATTAAAATACCATTATTACACTTTATTGACTCAATTTACATCAACATAAAAAGAAAGAAAAGATTCAAAATTACAGGACTAGACTCAAAAAAATAAAAACACACAGACACCAATCTTCTAGAGCACTCATCACTCTTGCCCTTCCCCGTCTGATTGACCATCGTCATCATTATTATCTAAAAAATGTTAAGAGAAACTAGATGAGCAAAAATGCTCAGTAGGAATTAGATCTATATCGTTAGGCAAAATATAAGTGATTAATCAATATTCAATAAAATACTATGTCATGAACGATATAAAATCACAAATCAATATGAAATGCAATCTATCGATCAGAGGAGACATTTAATAATGATTTTCAATGTCAAGGATGGACATGAAGCTCAAAGGAAAGTGAACAATCCTAATACAGAACCAAGAACAAGATAACCGTATGAAGCAATGAGCATATGATCCAGAAGAACATAGCTTATAGAATTGGCCAGAATATGTCAGAATTCTAATAATGTTTAAGCAAGATAGTAGAATAATTGATTAGCAGAATATCAGAATATCAGATTAATAGAATATCAGAATAATAGAACAATAGAGTAACGGAATGACAAAATAACAGAGGTTGGCGCAATGCCACACCCAGAATTTTCCCATGGTTTATAGAGTGGACTTCCGTCCTACCTGGCATTGGTTGTTAGTAGACCCATAACCCTTAATGAATTCATAACTTTAGATATGGCCAATGTGGAGTCAAGGAGTTATGTTCCAGCAATATCATGAATGAAATTCCAAAGGGGAATATAAAGGCACAAGTAATATGAATGATAATCCTGATGAAGATCAAGTCAACAGTACGATAAACAATCAATTCTCAGATTTATAAAACATAGCCAAACCAAAAAAAACAAGCTCACGAAACTGGGTTAAATGCAATCATGAACATTACCGTGATCAAAATGAACGTGATTGGTGTTGACACCCATTTTAGCCCGTAAGTTGCGTTATTTCTCTTATTCGTCATTTTGATGTCCCAAATTAACCATTATTTTGGAGCCTTCCTTGGATAGATTTCGAGCCCATTTCATTATTCCCTAACCTTTGGACTTCGGAGATCATGATTTCTTAGAGCCCTGTGGCTTATTTTACCAGCTTCTGGCCTTCCAAGTCGACTTACGGCCCATTTAGGTCGACATCCATCGAGCATTCGGCCCCTTTCGTTGCGCAGTCCTCAACGCGGCTCTTTTTCATCCCCTTATGTTCCTCTATTCATTAAGTGTCCTTCACCAAAGTTGTTATTTTTTTAAATCCCTAGATTCTCTTCTTTTACGCCATTAGACAGTTCTCCACTGATTTCAAGTTATTTGGATTTTTCTAGCAGATTGTGCTGTTCACCCGCAGACCTAGTATTTTGTTTTATGTTATCGCCCCATTTTTCCCATCTTCTGCTCGTCTTATCATCTTGCTCTCTTCATGAAAGTTATTCAATTTTTTGTTGCTACAATTTCTTCTTTTACCACTTTTGCTATTTTTGCACCGTCTTCGAGGTATTCTCTAATTTCTAAAGTCGCACGAAGCCTGCCCAATTATTTTTTCCCCATCAGCCTAGCGGTCCTGGGAAGACCGCTAGGTGATGGTGGCGGCCTTCCCAAGATCGTTAGGCCCCAAACAGTGCCCATTTTGCCTCGTTTCACCCCCTAGAGCCTTGCGGTCCTCCCTAGACCGTTTGGTGAAGCCTTGTGGTCCTTCCATGACTGTTTTCATCCCCTTGCAGCCCTGCGATAGACCACTTTTAGAACAGAGTCCGGATGATCCTGAACTCTGATTTCTTTGCTGCTGAGCTCTTTGAACTCCTATTTGACACCATTTTCGAGGCAGATAAGTCTCCACCTCGATTTCCATTAATCTAGGACTCTTCCGACAACTATTATCTTGAGGTTTATGCATCTATATCCCCGAAATTGGGTGTTTATCTCGGATCTATCTCCAGAAGTTTCCTGCTCCTGTTTAAAGCACACAGTTCACAGGTCGCGATGGGGGGCTCTTCTTCAACCTGGGACGAAGCCATGCCGCATCGTCTACCTTCTGCTTCGACCCCATCTTGAAGAGGGAAGTATTACCTTTCAATTCCACGCTCAAGGGCGTAATTTTGTTATCTATTCTCTTAGTTCCCTCCCTCCCAATTTCACAAATCATCACAAATCTCTATTTTCTACACTTTTCTTCTACACATGCACTTTTCTCCATTTTGTATAGCATTTTCTCGCAGTTGTGCTGCATGATTTTTCAATCTATTTGTTCATACATCATCACAATACACACACCTATTATTTTCACCCTTCCACAGGGGTTAAAAATCTCCCCCCGATGCGTTCTCCCTCAATTTCTAACATTATTTTATCACTGTGGGATTGATGCTACACTTCATATTCTAATAGATTTTTCTCTTATGTTTTTACTTTATTTTGCAGGAGAGCATGAATAGAACGTGAGGCCCTCTTCCTCTAGCCGGCTGGAAGTAGAGGAGGTTGAATTCACAAAGTTCCCCGCACCCTGTTCCTTAAGCGCAATCAAGTCTTCATCTTTCCAAGGTACACAGCGCCGTTGCACTCCTTTCTCTCATATCTTCATCCTTTGGCGTTGTTAAATCCTTGGTGGCGATCACGGTACGTTTTCCTATTTATTCATCACCCTTTGTTCATTATCTTCCATGCTTGTTCATGCTCATATGATATTTGCATAGTTAGGGGGCGGGGGTGATAGAACATAAACTATCAACAACCTAATTTTTTGGTGATCACGGTGGGACAGCTAGTGCCCATTACGTTATTCATGCCTTTTTGCAAGTTTGGTGTGTGTATGTGCATGTTTAGATAGAGTTTTCTCCATTTTCCTACTGTTCTGGTTGTTTTCGGGTCTGTCAGGGCCTTGCGGTCATCTTCAGGACCGCCAGACGAGCCTAGCGGTCATCACAGGGCCGCTAGGGCCTTTCTGGTAGCCTTGCGGTCATTTGGTTGACCGCAAGGGGTTAAAAAATGGTCATCTGGTCGACCACTTTCTGATTCGGGTAGTTCTGGCGCAATGCTCATAGGGCCATGTTCGTTGATGCATAACTTGGCCTCTTGGGATCGGATTGCCCTATTCTTGGGCCCGTTATATATCCCTTTGTATTATATTTCCATCCATATATCATATGCATCATTTGGGTCATGTTTGCATAGTTTAACTTTATTTTCATTTTTGAGTTTTTTGCATAAAGTCTGCAGGCAGACCCAGAGATAGGTTCACAGGTACATCTTTTCATGATGATTTGATTACCTTCTCGAGGTCTGATTGCTTGTTTCTTGGTCCAATCTTGTTCCCCTTTGTATTGTCTTTCCATCCATATCTCATTTGCATTATTTGGGTCATGTTTGCATAGTTAAATCTTGTCTCCATTTTCGTATTTTGTGCATAAAATCTGCATGCAGGTCCAGGGGCAGACATAAAGGTACGCTGTTCATTCATAGTTTTTCATATCTTTTAGTGCCTGATTGTGCCTATTTTTGGTCTTGCATTGTTATCCTTCATATTGTCTTGGATTTCCCACTTTGTTTGCATCCATATCATTGTGTTTGCATAATTAAATGTTGCCTTGATTTTCTAATTTTGGGTTAGAAATTACATGCACTCCGGTGCACATAGGGCCATGCATCCTTCATATTGTAGTTGCATTCCTCTTTGGTAAGTGATCCTCTCACCTCCATATTACTTGGGGTCGACTAGGTGATCTTATCCGGGACCTCCATAAGTCCCCGTGAGCTGTGGATTCCCACACGGACGCCGGGCCGGTTGTACCTTTTCCACCCCTTAGGCTTGCATTTGCATACGTATGAGGGAGTTAACCTTACTCAACCCAAAGCTTAGACCTTATTCCCATAGGATTCGTATCTTGAGAGAATTATTCTTAATTCAAATCATTAAAAGGTCTATTAAAACTCCTAAAATATTTTCCATCATATTAACTTGTTTGGCTTAGGTGAAAACTCTCACATTGCATTGTTTGTGTTGTTTGGACTTGTTCAAGCCCATTAGTGGTGTTTTGTATTGCATTCACATATTCATTGTTGTTAGGTCCATTTAGTTTAGCCCATTTTGTGTGTCCATTATCTAGTCCATTGTCCCTTGGTCAGTTTTTCATTGGTCTTTGTATTAGTGGGTCAGCCCCCTCTTATTCTCACGCCCATTAAGCCCTTGCTTCCCTCCTTGTATTAAGTCTCCATTTGCCCTCATAGAGTATCATTCCAACCCCTTGTACCATCCTTCTTCCCAATTTTCTTCCTATTCTTGCGTGGAATCCTCTTCCCACGCGGACCCATCTTCCCGTGATCCCTCTGATCCATCTAAGGAACAGGCTAATCTCATGGCCCATCTATCATGCCTTGTTTGCCAAATTGACCCGGCACAGGCCCAATGCCTTATTGCAAATCATCTTCATGGGCCTTCCTCTCTCAATGGTCCTTATTCTCTTAATGGGCATTATCCTTCTAATGGGCCTCATTCTTCCTCTACTTATGCTGCCGGCCCAATGGGTCCTTATGCAAATGTTTCTTCTAGGCCCACATACCCTTCCACTCCTAGAAATGGCCCTTCTTCTCCTCAGCCCGGATCCTCTCATCCGGCCCGCTATCATCATTCTGGTCCTAGTTCACAATCTCTTGCTCAGGCTAGCCCCTATTCTTCTCGATCTCTCTCTACCCAGGAGATGATTGCTCAAACCCAATGCCAGCTTGATGAACTACAACGCTGGATCGATCCTAAACATTCTTTGAGTGTCCCATTTGCATTTCAAAATCTTCGACTTCCACCCCCTTTTCAAATTTCCGCATATCGCTGTTATGGTGGAGTCGGTGACTCGTATGTGCACTTGAAGGAGTTCGTTTATGAGTCGGTCCAATTTTGACATGACCAACTCTTGATGGTTTCTCTATTTGGTCTGTCTTTAGAAGGTTCATCTCGGGATTGGTTCTTCTCTTTGACGCAAGAGCAAATTGTGAATTTTCAAGTTGTCCAAGAGAAGTTTATTCAGCAGTTTCAAGACCAGGTTGGGCCCAGGTATTCTGTGGTGGATCTGGCCCACAAGAAGATGAAGCTCGAAGAGGATTTCTTGATCTTTTCTGACCGTTGGCGTCGCCTCGCCGCACAAGTCCTGGGGTACATTCCGAAGGGGGAACAACTCAAGATGCTCATTTCTAATGCAACGCACGAGTATCGGTTTATCTTAGCTTTGAATGATATCACCTCTTGGCAACAACTTTATAGCCGATCCCGCTTCGTTCGTCAACAACTTCAAGATTCCATTGACATAGAGTCTTCCCCGTCTTCCACGTCCGCATACACTTTGCCATCCGCGTCCACCACTCCCGCACAACAACCCTCCACATACACCTCGCCATCCACATCCACCATTTACTACTCGCCTTCCACGAGTCAACCTCTACTCCTACATACCATCCCTCCATGAGTCAACCATCCGCTCCTACACACTCGTCCGCTCCCACCAGCCAACCATCCATAAGTCAGCTTTCCGCTTCCATACACCCATGCTCATCTCCATCTCCCCCAGTCAAAAGAACACCACATCCCGAGCAAGTGGATGTCGTCCACTACATACCTCCACATCCCACTCCACATTTGTCTCCGCCTAGTCTCTCCACTAGTCGCCACGAACCATTGCCTACGCAACCTCTGCTTCCATCTCCGCAACCTTCTCCACCTTCATCCCATATCCCTTGGCATCCACCTTGCCCGAAGCAGGCTCCTTGTTCTCCGTTGCCAGAATCTTTTACCGATATGTTTCGGGCTTTGACGGCCACTCACGCATTGCAACACACTTCGGTTGTGCCTTGCTGAATCGCAGTCGGGAATATGCTTCAGTTATGTGAATTTCACCACCAGTAGGGGCATTTGGTCAAGGATTGCCCCGAGTTCTGGGATTATCTTTATGATCTGGAGAATAAGAAGAGGATTGATTGGGCCGCCATGCATAAAATTATTTTAGATCATCGCAGCAAGTAGCAGTAAGAAGCGCCGCCCAAGCAACCATCTCCATCACTGCAAGACCAGGGGCACCCCTGTGATTCCTCTTCGTCTAGTGTTGCACCCACTCCATCATCCACTCCGTCGCCTAGTCCATCACCCGTTCCCTCAGCTATGTCTCCACCTACCTCATCGCCATCTTCTACCCCGGTTCCATCGCCGCCACCTACCCAAGCCTCTGCTCAGGCTAGTGCCTCCACTTCTTCTACTCCCATTACCGCCATAACTTCCTCTACTAATGCCGCCCGGCGCGTCGTGTCAATACACTGACGGTGGGCGCCGCAGCCTTTTCCATTGCCCTCTTCACCGCCTCCATCTCCACCACTTGTGCCTTCATCACCATCTCTATCCTCTTCTCCATCTTCCTCGCTGCCCGAGCCTGAGCAAGCCACGCCTTTACCTTTGCCTTTGTCACCTCCACCCAAGCCTATAATTGTTGCATTGCCTTTCTTGCCACTCGATATCACCATTCCCATTGAAGCCTCCACGCCTTCCAAACCTTCACTTCCGCCTTCCAAGCCCACTAGCTCCACTTCCCCATTCACCTCCACCCCACGGAGTGGGTGTGCATTACCTCTGGTGCCCTTTGGATCTGGTCCCCGGGGAGATGATGAGCCAAGTCAGGACGATTCAGTGCCAATTTTGCATTTCAAGCTTCAAGATTTTATCTGTCGCATGCCGATCCGCATCCTGGTCCTTGGCTATTTTGGGGATGATGTGCCTACACTCCCGATGACGGTTGCTAAGAAGAGTTCCCTTGCACTAATGCCAGTTTCTTCAAGAGCGAGATCGGTGGCAATCTCATTGCTCGCCAGGAAGTTCACCACTGATGCTATTATTACTTCTCACTCCGTTGCTATTCAGTTCAATGGTCAGGAGGGATTCTCGACCCGAATTTTGCTCACCCATACGGCTGCCAAAGGCTTCATGGATTCCATGCTTAAGGGGAAATTGGCAATATTCTCAGCATTCTCCAAGGACATTCTGCACATCTTGTGCAACTTCTCTTGATTTATCAGCAAGCCGGTCACGTCAACTCCGCCCATTACTCTTCCGCAGCTTCATCCTGCTCTTCTATCAAGGGAGTTATGCTTCAAGCCTAATCGCCGAGTGGAGTTGCCGAACCTCATGCTTCTAGTGCCAAGAGACAAGGCTCCATGGTTTTATGATGCTTATTCATCCGAAGAGTCGTTTGTTTAAGAGTGTCCACCTATTGTTGGCACCGAGTGTCTAAGGGTAACCGCCCAAACGAAGCTGCATGTTCATAACCGGGCCAGGCCGTCTACCAGATGGGGTCGTTATTTGAGAAGACATTGCAAGCCAAGAAGCCCGAATGTCCAAGTCTGCACCAGGCGGGTCCGTTACAAGCAAGTTTCTGCCAAGAAGCGGAGGCGGCACAAGTTTAAGGGCCGCATGTTGTGCACTCGAGGGGTCACTTCTCCATCTTCTTCTTCCTTTCATTCATCATTTCTTCTACTCAGCTCCCACCCTTGGGTGGTGTATTTTCCCTCTTCCAATCCTACTTCTATGATTTTCTCCTCTCTTCCGGGGTTCGCAAACCCCCATTCCTCTCCTTCCTATCCGGAGTCTCTGGATTCTCCCCCCTCTCACGATTTTAGGCCTCGGCCTATGTCATCTTTTCGTCCAAATTTTGGGACATCACCTGATTCTTCTTCTCCGGGACTCCCAGGTGTTGCTTCTGATCCTTCTCCGACCCTGTCGGATGACCATCATTCTTCTTCTCCGACTCTGTTGGATAACCATCATTCTCCTTCTCTGACCCTATCGGATGACCACTATTCTCTGACCCTGTCGGATGGCTATTCTTCCACTTCTCCGACCACGTCGGATGATTACTCTCCCTCTTCTTCCATATTGCCACAATCTCATCATTGTCTTTCTATTCTTTCTTCCTCACCCTTTCGGGGTTCTTGCTCTTTTTCATGCTATATTCGAGACTTTAGTCCGCCTTGATCTCAGCTAATCTATGTTCATTCTGTATCTGGTTCCTTGTTATCAGGGTCTTTGCGTCTTAACGAGGGAGTTCTAGCCCTCGTCTCTCTTCCTTTTTATCCTTCTTCGTCTAGTTTGGCGTCCGCCGCTCCTCCGTGTTAAGGAATCTCTCAAGCCTTGTTCTCCTCTCCATTTTGTCCTGTCAAGCAAGAAATATGAAGCTTACATTGATAAAGATCGCTTTAGGATGCTAGTTTTCACTCCATGGATTCACAAGGTACCTTTTATTTTGTGCAACAATATGCTATCATTGCCGTTATTTCTATTATTCATGCACATGCGTATAATGGTGAATTCCTCAACATAGTTGAGTGGCTTTAGAAAGTTTATTTAGTTAGGCTTAGTCAATAAAGAGTTAGCTTATGCAACATCTCAGGCTGGTGTTAACTCCGCGCTGGGAGTCTAGTTTCTTTCCCCGATCATTGAGGGTGACCTTTTTGAGTATGGGTTTACACACTACACGGCAAGACATAACTGATTTTCCTTTGAGCAACACCATCGCTACTTTGGCCATACTATGGGTATACGTAAAGGCCTTTTCTTTTCTCTACTCAACCAAGTGCAGGGGCAAGAGATGGATGGATGAGATGACCGACATAGGTGCTCCCTAATACGAGAGAGGTCTCAAATAAGGGCAGTCTTGACCCTTGAAAGTGAGCTTTTATACAATATTTAGCCAATAAGGGCTCTCAAATTCAATGAATCAATATGCAAATTTATTAATCAAAGGCATGGCAAGAGTGGCAGTACAATTCCTCGCGGGACGTCATGAGCCCGGTCACATGCGTGCCTTATAAATAATGGGTCTCAAACTTAAAGACACAAAGCCCCGACGTAACAGACTATATCTTTGAGGGGTAGTGCCTTGGAAGGAATTCAAGTCTTGATATTTTCCATCATGCATAAAGTTTGTCACCAATTTTTCTTCTGCTTCTCCCTCTTAGGCTGGGTTGTATCCCAGGTATAGCTTTAGTAGAGGCACCGTTCTTTAGAGGCGGTTAGTTGTGGTAAGCCACCCTCACATACACGCCCTGCTTAAGGGAAGCCTTTAATGAGAGGGGAGGAATGACGACCTCTAGCCAGTGGTTTGAGCTCGTCTTTGAGTGCTGCAGATTACATTTTAAAAAAAAAAATCAAATATTGTCAAAAATTCCAAAAGAAATCAAATACTTCAAAATTCTAAAAAAATCAGATATGTCAAAATTCCTGAAAAAATCAGATATTGTCAAAATCCAAAAAATCAAATATGTCAAAAAATCCAAAAAATCAAATATGTCTAAAATTCCCTAAAAATACTGTCTGTTTGTCTTGAGGACAGATATAATATGTTTGCTAAGTGTGCAGGTTGCAGGTTCAAGCATTCATTGCTCTCTATCTTTTGCTCTGGTTCTTGTTCACATCATCCTTTTGATCTGTTCTCCTTCTTTAATCATATCTCTCGATTTATTCTGAAGCTTATGTCCTCAATTTTAGCTATTACTCGCTTCATCTCATCATGTGTTCATGAGAGGGCTTTGCCTCACGATTATGAACCTGGCGGTTCTACTTCATCTGATCTTAGACTTTGATTGAAGAGCATATTTGTCATGTCTATGTCTCGTCGTGTCATACGTGTCTATGTCCCTCCATGTCATCATCCCACATGCGTTGTTTTGTCCCTCCGTGTTGCCATCCCACTATGTGTTTGTCCCACTGTGTTGCCATGCCATGTGTTGTTGTTGTCATCTCACACATATGTTGTCCGTATCTTTTATCCCCCATGGTGTTGTCGTCCCACGTGTCTTTGTTCCACCATGTCTTTATCCCACCGCGCGTGCTGTCCCATTGCGTCGTGTTGTCTTGTCCCACTGTGTCTTCAGTCACAAACACGCTTGCCGTTTGTTCTTATGGTGTGTGTTATGATGTTATGTTCTGTTCAGTTCATTTTCACTATGTTTTGTTCATCTTTGTTATGTTATATTTCGTTCATTATGTTATGTTATGTTCATCTCCCTACTTCTTTTGTTGTTTTAGTTGTCTTATATAAAAAATCTAAAAAATGCCATTTCGCTTGGCAGATAAGTCAGGTATGACTCTCTATCCCTTCTCATTATAGCATTACTATATAGTAATCTACATTATTATAGCCTCTCAAGGACCGGCTGGTTGCCCGTGTGTTCTAGGATCTGATGTTCTCCTTTAACAAAAACGATGATGATCTAGGAGCATACGGTTAATCGTTGGATAAGCCGTTAGTTTGAGTTGGGTAGGGGACGATGAACTCTGTCTCGCACGCCGTGGTTGCAAGAAGACTCTTGACCCCATCTTGGATTAATCTAGCTGATGCGGGACGGGCACGCGAACCTGGGACTCTAGCTCGTAGACGTCCCTAAGCAAGGGAAACGAGGGATCGTGCACGGTTGAGAAACCGGCAATGAGCCTCGGGTATCGGCTTTTCCGCGTGTAGTCGGATTGAGTCACAGGATAGGTCACACTCACTCTCTCGCAGCGGTGATTGGAATAATATAACGAGCTAGTTATTCTATCACTCTAGCAGCATCATATGAAAATATACAAATTGAGCAAAATGCCAAAGTATGAGGGTGGCGAGTGTACCTCCACGCTCCGGGCATGGGGAAGGCGATCCCGACCAAGACTCGTACTCCCGGTACACAGTAATTAAATTATTACAGCAGTAATTTTATGGCCCACTCCACGCAGGCAGGTAAAGGGCGATAAAAAAAAACCTGGGAATACCAAGCTTGGGTTGACGGGCAGCAATTTGGAACACTCCCGGCCAGGAGACGAATTGCGGGTTCAGCGTGATTCTGTGGGTCCCGCGGGACAGCAGGCGGGTCCGCCTGCTAAGACGGCGGTGCCCGGGCGTCACCTTACTGCGGTGGCTTGCTGGGACGCTGCTGATGGGTTGCTGAGTGATCTCTCGGAGCGGCAGTCGCCGAAGGTATCCCGGCGTATTTTACCAGGATTTACAGGTGGACTGATTTGCTGGCCTATCCACGAATCTGAACTGCATACCACCACAAAAAGAATTTCTGCGGTCAGATCCGATGTCGGATCGACGTAAAATTGGTACCGATGGATAGAGGACTCAAAGGGATACAACATATAGTTATTTCAGATCCATCCAGTAGGCGAATTAGAAATGAAAATGACTGTGGGTTGTACTTTCTTTCTGGCTTGGAATTACAGACACATGGGGAAGATCAAGAACTGCCTAAAGATGAATTTTGACCGATAGGAAAACAATAGATCTAGACTCCAAAAAAATTATGGGTGGAAGGGGCGTAAGTGAGGAACACGAATGATTTGTTTGGAGATTTATGGATATGTATAAGGGGGAGGGAAAAATAGAAGAACAAACTCCTATCTTGTAGATCTGCAAACTGACAGATTGTCAAGGATGGAACTAAAATTACGGGAAAAATAGCAAATGACCTCGGATTGGCACGAAACTTAAAATGGAGACTGGGGATAACAAGAAGAACAAACACGCAAAATTGCAGCTCGATCAGATCACCTGATGTGGAGATAAAAATCGGGCTTTAACCTTTTGTCCTGGTGTGGATACAATTCCGACGCGGCGGCGGTGGCGGTGCGACGGTGGCTCGATGGCGGCGGCGGCGGCGGCGGCGGTGTTGAGCTTCACACTCAGAGAGGGTGAGGGGAGGAGGCTTCATACCTCAAGAAATTCACAGAACTCCATCTGCAACGGGGTGAGAGAGAGAAAGGGGCGCCCTTGGGCTCTTGGAACAATTTTCTGAAATTCTTCTTCATTAATTCTACCAAATGGAAAATACAAGGGATATATAGAAATGTAAAAAAGACCAAACCTACCCCTAGATCTAGGGTTAGGGAGGGGTAAATAAGGGATAGCCTTTTCTTCCCCCATGTGGTCAAATGGCCACATTAAATAAAAATACAAACATGATTAAACTAATATTAAAGGGGGGCGCCCCCTTGACTTAAGGGGTACACATTTTGAATTTTCATTTTTTTGTCCCCCCTTGGTCCAAGTCTAATCTTGGACTTTGAACCAGCCCCACATGAGCCCTAGGACCTAGGTGGACCAATGGAAAAGAGGGTGGGGGACCCTGCTGGACCCACTGGCATATTACATAAAAATGTAAAGACTTTAAAGACTAACCCTTTGGCTTATAATGTCTTACAATTACAAACCCAATTAGCCAAGGGTATAAATACAAATAAAAGGACACAAATGCAAACATAAAAGTTAGTGCTCGGTGTTGATTCCCATCAATTCTCTACGGGTGGGAAGAACTCGACCCCATCGAGTAAGGGGTGAGGCTACTCGTGTGGCTCCGGTAGATCCGTCACTGACCTGGTAGCGCGGAGTACGCTCCACTCCATGTCATCGTCACCTGCTCATCCCGTATATATTAGATATGCTCACGTTGCTATGCGAATGAGGCTAGAGGTGGACACTCCAGGGTGGGGTCACTCACAAAGGAAGGAGACGGCTCAATGACTCACTAGGAATCACCATTGGGTCCCTTTATGTGACTAGATCCGATATGTTGAGGTAGAGCCGATCCCAAATTCTAGCAAGTCTACAACGTACGCATTAGACCCGACTTGCCTCACACTCGAAAGGGACTGACATTGTGAGCTGACATGAGACCGACTATGCAACTCCTAATATGCTCGACACATGCGGACTCACTAATGCACTCGACAATCTTGACAAACTTGACAAAATAAAGAAAACACGGACTCACACATGACCCTAGACAAACCTACTGTTAGACCGACCCTTACATATGCAATGGTGGACCAGGACATCCGAATGTGTGCCCTGCATACACAAGACGCAACCAAATGTCGGTAGATTCATGGATTCCTAGACATCCAAAAATGCACCACTCATGCACTGACGGCCTATTGGATTTGGGTGGTTTGGGTGGGCCAGGATAGTTGAATTCATCTTCTACATCACCCCTATAAGATGGTAATGTGTGTGTCTCTTCCCGAGGAACGGGCTCCTCGCTATGCGTAGGTTGACAGGCCCGAGTGGTAGGGCTGTGATAGTGGACTCCCTCGAAGAAGTGGAGTAGATGTGATAGGTCAAGGGGTTGACTAGGGAAGGGGTCGAAGGGATCAAAGAATGTATGACCCCTCGAGTTGGGTTCCCACATGTCACGGTCCCATGTCGGAAGTTTTTGAAGGTGTAGGTGGTCACCTTCATGCACTAGGGTATAGGGGACGGTGATCTCATATAGAAGGTATGGTTCCTCCCTCGGGGTAAAGGGAATGAAGTTTGGCTCGACCGACATGGGGAGGAATAAAAGAACCTTCATGGTGACATGACCCACGGTGCACACGGAGGTAATGGACCCTAAGGTCGGATGGGTGAAGCTACGACTATTGGGTTGGTTGAAGTCTCGGGCAAATAAGTGCGTCAACTTCCATTGCTTGTCTAAACTCTTAGTAAGGTCATCCAATGTATCAACATGGTGACTAGATCGGAATGTGGTATGGAATGAGTTGACCGGCACTAATAGTAGTGTAGGGTCCATGGATGGATAGGAAGGTGGACTAGGGACCAAGCCGATCTTGAGCCAACTAAGTAGTGGCTCGGTGATGAATAGCTTTCCCGTTAGAAACACGGGTGGCTCGGGCTGAGGTGGCTCCAAATGAGGTGACTCCGAATAAAGATCAGACGTAGATGGCAATGGAGCTCTAGGGGAGGGGTTCCCTGACTGGGGTGGGGGAGACAGTGGAGTAGGTTGTCCGACCGGCTCGGGACTCGGCTGAGAGGTTGATGCTCGCCGAAGGACATCATCAAACCTTGCCTCGAAAGGCTCAACCTCTAGAGCGACCAGATAAGACTGTGCCAGAGCGAACGCGTCACGGCAAAGACATTCAAACTGGAAGTGAAGTCGCAAATCTCTCTGGAACTGAAATGTGGTCGTGGTGCTCTCCTCTCCAACTCTATATTCTAACCGGTACTTATCATACTCCCGAATGTACTCAAACACGGACTTGTTACCTTGGACGGGTCTGATCGGGATACATGGGTTGGCCATAGTTGCACATAAGATGGGAATTAGTTCTCCTAGGAGTGGGCATGCATTGGAACACCTTTTTTTACTTTTTTTATTTTTTTATGCAAAACTTTTATGCAAGACTAATGCAAGCACCTAGACACGACTCTAAATGGTGAAAAGGGTAAAATGCGGACTCAAATACAAACCTAGACATATCCAATAGACGGTACTTGGCGGAGTTATGGGATCCGAAGATCCTCTCTCGCAAATGTGCGACCTTCCCGATAGGCGTAACCTAACGTTCGGGCAACACCTTTTGATATACCGAATAAAGGAGTGCAAATGCATCCTTGGATCGACTTAGACTCTTTTTTTATTTTATTTTCAAGCAAAGACTACCCTAGACTCAACCTTAGGCTCTGATACCAATTTGATGCGGGACGGGCATGCGAACTTGTGACTCTAGCTCGCGAACGTCCCTAAGCGAGGGAAACGTGAGATGGTGCGCAGTTGAGAAATCGGCAATGAGCCTCGAGTATCGGCTTTTCCGCGTGTACTCGGATTGAGTCACGGGACGTGTCACACTCACTCTCTCGCAGCGGTGATTAGAATAATATAACGAGCTAGTTATCCTATCACTCTAGCAGCGGCATGTGAAAATATACGAATTGAGCAAAATGCCAAAGTAGGAGGGTGGCGTGTGTACCTCCATGCTCCGGGCGTGGGGAAGGTGATCCCAGCCAAGACTCGTACTCCCGGTACACAGTAATTAAGTTATTACAGCAGTAATTTTATGGCCCACTCCACGCAGGGAGGTAAAGGGCGACAAAAATAACCCGGGAATACCAAGCTTGGGTTGACGGGCAGAAATTTAGAACGCTCTCGGGTGGGACACAAACTGTGGGTTCGGCTCTGTTCTGCGGGTCCCGCGGGACAGCAGGCTGGTCCGACTGCTGGGACGACGGTGCCCGGGCGTCTCCTTGCTGCGGCGGCTTGCTGGGACGCTGTTGATGGGTTGCCGAGCGATCTCTGGGAGCGGAGGTCACTGAAGGTATCCCGGCGTATTTTACCAGGATTTACCGGTGGACTGATTTGCAGGCCTGCCCACGGATCTGAACTGCGCGCCTCCACGAAAAGAATTTCTGCAGCAAGATCCGATGTCAGATCGACGCAAAATAGGTACCGATGGATAGAGGACTCAAAGGGCTACAACATATAATTATTTTAGATCCATCCAATAGACGGATTAGAAAGGAAAATGACTATGGGTTGTATTTTCTTTCTAGCTTGGAATTATAGACACACAGGAAGATCAAGAACGGCCTGAAGACAAATTTTGACCGACAGGAAAGGGGCAAGAAAAATAGAAGAACAGACTCCTATCCTGCAGATCTACAAACTGGCAAACTGTCAAGGGTGGAACTAAAATTATGAGAAAAATAGCAAATGACCTCGGATTGGCACGAAACTTAAAATGAAGACTGGTGATAACAAGGATAACAAACACACAAAATTGTAGCTTGATCAGATTTCCTGATGTGGAGATAAAAATCAGGCATCAACCTTCTATCCTGATGTGGACAGAATTCTGACGCGGCGTGGCGGCGGTGGTGCTGAGCTTCACACTCAGAGAATGGGAGGGGAGGAGGCTTCACACCTTAAGAAATTCGCAGAACTCCATCTGCAAGGGGGTGGGAGAGAGAAAGGGGCTCTTGGAACAATTTTTTGAAATTCTTCTTCATTAATTCTACAAAATGGAAAATACAAGGGATATATAGAAATGTAAAAAAGACCAAACCTACCCCTAGATCTAGGGTTAGGGAGGGGTAAATAAGGGATAGTCTTTTCTTCCCCCATGTGGTCAAATGGCAACATTAAATAAAAATACAAACATGATTAAACTAATATTAAAGGGGGGCGCCCCCATGACTTAAGGGGTATACATTTTGAATTTTCATTTTTTTGTCCCCCCTTGGTCCAAGTCCAATCTTGGACTTTGAACCAGCCCCACATGGGCCCTAGGACCTAGGTGGACCAATAGGAAAGAGGGTGGGGGACTCTGCTGGGCCCACTGGCATATTACATAGAAACCCAAAGACTTTAAAGACTAACCCTTTGGCTTATAATGCCTTACAATTGCAAACCCAATTAGCCAAGGGTATAAATACAAACAAAAGGACACAAATGTAAAAATAAAAGTTAGTGCTCGGTGTTGATTCCCATCACTAGTAATAGTATCCTCGAGTACTTTCTATTTTATCCTTTCTTTGCATTCGTTTTGATGATTTCTTTATTTTAGCGTAGCATGCATCATGTCATTTTGAGTATTCTCGTCTCATGATTCTTTCAAAGTTTCTCCTTAGCAAGGGTTAATTGTGTTTCAATTCTCTTGGATAAGAGATCCTCATTCCACTCCGAATTTGAACGCCTTCTCTGATCTTGCAGCTCGGTCTGGATGGCTAGCGTGATTCCTGTAGAACCCTCAAATATAGTTAAGTTGTTCTCTATATCACCGAGGCACCTTTTGAAGTACCGGCTCAGTTCTTAAAAAGTACTTCGAAGTTAAGTGGGCTTAATGGGGAGTAGTACTGGGATGGGTGACCTCCCAGGAAGTCCCCCATTCTGGAGCCGATCACTGATAGAAAGGGACAAAATCGTGAGGCCGGTAGGCTAAAGCGGACAACACCTCGACGGTATAGAGTACGGGGCATGACAGAATGGTATCAGAGCCATACCCCAGCCAAAAGTGTGGGAACTAAGTGCCATGCAGGGCAAAGTGCTACGCTATGGGAGCCACCCCTTGAACCCGCAATGGGACAAAGTGCTACATAGTGGGAGCCACCTCTTGAGCCTGTAGGAGCCACCTCTAGAGTCCTACCTGCCTGGGGCTTTGATTGCGTGCTATATGTGCCTAGTGACGAGGACGTCGCCTATATAAGAGGGGTAGATTGTAGCACCATCAAATATAGCTAAGTTATACTCTATATCACTGAGGTGCCTTTTGAAGTACCGGCTCAGTTCTTGAAAAGAACTCCGAAGTTAAGGGTGCTTAATGGGGAGTAGTATTGGGATGTGTGACCTCCCGGGAAGTCCCCCATTCTTGAGCCTATCATTGTTAGAAATGGAAAAAACTGTGAGGCCGGTATGCTAAAGCGGACAATACCGCGACGGTATAGAGTACAAGGTATGACATTCCTATCTGGATTTTATCTCAGTTTTACTTCCCTTATCCAACTTTTCAGTTGTGCTCTTCCGATCCCCTCATTCTCCGTGGATTGTGTCCCCAATGTGGTTGGTCGTGTTTTCATCTCCTCCTTAGTTAGCTTCTCCAGACATGTCTCACCCTTGTTATCCATTCCATGTGGTTAGTTCGACGATTTTCGGGAGAATTTCTGTCACTTGTTGGTTGTGATGGACGTCTTTGGCCTTGATGCCCATTTTTCAATTCTCTCTGCTTCATCTCCATTTCATGTCGCTATCACTTTCACTCCATCTCCATTCCATTTCACCTCCGCATCACTTTCGCTCGTTTCCTTGCAAAGCAAACATCAAGGAGGGGTATCTGTTGACACCCGTTTTAGCCCACAAGTTGCATTATTTCTCTTATTTGTCATTTTGATGTCCTGAATTAACCATTATTTTGGAGCCTTCCTTGGATAGATTTCAAGCCCATTTCATTGTTCCCTAGCCCTTGGACTTCGGAGATCATGATTTCTTAGAGCCTTGCGGCTTATTTTACCAGCTACCGCCTTCCAAGTCGACTTGCGGCCCATTTAGGTCAACTTCCATCGAGCATTCGGCCCCTTTCGTTGAGCAGTCCTGAACGCGGCTCTTTTTCATCCCACTATGTTCCTCTATTCATTAAGTGTCCATCACCAAAGTTGTTCATTTTTTAAAGTCCTAGATTTTCTTCTTCTACGCCATTAGCCAGTTCTCCAATAACTTCAAGTTATTTGTATTTTTCTGGCAGACTGTGTTGTTCACCCGCGAACCCAGTGTTTTTTTTATGTTCTCGCCCCATTTTCCCCATCTTCTGCTTGTCTTATTATTGACACCTATTTTTTGCCTCTGAGTTGGTTCATTCTTCTTACCTTCATTTTTGATGCCTCAGGTTGTCCATTACTCATTGTGCCATTTTCAGGCATGTCTTTGGGCTGATTTTACAGGTATTTCCTCTCTGGCTGGACTTACTCTCGATTTTCCTTGGATTTCTAGTTTAATGGGCTTTGATTTCACTTGGTCTTTGGGGTAAATAGGCATATTTATCCCATTTTATTAACTTCCACCACCCAGCTTAACCGCGCTCTAGCCATAGACCGTTTAGGATGTTGGGCGGTCATTTTCAAGACCGTTTATATCGTTCAGAGTCCTACACCGGTTTGCCTTTGGATTAATTGGCTATTTTCTGATTTTCCACCGACAACCTAATAAACGGTCTTGCATTGGGCCATTTATTCAAGTTGGGCGGTCCATCGAAAGAACGTTTAGTTGCCAGAGTCCTAAATGTGTCATTTTTTTTGGATAAAAATCTATTTTTATTGATTTACCATCGACACTGTATAAACAGTCTGGCAATGGGCCGTTTAACTCGTTGGGCGGTCTATCGATGGACCGTTTGCTAATCCAGAATCTTGCGTCGGATCAGTCGGTCTGTTCTTTGGATAAAGAGTTTATTTATCTTATTAATTATTTTTTACCGACACCTTATACGCGGTCTTCCAATGGACCGTTTATATGGGTGGGCGGCCCATCGATCGACAACATATGAGGTCGAAATCCTTATTTTGATAGGTTTTTCTCTCTCCATCAGTGGTCAAGTTAGCTGCTTCGTCCTCGAATTTCTCCATGGATTCTTAACCAAATCAGGTTCCGTTTGATCCTGGTAAAAGATGGTGATATTATATACGTTTTATCCAGAAGAATCCAGGCCTAATTATCACCGGAAAATTCCTAATTCGCGGCGGACTTTCAAGGGGTCTATAAATAGCACCCTTAGTCCAAGCTCGCGAAGGGGGAGAGATCCGGAATTGGCGTCAAAGTGCTACCACATTTTTGAGCGAATTCCAACCAAGGAGGAAGGCTTTCCACATCCATTAAGCCTTCGGTTTAGGGATTAGTCGTTTCATTTGTGTTTCTTTGAGTCTTAGTTAGCCATTTCCATCGTTTGCCCATCATTACACATTCATTTTTCATTTACTTCTACTTGCGTTTTTCACCGGCATTCTACCATTCATTCTCCTCCCTCCTGTTGTCACTCCCTGAGCCTTTATGACAGCGGATGACTCGCTTGAGAAATGGGAATAGCCGGCATGGTAAGCCTCTTGCAAGCAAGAATGATCAGAGCGCGAGACAATTACACACATAAATGCAATTGCACATTATTTTAATCAAACTCCAACTTATTTCATTGATAATCAATATTCAAATACAACAACTTTCAACTTCTTTCAACCTATCAGACTCAGGAAATAGGAAAATTACAGAGAGTCGATCTAAACAATATAGACTTTCCTAAGTCTTCACTCTCATCTTGACAACACTTTCATTCACTCTCGGACCCGCTACTTGTATAGTCCGAATCCAAATTCGAATCACTTTCATTTCCGGAAAAGAATGGAAATAGGTAACGAGCACACTTGCCCAGTAGGTATCTTCGCATCAACATGAAGGCATCATTAAAGTAATTAACATTTTAGCTCTAAAGAAATAAGGTAAAATCATGCAAATGCGATCAATCACGCGGTTAAACCAAAGTAACAAGATGATCATGTAAGATAGAATGAGAGCAAGAATGAACTAGCAAGAATGTAACAAGAACATGTTATTGGCCTTTCATAAACAAGAATGTATCGAGAATGCACTAGCAATGTCTTATAATCATCACTCCAGTATCTTTTACTTATGAGCAAGTACTTCGTGAATTTCTGTAGAATATCAAGCAAGAAAGTCATGTAGTGCTATATCGTGGATCTTCACTTATTTATAGAGAAAGTACTCCCAACGCAATGCGACGCCAGTAGTATCATACCCCATGGTTTATAATAGTATGTTTCCGGCAATCAACCGAGGGGACTAGCATAGAGCCCTTGAACACAATCAGTGCTCGATCGCATCTTCAAGTATAAATCAAGCTACTTCCACACATGTAACAATAAAGTATGGCCAAGAATGTACAATTCAATAAGTTCATGATAACACTATTCAACGAATGAACGCTTCAATTTAATAATGCGAGAGTCAAGAATGACTTAAACAAGGTTATGCTTATGGAAATAAATCGGTAGCATAACGTTACATTTCTTTAACTTCCATTCATTATATTAAGTTTCTTGATCAATATGATAAGTCTTAGACCATTATCAAGCCATCTACAAACTTTAGAATATCAACCCTTGGGTCAAACCTTGGGTTAACTAGCTCAAGCATTGTGACGGTCAAGTACTGGGCCGTTACACTCGTGTGACGCACCAGTAGTGGGTCGTTACATTAGTCTAAATCCATAAATAGCAAAATAGACTTAGTGAAATGTGACGGTCGTATATTGGGCCGTTAGATGCTCTTGACGGTCCAGTATAGATCCTTTACATTGCTAGAACCAGAAACATCGATAGTGTAATCTACTAAATGGGCTTTAATGGTACAACCAACTCGGCGTCCTAGTGGGAATCCCAGGCTCGCAGAGAATTATGGAGGCCTTGAAACAAGATTTCCTAGTCCATTGGAAGGAATATCTAATAGAGAGGTCCTCATGTCCAAGAATAATGTTTCTATAGTACAAAGTGCAAACTAATGGACAACATACCGGAATATGTGCCATGTACTTAAAGAAATGACTCTATAGATAGAGAGAGAATGTGTAGCAACGTGAAACCAAGATAAACTCCGTCAATACATCTTTGAAAACCATGATTTAGATACAAAACTATAGAATTTTGGCACATGAAATTAACATAACTTAAAATAACTTAAGACACATTAATTATGCACTTTCGATTATGAATCAGTAACTAAACTTAGAGTCATGATAACATGTCCAAACTTATCTATCTAAGCTTATTTATAGGTAAACTTTAACTGGTTATCATTCCGTCTCGGGCTGACAGAACACAGTATCTGACGGTCTACGATAGGCGCGTTATAGTCTTGTGACGATTTATCGTAGGGCCGTTACAGTAGTGTAATGCTCCTATTAAGATGCGTCAGAGACCACAAAGTAATTAAGATACAACAGAGGTTGTGACGGCTTATCGTAAGGCCGTTAGATCATTGTGACAGTCTTACCTTGATGCGTCAGATCGTCTGCTGGCAGTAAAATAAAGTAAAGGTTTTTGAAAATATAACATGCCTGGAAATCACAATACTACAACTATTCTAGACATGATAAACGAAGTATAGGCCAACTACATGCATGGGTTTTAGTGAATAGACAAGATAATATCTTTTATTTTCCATTTAGGGCTAAGAGACGCATGTATGTATAGAACTATTAAAACATGAAATTTATGATCTATCATATATGAAATCAATCCAAACCAGAGGGCTTTTATGCCTAACAATATATTTTTGCCAATCATTAGATGACCTACCTCTTAACTAGTCTTTAAGCTTCTAATTTGAGTCTGAAAACCGTGCCCTAGTTCTCCTTTTCCAGTGATTTTCCAGCAATTTCCTACTGCTCTAACTCCACGACCTCTTGACCTAAAGATGTAAAATTTTGAGGGTAAGAAGATGAAACTAAGGTGAACAAAAAGTTCTAAAGGATTAAGCCCTAATTATCTCGTTTCGACGTCATAATCTCTTGATCTTCAGGGTCTTGCGTTTAGTTTCCTGGATTATTATGTTCGAACCAACAACTTTGGAAGCTTCAATCTCCTTGGTTGCTTGATCTCCTAGCACGAAATTTGGAGAACTATTAGTCTAAAGTATACTAAACAAAATCTTCTAAAGAACATACCCGAAATTATGACTCCTTACCTTGTTTCTTCACGAGCCAAAAGTAAGGGTCGCTCAGTTCAGAACTAGGTCATATTTATAGGGTTTTGGCTAGGGTAATGAGGATTAGATCGATTCTAGAGTCCTTAATTTGTCAGAACCTTATCCCTAAAAGTCCTTAGTAACATTACAAGTTCTCACAATTAGGCCTCTTGTAGATAGGATCTCAAAGATCAAATCTTTCTACTCGTTCTTCCAATCACAGAACTGACAGGGTGTAACGCATCAAGACTGGTGCGTTACATGGCTGTGGCGGTCGCACGATAGATCGCTACATCCAACGTGCACAGACTTTAACTTAACTCAAACTCTTTTAGTAATTATCTATTTTATTATCTATAAAAATAATATTTATCCGTAAATAGGCTAAATAACCTTCTAGAATATAGGCCAAACTTAATGGGCTTGGTCCTTAGACATTTTGGATTTTATTTAAATAGGCTAGGTTGATTATTTGACACAATTGGGCCTTATAATGACTTATTAATCCAATAATCTATTTATAAATCTATTTAGCCTTTGTAAATTCCTAATAAATTCCAAAAAATTCTACAAATAATCCAGAAATTATTACATAAATTCTGGGGCACTACACCCTCCCCCACTTAGAAGAATTTGGTCCCCAAATTCAATACATATATTATGGAGAGTGTACTTATAGTTTAAAATAATTCTAGGAATCTTTTCAGCATGGCTGCTTCAGTTTCCCATGTTGCTTCATATGGCCATATTTTCTTCCATTGAATCTTGACCACAGGAATAACTTTATTTCTTAGTTGACGCACTTCCCGTTCCAGAATCTTTATTGGCGTTTGCTCGTATGCCATATCCTTCTGAATCTCCAGATTGTCATAAGTGATAATATGGTCAGGATCATATACATATTTCTTCAGCATAGAGACGTGAAATACGTCATGAACTCCTGCTAATTGTGGAGGTAAATCCAGTCTATAAGTCACTTCACCGACCCTTTCAAGAATTTCAAACGGGTCAATGAACCTTGGAGTTAGTTTGCCCTTAATGCCAAATCTCCGAATACCACGACCTGGAGAAACCTTGAGATACACATGGTCTCCTACTTGTAATTTCAAGTCGCGTCTTCAATTATCAGCATTAGATTTCTGCCTATCTTGTGCCATCTTTATTCTCTCTTGAATAAGCTTGATCTTCTCTGTAGAATCTCGGATAATATCGGGGCCTAGGAATTGTCTTTCCCCTATTTCACTCTAACATATTGGTGATCGACAACTTTTTCCATATAGAGCTTTAAAAGGTGCCATTTGTATGCTGGCCTGATAACTGTTGTTATATGTAAATTCTACTAGAGACAAGTGATCATGCCAACTACCTCCAAAATTAATAACACAAGCCCTGAGTATGTCTTCTACCACTTGATTCATTCTTTCTGTCTGACCATCAGTTTGCGGATGAAAATCTGTACTGAAATTCAATCTAGTCCCTAGTGACTGTTGTAGACCCTTCCAAAATTGTGATGTGAATCGAGGATCTCTATCAGATATAATAGTGACTGGGACACCATGTAATTTAACAATTTCTCTTATGTATAATGCTGCCAGGATATCCATAGACCATCGACTTTTGATTGGTATGAAATGTGAAGATTTAGTTAATCGGTCTATGATTACCCATATACCATCGTGTCCACCTCTTGTCTTAGGTAACTGTTTGACGCGGAATCTTTTTCCTTCCTTTTTTCTTGGGTTTCGCAGGTCGATCAGTCAATTGGCTAACTTGGTAGTTAACTGGCTGATTAACGACGCGGGCGTGCCAGTCACATGAGTGACGAGTTATTATGCGCTCATTCTGACCCATGTCGGGTGAATGTGAGGTTTGGTCGGGACCAATAGTCTGCCATACCATAAAGGCTATGGCATTAATTACATCCCCCACGAGGAGGGAACACCTTTGATTAATTGCCGAGATAGCGGGCTGTCGAAGCCGAAATAAAAAGAACTACATGATGACTATGACAAAAGCCTACGGAAGGCGTTTGTTTATCATGCAAGGGATGCATAGCTCATAGAATAATGGACCCTTGGTACATGGCAGAGGACGTAGGTCCGAAGACCACCATCGCGCATAGCGAAGACTTCCGATCGAGTGTGACCCGACCTTTTGTCAACGTCCTTTGATATACGTAAGGGTTGATGCGGATATGCATGGGAAAACGTGCTACGTGGGGCATGATGACGATGCTACAGCGTAAATCCGATAGCATGCCCTCTTCCTTCGGATTATACCCAAAAAGGGAGATAGGACATCCATCCATGGAGAGCCGAATGGAGACCCAGAAGAAAATCAGGCACAGGCCTGGGTCCAAAAAGGATCCAAATATGGCGGGACCGTCTGCGCCACTCGTTAATATTCCCCTCGAGGGGCCATTGGAGGGCATGCGGTGGCAGAACTCCGAGGGCCAGTGGGGAGACGGGAGAGTTATCGTGTTCGGTGTAATGTAGGGGTGGAACCCCCATTAATATATCTTCGTGGGCCCAGGTGAATGACGATAATCTCCTCGCAAGATGCTGAAGACTGGCTTAAGGGTTGATGGGAGTAGGACCTCTGGGTTTGGGATGATTATTCTGGGGTTTAATGGGATGTTGAGATATCAAGATTTGAAGAAGAGCACCCACTAGTGAGGTGAAATGACACAGATATTAGTCGGCACTGGAGATCCCAGCACGAAGGGCAGACGGCGCGAGGGGAGGGGGTTCAAAGGGGCATCGGCCCAACCTAGTCCCGGCGCGAAGGAATACTGCGCGAAAAAGGGGCTCAAGGGGGTCTCGGCCCAGCCTGGTCCCAGCGCGCCCTGGCCTTCGGCGTGCCCTGGTCTCGGCGCGCCACCCACCCGGCGCGGGTTTGGCACCGGGAGGCAGTGGCACCGAGGGTTGTTCTATGAGGTTTAAAGAAAGGGTATTTGTCAGGGTTTTATGGGCGTTCAGTGGAGATTTCATGAAGTCAGGTGGGGGTTATAGGAAATGAGGGTGGATGCACTCCTGGAGGGGGTGTTCAAAGAGATCATTAGCAGGGAGATGTATTCCCTATGAGGGCAAGATGCCGTGAGATATCATAACTCAGGCTCTCACCAGATTCAGGGGTTAACTACGCCATCCCGATGAAACATCATGCCGTATGACAGAGTGAAGCCCTGGGCGAATTTTGACAGCATCTCCCCTTATTTTGGGAGTGTGCCAAGAGAATATCATGGTATATCTACTCACGAATGTCGGAGTAGAAACCAAAATAAGTGCCGGGCGTAGCCCGTGATTCAAGTGTCTCGGTCATAAGAGACCTTATCCCCACTGTTATAATATTCCCAATGCAATCCATCAGAGAGCCTGCAAGGGCAGGGCCCCGTGGTTTACTGGGTTGCAAAATGTAGAGGGACAATTAACCCCTTTGATATAGCTCCCATGAGGTCAGAGGGAAGGGCAATGCACATCCATGGGGCAGGATATGATGGACAGAGGCTGTATGGGTTATCGGCACGTGCGTGAAGGCACCAGGGTGGCCAACAAACGCATAGGTGTCAATGCAGAGAAGAGGGGTGGTTTTCGGCACGAAGGCCAGGTAGGTTCGGCGCGATATGGGGGATGCAGCCGGCGTGGCAAGCCCTCGGCGTGAAATCCACGCCGGGAGACACCGGCGCCGGGGGGGGGTTTTGCACAGGAGGTTTCAGAACCCAGCAGGGCTTCGGGAGCTTGAAGGAAAGGGGTTTTATCTCGACTGTCTTAGATGATGGAGGGGGAAGAAACCCTTGGGGGAAACACCTTGCCTCCGGGAGCCTCACTGAGAGCAAAAAGTGTGCGGGCGGAAACCCCTAAACATATCCCTTTCAGTCCGCATACGAGGAGCCATGAGATAGACTGTCTCAGGCCCTCGAAATGTGGCACAGGAGGGGGATAGAGCGATGGCGAAGAATCTTCGACAGATAGAGGAATTCAAACATAAAAAGAACTCATTCAAGGCTACCTGTAGCCCGTGCATAGATTAGAACCTCAGATGCAGGGGAAGACGGAGAAGAATGATCAGAGGTAGCAGACATCAGCCCATTCTTTCATTAATAACTTCATCCAAATGGCTTACACGCATGCTATTTAGAAAAAGAAATCCGACTCAATCGGAAAGAGAAATCCAGGCTTAATCCCTGCAAAGCAGGGTTACATTGGCATCCGATGCTATTGAAGCAAAGATGCTAGAAATCGGAAATACAGAGGGAAAAGTTGAGACAGATAGGGAGGAGAAGCAGAGGAAGCTGTAGCTGCCCGACGTTCCCACCTGGATCCTTCTTCGAACCTCTGACTCTCTCCTCTTCTTTTCTTCTCTTTTTTTCTTTCAAGGGCTCTCGCACTCCCTCTTGCTCTTCGGTGGCTAAGCACTCTCTTTCTCTTCTTCTTTCTCCCTTTTTTTTTCTTTTCTCTCTTCTATGCTCTGCCTGTCCTCTTTTTTGGTTTCGTTCGAAGGGCAGGCCTCTTATAGAGGTGAGACCCTTCATTCATTCGGCATGAGCTCCCCGGCGCGCCAGAACCGCTCCTCCTGGCGTGACAGCCATCGGCGCGTCCGGTCTCTTGTTTGGGCTTGGCCCATCTTCTTGTCATTCGGCCCATCCGTCCAGGATCCACTCAGTGAACTCCTCTCGACGGTGGGGTTCTTGACATATGCATATTACGACCCCACCGAGCCCGTCTACACCTTGCATTCACACATATGTGCGGGGCACCGTGCATCCTGGTTCTTGGAGCGTCAGAGATGTCTGAACATCGGTTTCAGCAGGCAATGGTTGCCTGAATGTTGTTGTAGTTTAATCAGCATGACTATCTGAACGATAGCAGTACTGGACAGCGACTTAGCCAGAGACGGCTATAGTCGAACAGAATGATAGGGGTAGTGGGTCTATTCTATTCAGACTCTCAGATCTCCCAGGAATAGCACGTGAACTGTGCCCTCGACTGATCTTCAAAGCTGTGAATATGCTATAGTTTCTTCTGGTATATTTTAGGTGTCAACAAATGCCCCCCACCCGTAGGTGGCGTGAGTGAAGCATGAGTGACACGGGACATGCGGGTGTACATCACGTTCACACACTGCGCTTCGTGGTCTCTTCAGGTCTGCTCCTGTGCATTGGCTATTCTTTTGACTCTGAGTCTTCATTCTGCTTTGCGTGAATTCCATGCTTTATAAGCAAATTTGGATGAACACCAGCATTTTTGGCTTGGTCTGATAATAATATCACCCCTTGTGAGGTAATTGGTTCCATGGACGCTCCCGGCACTATCTTCTCGGCGTGGAGGTGGGCTCGGCATGGAATTCCCGACGCGACGCTCTTCTCGGAGCGGTGATCTCCTCGGCGTGGCTTCCGTCGGCGCGATGACCGTCCCGGCGCGCCTTTGGCGACTTTGATTTTCGGCGCGGAGGCCGTTTCGGCGCGCCTTTTGGCGCGTCCGGCAGTCGGCGCGGTCGCCTTCTCGGCGCGCCTCTTGGCCGGGGTGATATAAGCACCGAGGGGGGGAGAGAGAGGCTCATTTCTTCCTGAGCTTTCTCTCTCTTCCTCTCCCTTCTCCTTCCGTAGCCTCAGAGCGGTCGGCGCGGAAGCCTTTGTTCGGGAAATTTTGTTCGGGACTCCGTCCCTGTTTATTTCGGAGTCACCCCCTGTTGGTGGGTGTTCTCCCATTTAACTTTTGGGCATGCTCCCAATAAGGGGAGATGCTGTCGAAATTTTCTAAAAATTTCTGTTCCATACACATTCTTCTTCATATCATCTTCTTATTCTTTCTTCCTTGGTTTTATGTCTGCAGCTCGCTGGAAATGGCTTCTTCCTCAAGCCGTGTTGATTCCGGCACCGCTGATGTTGACTCCTCTCTCCCGGGCAGAGCTTCCGGTCCTGTTGTGACTTGGAGGAACGTTGGACAGCTGGACCGGGGCCTGGGGAGGATCGCCATAGTCGATGAATCCTCTGGCTCCGAAACAGATACAGTATCCGCCTCTCGCATTGTGACTGTCGAGGGTGGATTGGACTTTAATCGCGATGACGGCTACCGCCCGGACTTCCCGAAGGATCATCACCTCGCGCCTTTCATTTGCACCTTCAACGTCTCTGGGAAGAGGGACGTCATGCTGGCTCGGATGGTGGAGCGGGCCATGTTGTTGGACCGGGACAGCTTGAAAGGTTCTGTGTATCGTGGCGATACCATATATCTCCCGGGGGAGCGGCGCAAGTGGGACACTGTCTTGGGAGTAACAGAGCTGGAGGCAGAGCAGAAGATGCTGACACGGGCTCCAGAATTCACACCGGCCAGGTGGGACAACACCATAGGTCGGGTTAACAGGGAGAAACCCAGCTACGGCTTATTTTTGGCGCCCATCAAGTGGGGCTACAGAGAGGAACCATTTGTGCTAAACTGCTTGGCTATTCAGTTCAAATTTCAACTGGCAGCTGGGTGGTTTGCAGACATGAAGGTGACAGATGCTCATCTCTTTCGTGTAGGGGCAGTGGAATTCACAGAATATGTTCTGAAAGAGTATGCACCGCTGCTGGTCAGGGCCGGGGTGTACCACAGTGTGTATGCATCCCGCTTCAGGTATCCCATTTCAAAGGGGCTGTGCTGCGGCATGTTCGAAGTATTTTGCCCGCAGTTCAACACTTTCTATACAGCAGAAGGTGAGACCTCTATGGATCTTTGGAGCCTATCACAGTTATCGGGCCTGCCGATTAACGGAGAGCCCTATGAGGAGGTCTGCATTCATGACTTCATCAAGGACGAAACAGACGGCGAAGGTGAATATTACTTCGGCTATTCGTACCGGTACTTGATGAAGGCATACCGCTCCCTCTGCCTGACGCTGAATAGGGGATCCTCAAAGGGATACCAGCCCCGGGAGAAGAGCAGCAAACTGAGAGTCCGAGCAGGACATTGGATTCAGTATTTCTTCGGGGGCCCTTTGAAGTACAGCGAGTTCCCTCACGTGGCTCCTGTTGCGGGTAAACCCAGCAGGCCACCTAAGTTCAAGTCAGAGCTGCCTGCTTCTCTTCGGGGGATAAGCCGCGGGGGGCCGAATCCGATGGGGGCGGATCCCCTCACCCATTGTGCTGCATACCTCACCTTCTGGCTATGTACTTTCGCTCTCCCGCAGGGGGATGAGACAGTCATTAGGCCGGAGGCAATATACCCGGCTTGTCAGATGGCTTGGGGCATACGGCTTGCAATATGTCCCGCTGCACTGTGCCTGATTTACAAATCTATTGGAGATATTCATAGGCATCGGATCCCTCGCTCTTTCCGAACGGTGGGACTGTTTCATTTCTTTAATGCCTGGGTGTGCAACTTATTTCCGGAGCTAGCTCCCCGGACTTTGCAGACAATGACATTGTATCCCAGAATGCTGGAGTTTGCAAGTGCTGAGCCGGGTCCAGTGTCCCAGCAACTTTTCTCCATCCGTGGACGACTGACGAGGGTCCCAACGGATTCAGCGGGGACTATCCACTTTTGGAATTTGGCTGCACATTCATCTCCATTAGTGAACCGTCAGCGTGAGTGTAAGCTCGAGGCAGTGGAGACTTTCACACACTTCATTTCGGGCAACACCGTGACCCGACCAGTCTTGGAGCCTGAACTCATTGACTGGGTTTTATCAATCCGCCCCAGTGTTTTAGTATTCAGAAAGGGGGGCACCATTTATTTGGAACCCTACTATCCCTTCAGGTTCGGTCAGAATTTCGGCTATGATCAGCATATTTCACCTTCGGTCGCCCTGTTTCCTTTAGACAGCAGGTCAAAGCATGGCTCGACCGTTGTGGACGAAGGTCGCTCCTGGTGGGACTATTTTCACCGCCGGGACGCCAATACTTTCAGAGTGCCGATACCGAACCGAGTCCCCCGGGTCACTCCTGAGTATGTAAAATGGTGGAATGCTTGCACAAGCTTCTACCGCAATGCCCGAATGACATGTTGGGACGTGGCTGAGGGCATCTTTCTGAGTCAGCAGCCTGGGCCCGTTTTTGACATTGACGAAGCCCATCTGAAGAGGTTATTTTCCCACCACCCGAAGGAGGCAGAGACATACATAGCGAGCAGAAAAGCCATCAAGGAGGGAGCGGCTGAACCACTGACACCCGTGCTTGCTGACATAAGTGAAGATGCTTTTACGCAGAATTTAGAACACCTGTGCCAGATTGGCGGTTCCCGCCTGGAGCTTCAGCAGTATTCGTTCCCTATCGAGGAGCCGCTATCCAAAGCAGTTTCATGGAAGTGCGAGGTGGATCGCTTTTGCCCGTGTCGGGCGTTTGTTAATAGAGAGGACAGAACCCCGACATACTATCAGCATACATCTTGGCTGTTTGTCCTGATGAGCATCCACGGACTGACCCTTGAGAGTCCCGCAGCTAGTGTTCTGGACAAGCCTCTATTCGTATCTTTTCATTATGCCGATGTCTGGGGCTTTGACCACCTCGGCTTGTATCATTGCATAGCTTCCCACGGACATGCGGACCTGGCCGACCTGGTCGACAAGTGTAAGAAGATTGGCGACGTCTGCTGGCTCGTTCGGGAGGCTGCATCCCGAAGCAAGGAGGTGGCTTATCAGTATTGGCCACTCTCGTCTTTTTACAACGGCCGGGCAGGTAAGTGCTCCTCCGTTGACACGTAGATTGGTTTGTTGCCTTGCTCCTTCATAACGGCGTGTGCTTCACTTGACAGACCGTCCGGATATCAAGCAGCAGGGGCTTTATAGAAAGATCATCTCCCAGGCACAGAAGCCGGAATATTTTGAGGTCCCTGTACCAGCGCCGACTACTACTCCACTGCCGCCTGGCAAAAAGAGAGCGGCTTCTGCAATGAAAGTTGCAATAGGCCGAGCGAGGAAGGCTCAGAAAACTTCTTCCAAGCGGCCTTCGACTGATGCGGCTGAGACTCTCCTGCCCGAGGTGCCATCATTTGAACAGTTCGCCGCTCGGAAAGAAGCTACTCAGCAAGCAGCTGAAGGTGACATTATTTTCCTTGTGCGGTATAAGGGAATGCTCTTTTCACGGCATTTTCATTTTCATTTTCATTTTTTTTGATGTCTCCTTTGTATAGCTTCAGCTCAAGGAGCGGCTGACACCACATATGCTGAGGAAGCCGCCCTGGAGGCCGGAGAGATAGGGCCTTCCATCATAGCCCCGGTAGGGGTGACTGAGACAGCTGGAGCTGCAGGGGGGAGTCTCCCCGCTGTTGAGGAGGATGTCAGACTTCCTTCTCCTACGCCTGCCAGCGAGGCTGAGGGTGAGCTGCACAATTGTGGTTCTTTAGGTTGTCCTTTTTATTGAGCTTTCCATCCTGCCTTATGCACTTGTTTTGTTGTGATGGCAGGAGTGGTCAGCGCGGCGGTTGAGGCGCCTGTTGTGGAAGCTCCTTCACAGCCCGCGGGACATAAGACTGTGCTGAAGAAGGGTGCTATCCCATTGCGGCGCGTGCTCACCCGCTCAGCGTCCCGTCAGGCGACGGAGGAGGCGGGCCAGCCCGAGATCAGCATAGATATTTCTTCGAGTAGCTCTGCCACCCCTTCTGACGAAGAGACTGACCATCATTCTTCAGAAGGTGATGAACAAGGGTCTGCAGCAGGCAGCAAAGGGGCAACGGCTCCCTTCATACTATCAAGCGATGCTTTGATCTTCAGTCCTCCGAGGCTGCCGAGGGCACCGTCCGAGGGAGTGGTACAGGAGGAATTTGCTGGATTGGACGTGGAGGCGGAGATAACCCCTCCTTTTGCTGCTTCGTCTGCAGGGTTGGAATCTTCTATCCAGGGGCTTGAAGAGATGGATGCCGTCATCATAGTAAACTCTATTCGCCCCTTTACAGAGCCGCATATCCCATTGCCTTTTTTGTCACCTTGGTGTTTACATGAATTTTCATTCCAGGAACCCGAAGCTGCTATTCATTCCTCGGCATCGACTTCTGATACTGCTGTGGTCTCGTCAGAGGCCTCGGATCTGCTACCGCTGGCCACTGCATCTCCTTCAGGGACAATCACCCTACTCCGCCCCGTGCCGGTGAGGATACATGCGGCTGTTGGAGGATTACCCTCGGAGCAGAGCCAGTCGGGGGAGAGTCTCGCCCTGGCGTCGACGACAGAGTTGAGGGCTGAGGCTGACCCGCAGAGGGGATCTGCTTTTATATCGGCGGCCATAATGACGATCGCGCCTGATTCTGCAATTCCATTCGTGCCGGAGCCAGAGTCAAAACCTCCGTCCCTCCTAGGCTTCGTTGAAGGAAGTCCTAACAGGAGTCTGACGGAGCAGGAACATGTTGTCGTGGTATCTGCTTCTTCGGCTTTGACGGCCGTCCCATCTTCTTCTTCCGAGCCTGACACCGGCTTATGGGCCGCCATAGACAGGGAAGTGACCTTCGAGGTGCCTCCGGCGGCTTCCCTGGGCATTACCTCATCGGAGGAATTTGTCTGGCAGCATCTAGAGATGCTGCGTCAGGTTGTGGAATCTCAGCCAGCGCTGTCTTATTCCCAGTTGAAGGAAGCGGCTGCGCGACTGACGATTGGGCTGCAGGCGCTGGGCTGCCCTCTAGATATCTGGACCCAGCGGGTGCTTTTCTTGTTGAAGTTTGTGAATCGCCGGGACTTTCTCGAGAAGATGATGGGTGACCGGCTGGCGGCCCTCAAACTGCAGAGAGTTGATTGTCAGGCGGAGCTGACGTCTCTGATCTCTGATCTTCAGGAGAGCAGGGCTCAGGTTGAAGCTTCCGTAACCCGGGTGCACATTCTACGTAGCCGACGGGAAGAACTCCGCGCTGAATTGGCTACTATAGAAGCCGAGATACCGCGGCTGGAGGCTGCGGAAGTCCAAGGCATTGAAAGAACTTCTTTGCTGGAGGGCCGAGTCGCGTCTCTAGAGACTGAGGTGACTCGGGTTCAGGAAGAGGAAGCGCAGCTCCATGAACTGGGGGTGGCTCCTCATGTCGGGCTTATTGACTTTGCTGATATCTTCAGGCGGCCTTAGCTGGTCCGCCTTTGTAATCTGTCCCCTCAAATGGGCTCCTTTTGTATTCACTTCCCCTTTTGTAATGAAGATAGAAGTTTCCTTCACTATATATTTTTTTTGTGTTCACATCCACACTTGCATTTGTTGTGTCTTGCGGCAATTCTGGCGACCTGCTTGGAAGTACCTCCATGTCCGTGTAGCAGGAGAGCGTCCACCCTCTCAAGGAAAGGATGGGGGCCTCGCTCCACCATGGGACAGGGTTCCAGAAGTTGTCAGGTTGGCGCCGACGTAGGTCTTGCTGACAAGAGGCGTCGAAACCGTGACTGCCGGTTGCTTGTGGTAATTCCATTATTGACCCTGATTGGGGAGATGTTGACCGACCTTGTCGATGGTGACACGGGTCGAAAGAGGTAGACGGTCTTGCCGATGGTGACAAAAATCGGGTAAGGGTAGCGACCGATCTTGCTGATGGTGACCAGGGTCGAAAGGGTAGACGGTCTTGTCGATTGTGACAAGAACCGGAAGGGGTAGCGACCGATCTTGCCGATGGTGACAAGGGTCGAAAGGGTAGACGGTCTTGCCGATGGTGACAAGAACCGGAAGGGGTAGCGACCGATCTTGCCGATGGTGACAAGGGTCGAAAGGAGTAGCGCCCGATCTTGCCAGTGGTGACAAGGGTCGAAAGGGTAGACGGTCTTACCGATGGTGACAAGAACCGGAAGGGGTAGCGACCGATCTTGCCGATGGTGACAAGGGTCGAAAGGAGTAGCGACCGATCTTGCCGATGGTGACAAGGGTTGAAAGGGTAGACGGTCTTGCCTGATGGTGACAAGAACCGAAAGGGGTAGCGACCGATCTTGTCGATGGTGACAAGGGTTTTAAAGGGTAGACGGTCTTGCCTGATGGTGACAAGAACCGGAAGGGGTAGCGACCGATCTTGCCGATGGTGATAAGGGTCGAAAGGGTAGACGGCCTTGCCGATGGTGACAAGAACCGGAAGGGGTAGCGACCGATCTTGCCGATGGTGACAAGGGTCGAAAGGAGTAGCGACCGATCTTGCCGATGGTGACAAGGGTCGAAAGGGTAGCGACCGACCTTGCCGATGGTGACAAGGGTCGAAAGGGTAGACGGTCTTGCCGATGGTGACAAGAACCGGAAGGGGTAGCGACCGATCTTGCCGATGGTGACAAGGGTCGAAAGGGTATGACAATAGATGTATATTGCCGGGATATCGGATGAAGACTCTGCCACGACCTCGAAAGGGGTCTTCCGGATAGAGAATGAATCATCACTATTCATCTTTCAAAAAAAAAAAATATTCACGTTACTGACCTAAGCGCCCTTTCAGGTTTTCGCCGAGGCCAGCCCCCTCTTGCTTTTGCCAGCGCGCCCTTTCGGGTTTTCACGCGGCGGGGTACTCGATTTTGCCTGCGACGCCCTTTCGGGTTTTCACCACAGCTGGGTTATAGCCATTTTTGCACTTGTCCTGATATAGGAACAAGTCTGGCGGGGTATCTCTATTTTTAACCCCATTTTCTTTTCTTTTTCTTTTTTTTTGTATAGGATACAGAAGAACTGGACCATGAAAATGTTGACAGACCTTGTCGATGATGACAAGGATTGAACCCTGCTTCGGTTCGTTGACACCGGCCAGATGTCGAAGCAAAGGATATGGTCTATTAACAAGGATGTAAGATTCGAGTTAGGGGTAAAGATCGACCGATCTCGCCGATGATGACGAGGGTCAAACACATGTTTATTGACCAGCATAGGTTATCGCCGAAACAAAGGTGGGTTTATTAGCAAGGACGGAAGGTCCAAGCTTAGGGGTAGGGATTGACCGATCTCGCCGATGATGACGACGGTCGACCATGGGTTTATTCATCAGCATGGGTCACATGCCGAAGCAGAGATGGGATTATCAACAGGGACGTAAGGTCCAAGTGAAGGGTAGAGATCGCCCGATCTCGCCGATGATGACGAGGGTCGAATCATGGGTTTATTCAAGGATTTCCAGTGGGACTTTTGAGGGTTGTCCCTTGTGGAGTTTTATCAGGTGGCGAACAGAAGAGGAATTTTGGAAATTACCACTTTACTGACTTAAGCGCCCTTTCGGGTTTTCGCCGAAGCCAGCCCCCTCTTGCTTTTGCCCACGCGCCCTTTCAGGTTTTCACGTGGCGGGGTACCCGATTTTGCCTGCGGCGCCCTTTCGGGTTTTCGCCACAGCTGGGTTATAGCCATTTTTGCACTTGTCCTAATATAGGAGCAAGTCTGGCGGGGTATCTCTATTTTTAACCCCATTTTCTTTTCTTTTTTTTTATTGATATGTATAGGGTGGCAGGTCGAAGTGTGATGTTCGACTCCCGGTCGACAGTAGATGGCCCGTAGTGGCAACAATGTGATAATGACAGCTAGAACACAAAATCTCCAGCCGACTTGGGTTTATTCGTTAGCGGGAAGATAATGCTAACGCAAGGAAGGGCTTTCGTGCCAATCCGAACGCAAGGCTCGTAATGGCGGCGTGACGTATTCTTTTGGAAGCTTGACCGGGGCAGAATGCCACTAGACCAAGGAGAGGGTAGCTTGGTTAGGGCGGAGTGCCACTAAACCATGGAGAAGTAGCTTGACTAGGGCGAAATGCCACTAACCAAGGGAAGGGTAGCTTGGTTAGGGCGGAGTGCCACTAAACAAGGGAAAGGTAGCTTGATTGGGGCGGAGTGCCACTAAACCAAGGAGACGGTAGCTCGGTTAGGGCGGAGTGCCACTAAACCAAGGGGAAGGTAGCTCAGTTAGGGCGGAGTGCCACTAAACCAAGGAAAGGGTAGCTCGGTTAGGGCGGAGTGCCACTAAACCAAGGAGAAGGTAGCTTGGTTAGGGCGGAGTGCCACTAGACCAAGGGAAAGGTAGCTTGGTTAGGGTGGAGTGCCACTAGACCAAGGGAAGGGTAGCTCGGTTAGGACGGAGTGCCACTAAACCAAGGAAAAGGTAGCTCGGTTAGGGCGGAGTGCCACTAACCAAGGAAAAGATTAGCTCGGTTAGGGCGGGGTGCCACTAAACCAAGGAAAGGTAGCTTGGTCAGGGCGGAGTGCCACTAACCAAGGGAAAAGTAGCTTGGTTAGGGCGGAGTGCCACTAAACCAAGGAAAATATAGCTTGGTTAGGGCGGGGTGCCACTAAACCAAGGAAAGGTAACTTGGTTAGGGCGAAGTGCCACTAAACCAAGGAAAGGGTAGCTCGGTTAGGGTGGAGTGCCACTAAACCAAGGAGAAGGTAACTTGGTCAGGGCGGAGTGCCACTAACCAAAGGAAGGGTAGCTTGGTTAGGGCGGAGTGCCACTAGACCAAGGGAAGGGTAGCTTGGTTAGGGCGGAGTGCCACTAAACCAAGGAAAGGGTAGCTCGGTTAGGACGGAGTGCCACTAAACTAAGGAAAATGTAGCTCGGTTAGGACGGAGTGCCACTAAACCAAGGAAAAGGTAGCTCGGTTAGGGCGGAGTGCCACTAACCAAGGAAAAGATTAGCTCGGTTAGGGCGGGGTGCCACTAAACTAAGAAAAGGTAGCTTGGTTAGGGCGAAGTGCCACTAACCAAGGGAAAGGTAGCTTCGACCGATCACTCGGGACATGTCGGCTGCGCTGCATGATACAGCTTAATATGCTTTCGTTGAGGGGAGAGAACTGGATAACCCCTTTGTGGTCTACCAGGACGTAGGCACCCCCTTCATATACTCGGCGGACGATATACGGCCCGACCCAGTTTTCGACCAGCTTCCCTTTGGGGTTGGAGGCCATCACTTCTTTTCTTTTGACCATTACCAGGTCTCCTTTCTTGAATTCTCGACCCTTGACTAGCTTGTCAAAAGCACGGGCCATGCGAGCTTGGTAGAGCTGGATGTTTTGCTGCGCCCGGAGGCGTTTTCCTTCGAGCTCAATGAGCTCTTCCAATCTTCTTTCCGCATTGGTCTGCTCACCATTGACTAATCCGTGCTGGATGGCAACTCGCAATGAAGGAACCTCAAGCTCAATTGGCACCACAGCTTCTGACCCGTAGACAAGGGAGAAGGGGGAACAGCCAGTTGGGGTCTTGTAGACAGTACGATAGGCCCAAAGTGCTTCGTACATCCTTTCCTCCCAATCTTTTTTATTAGACTTGACAGTCTTTGCCAGCAACGTGCACAGTGTCTTGTTAAAGGCTTCTGCGAGTCCGTTGGCCTGAGGGTTGTAGGGGGAAGATGTCCTCCAGTCGATTTTGTATTTGTCGGCCAGCCGATAAATCTTCTGATTTCTAAAATGGCTGCCATTGTCAGAGATGATTCGGCTGGGGATCCCGAACCGAAATATTACATTCTGCCGGAAGAATCTTGCAACTAGTTCTCCCGTCACATCTCTTAGTGCTACTGCTTCTGCCCATCTGGAGAAGTAGTCTGTAGCTGCTAAGATGTATTTGCACCCTGATGAAGATGCTGGCAGCGGCCCTACTACGTCCGTGCCCCACTGAGCAAATGGCCAGCTCGGCAGGGTGGGATGCAGTGGCACCGGAGGTCTCCTTGCCACATTAGCATGTTCTTGACATTTCTGACAAGCTTTGGCAAACTTGCAGCAATCATCAAATATAGTGGGCCAATAGTAACCCAGCTTCTTTATCTCAATTTTCATTTTCGGGCCAGCCTGGTGTGCTCCAGCTGATCCTGCATGGACTTCCTGCATCACCTGTCCTGCTTCTGCTGAAGACAAGCAACGGAGTAGGACTTTCCTTCGGGCGTCTGCCATAATTCGGAACAGGGTCCCGCTTCTCATCTCGTAAGAATCTTTGATCCTTAGGAGCTTCATCCTCTGTTCCTTTTCTTTTGGAAGTTGCTGGTGTTGAAACCAGCGCAGGAGATGCTCTCGCCAATCGGGCTGCTGAACCCCTTCGATGACTGCTACTTCCATCTCTTGTTCGTCGGCCAGAACCTCTGTTACGCTGGGGACCTGTCGGCGGTTGATCACTGTTATATTCAGGCTTGTGTCTGGCGGGACCGCCAATGAACTGGCCAGCTTAGCGAGGGCATCCGCCTGAGCATTCCGGCCTCGGTTGATGTGCTTGATGCTGATGAAGTAAAATCTTGACATCAGGCGAGTTGCCAACTGGTGATAGGGGAGGAGCTCTTGCTTTCGCACCTCGAACTCTCCTTCCAGCTGTTTTATAACTAGCATGGAGTCTCCGAATGCTTCCAGCATCTGAATTCCCATGGACAGAGCAACCTGCAACCCGATTATCAGGGCTTCATATTCTGCTTCATTGTTTGTGCATTGCTTGTTTATGGAACAGGATGTATATACCACTTCTCCTTCTGGGGATTTCAGGACTATGCCTGCTCCTGCTCTGACCCTGGCTGACCCGGTGGCAGAGGTGTCAATTCTGGAAGCGCCATCAAAGTATAGTTGCCATAAGGAGGGCTGTGCTTGCACGGCTTCTAGGGTTTCATCTTCAGGAAGCTCCGGCTCCAACGGGCAATCCCCGGGCACTGGGTGCTCAGCGAAGAAGTCTGCAATAGCTTGGCCGTTGACGGCCTTGCGCGGCACGTAGGAGATATCAAACTCCATAAGGATCACCGCCCATTTGCCCAGGCGGCCTTTGAGGGCCGGTTGAGACATAATGTACTTCAGGGGATCCTCTTTGGATACCAAGCTGATTTCATGCGACAACATATAGTGTCGGAGCTTTTTGACTGCGAAGACCAGCGCCAGACAGATCTTCTCAATATAAGTATATTTCTCTTCAGTTCTGACCAGTCTCCGACTGAGGTAATAGAGGGCTTGTTCTTTCCCTTCTTCATTATTCTGGGCCAGCATTGCCCCCAGAGAATTGTGTGTAGCTGCTATATACAGTATCAATGGTCGCCCTTTCACCGGTGCGCCCAACACTGGAGGAGTTTTCAGGTAGTCTTTTAGCTTGTCGAAGGCTACCTGGCAATCTTCATCCCAATAAAAGGGGACATCTTTCATCATCAACTTGTGAAAAGGCTGGCACCGCCCTGACAAATTGGAAATGAAACGCCGGATATAAGCCAAACGGCCCTGTAGTGATCTCAGCTCGGAGATGTTCCTTGGCGGAGGTAACCCCTGAATCGCCTTGATCTTTGCGGGGTCTATCTCGATTCCCCGATATCGGACGATGAAGCCCAAGAATTTTCCGCTCGACACTCCGAACGCACATTTCATAGGATTCATTTTTAGCTCGTGCTGCCTCAGCCTCTGAAAAACAATCCGGAGGTCTTGCAGATGATCTTCTTTTCTTCTGGTTTTGACCACCAGGTCATCTATGTAGCACTCGACCTTGTGGTAGAGCAATTCATCAAAGATTTTGGTCATTGCGCGCTGATAGGTTGCGCCAGCGTTCTTTAGTCCGAACGGCATTCTCTTGTAATGATAAATGCCTTTAGGAGTTCGAAAGCAGTATGGACTCGGTCATGCTCCGCAATCCAAATCTGATTGTAGCCGGAAGACCCATCCATGAATGACAGGGCTTCATGGTTGGTTGTAGCATCGATCATGACCTCGGTTATTGGCACCGGGAAGTCATCTTTGGGGCAGGCTTTATTTAGATCCCGGAAGTCGACACATATCCGGATCTGTCCATTCTTCTTTTTCACGGGGATGATATTCGCCAGCCATGTGGTGTACTGGTTTTCTTCAACAAATCCCACGTCAATGAGCTTGTCGACTTCAGCACAAATTTGGGTGATGAGCTCTGGCCTCATGCGCCGCGGTGGTTGCTTCACCGGCTCGGCTTCAGGGTTGATTGCCAGCTCATGTTGTGAGACAGCGGGGCTTAGACCTGGCATCTCTTTATAAGTCCAGGCGAAGCAATCCCGGTATTCTAGCAGTAGTTGAATGTACAGCTCCCGTTCTTCTGGGGACAGTTGGGCACTGAGGAAGGTAGGCCTAGGGTCCTTCTCATTTCCCAGGTTGACTTCTATCAGTTCATCGACTGTGGCTTGTCCTCCGTCTTCTATCTCCGGAGGTGCCGGTTGGAGGTCAACGAAGTCTGGAATGCCATCTTGAGGGTCGAGTACTTCGACTTCCTCGTCAGACACCGCCAGAGCTTCCTGAGGTTTCTTGATCTCTTGTGCTAGCGGCTGGGTGGATTGTTCTATTAGCAGATCCATTGCCGTTGCAGCTTCCAAGGATGAAAGAACAGCCTTGGTGTTTGTGGATGAGGTTGCAGCCATGACGGGCTGGTGACTGTTCACTGCCAGGCCCAGACAGCATGCTGATTTTGCAGCAGAAGTTGAGGAAGTTTCACCTTCTGGGACAGTTGTATCTTCCGCAGAAGTGGCTTTTTCTTCTCTGGTAGCTGGCTCCCCTTGATTGGAGTTGACCAAGGCCTCCCTGATTGGCAGAAAGGGCGTTGAAGTTGTCATTAGTAGGACCCCTGTAGAGGGGGAGACTCCTACTTCTTGAATGTCTTCGGCTTCGCTGCTGCTAGCCGTATCAAATTCGGCTTGAAAGGCCGCTTCTTCAGGATGAACTTGCTCCCAGCATCGGCAAGGGGCCGAGGTTTCTGCTTCTTGATTTCGGGACTGAGCGAGTTCAAGATATTCGGCTTCCGCCGGATATTCATCAAAGGTTGCCCTCAGAGGGCTATCTTCAGTAGGATAGAAGGCGGAGATAGTATCCACCTCGTACCGCCCACTGTAGTAATATTCTTCCAGGGTGAAGCCCAACCCTGGATGTTGAGAGACACGTCTCATTTCCTTATCCAGATTTGCAGGATACCACATCTTCTGGAAAGCTTCCTTGCGTTTTTGAGACTGATCGGGAGGGATGTGTTGCTTTTGAAACATCCTGGCCGTTCGATCAGTTGTAAATGCCATGCCCTGAACAGGAACCCGCGGGTTGGCTAGATCCTCAGGGAGGCTGCAGTCTGTGTCTTCCTGAGTGGGATGCTCCTCAGCTGTATAGAACAAGCTGCTGGGCCCATCTTCCTGTGTCACCTCCCAAGCTTTGAAAGGTTCGACAGTGGGATCATTGAGGCCGGAGACTGGCTTGGTGAGGCCGGCCGGGACTCCGATGCGGTCGTGCTGTCGATCGACATGTACTTCCTTAGCTTCGGGGTATAATGCTGGGGGTGTCATCCTGCCGACATTTCCAGAAGTCGTGATGTGGGAGACCACCTTCGGCTTGACATATCCGCGCGGCGGTGGTGGATACCAACCGTCACCCGATCTATTCTTCGACGCCCTTACGGGGGCTTCAGCTTCAGAAACCTTCCGGGGAGACCCCGTATATAGGTTGGCGTCCGCCAAGTGACATTCAAACACCTCGAATGGGTGGATATCAGCAAATATCCTCTTCTCCTTCCCCTGGAGGCTGTATTTGATGCATTGGTGGAGCGTGGAGGGCACCACCAGATTTTCATGCAGCCATGGGCGGCCGAGCAGTGCTTTGTAGGAGGTGCGAGAGTCAATGACATGAAACTGCACCGTTGTAGTGAAATCTGCCAGGGTCAGTGTGAACTCTGCCACTCCCATAGATACTTCACATTTTTGGTTGAAGCCAGCGATACGCATATCCCCGACTTTCTCGAGATGCACATTAAAGTGGTACCTCTCGTATATTCTATATGGCAGGATGTTGACTGCTGCACCAGGATCAACCAGAATCCGGTTCAGTTCTCTTCCGTTCAGGTGCCCTTTCATATATAGCGGCCTGTTGTGGCTGGCAGTAGGTAGTAGCATGTCTTCTGGAGAGAAGGTCATACTGGCTTCTGGTATAGCCTCAGCTACGCAGGCTTCAAAATGAGCAGGCGTCTGCAGAGCAGTGATGATCGCCTGTCGAGTCTCTTCACTCAAAGAGAGAATTTCCCAGATCGTAAATCGAGCGGGGAGCTTCTTGAGCAACTTCATTATTCGGCTCCCAGCCCGGACATTGGAGAGCTTCATCTCTTCAGCCCATCTGGGCTTGGGGAGGTTTTGATTTGTGGGTCCAGACGGGCCTGCTTCATCTTCCTCGGACTCGGCACCCTCTTGGCTGACACCGGCTGTCGGGTCTTCTTTATTAGCTGCTGTAGGGCAAGCTCCATCTGCATTTGCATCCTCAGTAGATTGCGCTGGCTGCGGGTGAATGACCCCGGGTGTAGGGTTAGCATCTTGGCAGGGCTGCTTCCCTTTTGACATCTTCATAAATTCAAGGAATGAAGGGACTGCCTTGCCCCCACTCTTGTTGTATAGGCCTGACGGAGGAGGGATTTGGGCTCCCTTAACTTCCGGCGGAGGCGTCTTGTAGGGTTGCTCCCCTCTGAACATAATGTTGTGATTGGGTGGTGGCTGGCGCCCCCATTTTCGGCCTGACCGAGTGGCATGCGCAGCAGTTGCGGCCTCGGCCTTGCCTCCCCCAGCATGGGGTGTGAAGCAAATTTCTTCTTCTTCCTCTTCTCCGGGTAGGTTGAAGAGTGCTGACAGGGTATTGCAGGAGACAACCTGTGTTTTATGGGCCCCAGCGGCCTTTCTTTTCTTCTTCTTTTGCTTTTTCTTCTTTTTGGTTTCTGCAGGTGCCTGCCCCCAGAACAGACTGCCCTCTTCAGGGGATGCTGCTTCAGCTTCCTCCACCTGTTTGAGTGAGAGTTGTTCCAGTTCTTGCCATGGGACGTGGTCCCGTACCAGCAGAGGTTTCAATTCAGGCTGCACATATTCATCCAACCCTTCAATCAGGTGCTGCAGTCGAAGGACTCCAGGATTGGTTTCCTTGATTACTGGAAGCGGAGTTTGTCTCCTCCTGTTAGGTGTATGTATTCTGACAGCTGTAGGTGGAGTGACCCATACGGGTGCTACCACTGGCGGAGCAGGCCGGGGCGTAATGCCACGGATATGTGCCCCCTCTTTTGGGCGGGATGCCCTCTTCTTCTTGTGCTTCACAGGGATTTGCTGCCACCCCTGTTGTTCTTTCACGGGCTCCAGGAAATGGATTTCGTAGGTGCTCCGTGTGCTTGCTTCAGAGATCTCCTCAGGTAATGCCTGGTAGAGGGAGACCATGTTGATTGCTGCCCTCCTGAAAGGGGCTTCATGTGGCTGAGGAGGGTCTACTTTGTACTCTCCCAGCTCTATCTCATTCTTCTTCACCATCCCTTCGATGACGTCTTTGAAAACATAGCAGTCTTCGATTGGATGTCCCAACATCTGGTGGTAGGGGCAGAATCTCGACTGTCTTTTCTTTTCAGGTCCTCCGGTCTCCTTGGCTCGGCAGAGTGACCATGCTGTATTCTATTACCCAGTCGAACAGGACTCGGGTCTTGTCTCTTGGAAAGGAATAAGCTTTCTTCATTTTGTCCCTCAGCGAAGGACCTTCTTTATCATCTGGAGCTTTTGCAGGTTGCGGGGGAGCCGCTTTCTTGCCTTTCTCCTTCTGTTGTTCGAACGCCTTGATATCAAGCGCATTCGCTTCTTTAGGTGTGGGGCGCCGTTCCGCAGCCTTGCCTTTCTGGGCTGTGCTGGCAGTTGACGTCGGGACAGGCTTGGCTAGAAAAGCCTCCACCTCAGCCACCACATTATTCAGCCGGTCGAACGACCGAATTTCCATACCAATCATCTTTTCCAGGACCTCCCTCCTGAGGTTTTGTTTACATATTTGCACAGCGTCCTCCTGATGCGGGGGCCGCTTGCACCTCATTCCGAGGTTCCTCCACCTCTTGATGTAATCAAGGGCTGTCTCATCTGCCCTTTGTTTTGTTGAGTAGAGTTCGGCCACTGTGACCTCCCTCTCTGTGACATGGAATCTTTCTCTGAATTTTCTCTGCATATCCGACCAATCATTAATTGATCCGGCCGAGAGGCTAGAGTACCATTCAAATGCGAGCCCCGTCAATGAGGACCCGAAGAACTTCAGCAGATATGACTCGTCGGTGGCCAGATCACCCATAACGGTCATATAATATGCAATATGCTCTTTAGGGGACCCCTTCCCGTTGAATTTGTCGAATTTGGGCGGCTTGTTGACCCCTGGGGGGAGCCGTTTAGCCGCATGGTGTTGCGGGTAGGGCACCCGATAGGCATCGAACGCGACGTAGTCGCCTTCACTTTTCTCTGCGAGCTTCAGCTCGATCATCCTTTCCACCATCATCCGGCTCACGACCGTGGGGTCGACTGGCTCCGGATAGAAGTGTGCTGGCTGCAGGTACGGGGTGACCAGGGTGGTCGCCTGTGGAGGATGCAGCAGCGGGGGTGTCGGATGCACCTGGGGGAGCACCGGAGGTAGCAGCGGCTGAGGCTGTGGCGGCCGCTGTTGCGCTGTCGCCATGCTTGGCTCTGATGGCTGGGACAGTGTATAGAGCGGTGGAGGGTCGTCACGACGAACCGCTCCCCGGGATGATTCACCCTGGACTTCGGGTGGTTTAGAAGCTGATGAATGCTCAGTCTTTTCTATCAGCTGTTTCTTCAGAGAATCTATCTCCCGTTGATATTTTTGCAGCAGCATCAGAACTGATGGATCTATAGTGGTGGGGATACCCTCTGTCGTTTCCCCGGACGTACCCTCAGGCAGGATGTCGAGGAGGACGTCGTCTTCTTCTTCCGTCGTCACCACATTAGCGGTCAAGACGGGGGCCTTATCATCCCAGCGGGGATAGACTTGGGGTTGTTTCCCTCTCATGGTCGCCAGAAGCTCTCTTGCCGCTTCTGTTCTGCGGGTAGCTGGCCCGGGCCGTACGGCCAATTGAGCCAGTTCTTGGGAGTCTTCAGGAAGCTCCCCATATCGGCTGGATATACCAGCCATGTTGCAAGCAAAGACCTGCATCCTTCTTCTCTGTCGATGGACCCTCCGTCTGGCTTGTTGCGGAAAGGTCAGCCTCTCGAACACAGAAACTCTTCTTTCTTCTTCCCGCTCGGGGAAGGCTTCATCGGCTTCGATCTCGAAACCGTCGTTGTACCCATTGTCGTCGACTGACGACACCATCATTCTGTCTCCCATGTCTTCTTCATCCGCCACTGACGGGAAGTAGTCTTCGTCAGTGGCGACTGTCTGCATCAGTCGCTGCTGACCCAGCGAGGGGTTGCCCAGCCCTCGAAAGTAGTTCCTGATCAGACAGGTTACCTCCTCTTGACCCCGCTCTTGATAGAGTACGGGGGATAGTTGTCGACCTCCAGCAGGAGGGATATAGGCCAGCCGAGCTCTGTCGGCCGGATGTTGGAATCTTCGTCCCGTGACTGGGACGTTGGCTTGGCGGGCAGCAGCCCGGAAACTTCTGCGGCGCGGGGGATCCGCAACCACTTCTTCTTCATTCTTCGGGGACAAGCCCCTTTCTCTTCTCACTCCCGCCTCGTCGTTCATAGGACGGCGGCGGATGGGTGTCAGATGGTAGGCAGGTCGGGTCCGCTTGGGAACCCACACCTGTTTGAACTTTTTCGGCTTGAGTGCCGAGCTTCCTTGGCCATAGGGGCCGGCTTCTTCTCTTTCTGCTCTCCTTCCAGCGAGAGCTTGATAGGTATTGCGGACAGGGATGTTGGGGATGACTCGGTCTGGGGTCACCCGGGCCGTGCGTCCATCGAGGAAGACGCGCATGCCTCCAACAAGCATAGATTTCCCGGACTGCGATAGGGTTCCGGTGATTGCAGCAGCATTCTGGCGGACCTGGCGACGCTGGCGTCCTCCAGGGTGCTTGTTGATGACACTGGGGTGGGTCCCACGTATGACGTGGTGCACCAAGCAGCTAGCGGCCGGGGCCGGGCTTTCAAGCAAGTCTTCGCAGCAGGGAACCTTCAGAGGCTCCATCTTCTCTGCGACTTCCTTGGCAGGCTCTGGGGCTTCAACCTCCAGGATATCGACGAAGGCTAACCCCAAAAAGTTGGGGAAGCCTACAGCGGCAGGGAAGCTGCCGAATTCCATGGGTACCGCCAGGTACCCTTGCGCGTGTCCAGCAACGATCGAATGATCGAAATCGACGCCAGTTATCCCGTGGATCGTCATTAATCTGCCTGCAAAGGCAAACAGGGAAATAATCAGTAGCCTTTGAGAGGGCTTCGAAGCCCGGATATCTCGGCAAAGAGATGAAAGGTGACACTGGTCCCACCGGGCGTGCCAGACTTGTTTGACGCGGAATCTTTTTCCTTCCTTTTTTCTTGGGTTTCGCGGGTCGATCAGTCAATTGGCTAACTTGGTAGTTAACTGGCTGATTAACGACGCGGGCGTGCCAGTCACATGAGTGACGAGTTATTATGCGCTCATTCTGACCCATGTCGGGCGAATGTGAGGTTCGGTCGGGACCAGCAGTCCGCCATACCATAAAGGCTATGGCGTTAATTACATCCCCCACGAGGAGGGAACACCTTTGATTAATTGCCGAGATAGCGGGCTGTCGAAGCCGAAATAAAAAGAACTACATGATGACTATGACAAAAGCCTACGGAAGGCGTTTGTTTATCATGCAAGGGATGCATAACTCATAGAATAATGGACCCTTGGTACATGGCAGAGGACGTAGGTCCGAAGACCACCATCGCGCATAGCGAAGACTTCCGATCGAGTGTGACCCGACCTCTTGTCAACGTCCTTTGATATACGTAAGGGTTGATGCGGATATGCATGGGAAATCGTGCTGCGTGGGGCATGATGACGATGCTACAGCGTAAATCCGATAGCATGCCCTCTTCCTTCGGATTATACCCAAAAAGGGAGATAGGACATCCATCCATGGAGAGCCGGAATGGAGACCCAGAAGAAAATCAGGCACAGGCCTGGGTCCAAAAAGGATCCAAATATGGCGGGACCGTCTGCGCCACTCGTTAATATTCCCCTCGAGGGGCCATTGGAGGGCATGCGGTGGCAGAACTCCGAGGGCCAGTGGGGAGACGGGAGAGTTATCGTGTTCGGTGTAATGTAGGGGTGGAACCCCCATTAATATATCTCCGTGGGCCCAGGTGAATGACGATAATCCCCTCGCAAGATGCTGAAGACTGGCTTAAGGGTTGATGGGAGTAGGACCTCTGGGTTTGGGATGATTATTCTGGGGTTTAATGGGATGTTGAGATATCAAGATTTGAAGAAGAGCACCCACTAGTGAGGTGAAATGACACAGATATTAGTCGGCGCTGGAGATCCCGGCACGAAGGGCAGACGGCGCGAGGGGAGGGGGTTCAAAGGGGCATCGGCCCAGCCTAGTCCCGGCGCGAAGGAATACGGCGCGAAAGAGGGGCTCAAGGGGGTCTCGGCCCAGCCTGGTCCCGGCGCGCCCTGGCCTTCGGCGTGCCCTGGTCCCGGCGCGCCACCCACCCGGCGCGGGTTTGGCGCCGGGAGGCAGTGGCGCCGAGGGCTGTTCTATGAGGTTTAAAGAAAGGGTATTTGTGAGGGTTTTATGGGCGTTCAGTGGAGATTTCATGAAGTCAGGTGGGGGTTATAGGAAATGAGGGTGGATGCACTCCTGGAGGGGGGTGTTCAAAGAGATCATTAGCAGGGAGATGTATTCCCTATGAGGGCAAGATGCCGTGAGATATCATAACTCAGGCTCTCACCAGATTCAGGGGTTAACTACGCTATCCCGATGAAACATCGTGCCGTATGACAGAGTGAAGCCCTGGGCAAATTTTGACAGCATCTCCCCTTATTTTGGGAGTGTGCCAAGAGAATATCATGGGATATCTACTCACGAATGCCGGAGTAGAAACCAAAATAAGTGCCGGGCGTAGCCCGTGATTCAAGTGTCTCGGTCATAAGAGACCTTATCCCCACTGTTGTAATATTCCCAATGCAATCCATCGGAGAGCCTGCAAGGGCAGGGCCCCGTGGTTTACTGGGTTGCAAAATGTAGAGGGACAATTAACCCCTTTGATATAGCTCCCATGAGGTCAGAGGGAAGGGCAATGCACACCCATGGGGCAGGATATGATGGACAGAGGCTGTATGGGTTATCGGCACGTGCGTGAAGGCACCAGGGTGGCCAACAAACGCATAGGTGTCAATGCAGAGAAGAGGGGTGGTTTTCGGCACGAAGGCCAGGTAGGTTCGGCGCGATATGGGGGATGCAGCCGGCGTGGCAAGCCCTCGGCGTGAAATCCACGCCGGGAGACACCGGCGCCGGGGGGTTTTGCAAAGGAGGTTTCAGAACCCAGCAGGGCTTCGGGAGCTTGAAGGAAAGGGGTTTTATCTCGACTGTCTTAGATGATGGAGGGGGAAGAAACCCTTGGGGGAAACACCTTGCCTCCGGGAGCCTCACTGAGAGCAAAAAGTGTGCGGGCGGAAACCCCTAAACATATCCCTTTCAGTCCGCATACGAGGAGCCATGAGATAGACTGTCTCAGGCCCTCGAAATGTGGCACAGGAGGGGGATAGAGCGATGGCGAAGAATCTTCGACAGATAGAGGAATTCAAACATAAAAAGAACTCATTCAAGGCTACCTGTAGCCCGTGCATAGATTAGAACCTCAGATGCAGGGGAAGACGGAGAAGAATGATCAGAGGTAGCAGACATCAGCCCATTCTTTCATTAATAACTTCATCCAAATGGCTTACACGCATGCTATTTAGAAAAAGAAATCCGACTCAATCGGAAAGAGAAATCCAGGCTTAATCCCTGCAAAGCAGGGTTACATTGGCATCCGATGCTATTGAAGCAAAGATGCTAGAAATCGGAAATACAGAGGGAAAAGTTGAGACAGATAGGGAGGAGAAGCAGAGGAAGCTGTAGCTGCCCGACGTTCCCACCTGGATCCTTCTTCGAACCTCTGACTCTCTCCTCTTCTTTTCTTCTCTTTTTTTCTTTCAAGGGCTCTCGAACTCCCTCTTGCTCTTCGGTGGCTAAGCACTCTCTTTCTCTTCTTCTTTCTCCTTTTTTTTCTTTTCTCTCTTCTATGCTCTGCCTGTGCTCTCTTGTTTCGTTCGAAGGGCAGGCCTCTTATAGAGGTGAGACCCTTCATTCATTCGGCATGAGCTCCCCGGCGCGCCAGAACCGCTCCTCCCGGCATGACAGCCATCGGCGCGTCCGGTCTCTTGTTTGGGCTTGGCCCATCTTCTTGTCATTCGGCCCATCCGTCCAGGATCCACTCAGTGAACTCCTCTCGACGGTGGGGTTCTTGACATATGCATATTACGACCCCACCGAGCCCGTCTACACCTTGCATTCACACATACGTGCGGGGCACCGTGCATCCTGGTTCTTGGAGCGTCAGAGATGTCTGAACATCGGTTTCAGCAGGCAATGGTTGCCTGAATGTTGTTGTAGTTTAATCAGCATGACTATCTGAACGATAGCAGTACTGGACAGCGACTTAGCCAGAGACGGCTATAGTCAAACAGAATGGTCTATTCTATTCAGACTCTCAGATCTCCCAGGAATAGCACGTGAACTGTGCCCTCGACTGATCTTCAAAGCTGTGAATATGCTATAGTTTCTTCTGGTATACTTTAGGTGTCAACAGTAACCCCATAATGAAGTCCATCCCTATACTCTCCCACTTCCATTCGGGAATATTCAAGGGATATAGTTTACCTGCGGGTCTAAAATGCTCTGCCTTTACTTGTTGACAAGTGAGACAGCGAGACACGAAATCAGCTATTTCTCTCTTCATGTTGGGCCACCAGAAATTTCTTTTGAGATCCTGATACATTTTTGTACTACCTGGGTGAATGGTATACCTGGATTTGTGTGCTTCTTCTAGAATCAATTTTTCGTATCCTCATGATCCGGTACACATATTCGGTCTTTAAATAGCAATCTTCCATCCTTCTTTTTGACAAATAGAACCGGCGCACCCCAAGGGGATGTGCTAGGTCTGATAAAGCCCTTATCTAGTAGTTCCTGCAACTGCTTCTTTAGTTCTTTGAGTTCTGTGGGGGACATCCTGTAAGGGGCTATAGAAACAGGTGCTGCACCTGGAATGAGTTCAATAGTGAAGTTTACTTCCCTCTCTGGTGGTAAACTGGGTAATTCGGATGGGAACACATCGGGGAACTCATTTACAATAGGAATGTCTGCTAAGATAATCTCCTTGGATTCGGTAACAATGACAGAAGCAAGAAAAACTTCACATCCTTACGAGATAAGTTTGCAAGCGTGAAGAGAATATATGATAGTAGGATGCTTCTTGTACTTAATGCCAAGGAAGGAAAATCTTGTAAGATCGGGTTTTCAAAAGGATATAATCCTATTACGATAATTGATATAAGCATCATGATCTATAAGCCAATCTACCCCTAAAATGGCATCATAACCTTTCATGTCAAGGCGTACTAAGTTTGTGGGGAGATTATGACCTTCTACTATCACTTCGCTATCAGGATAATAGTCGGTAAGCTTTGTTCGAGAACCTAAGGGTGTGGAAATAGAAAGATCTGAAGGTAAGGGGACTGATGCAATTGATAATATTTTTACAAAAGTAGTGGAGATAAAAGAATGAGAGACACCAGTGTCAAATAGCACAAATGCAGGACGAGAATAAATTTGAAGAGTACCATCCATAAGCCCACCATCCCTGGGCGCTTCCTCTTCTTCTAAAACGGCATTGAGGCGAGCTTGCCTCCGACGTCCTCCACCAGACGATTGCTCTTTCATAAGGGGACAATCTGGCATGCGATGCTCCTTGCTTCCACAACGTAAACAAGCGCCGAGGCGCTTCCAGCATTCCTCAGCCGAATGGCCGAATTTTTCGCAAAACATGCAAGCTTTAGCAACTTGCTCCTTCTCCTCCTTGACTTTCTTTTGCTTATGGGAACTTCCACCATTCCCATTCCTGGATCTTTTCTTACTATCACGGCTTTTGTAGGACTCTGTGATGCTAAACTTTTCTTTCTTATAACGCCGATTTGAGCGTCGGCTTGATTCTTCTCCGTTCCCTTTTAATTTTTTGACCTTCTCTAAGGTCCTTTCACACAAATACGCTCGTTGAACCATTTCCACATAAGTACGAATGTTTTAGGTCCCGAGCTGCTGAATGAAACCGGGTCGTAACCCGTCCATGAACCGATTTACCTTCAACAAATCGGTGCTGATAAGATGCGGTGCGTAAGGTGCAAGCCTTGAGAATTGTAGTTCATATTCGACAACCGTCATCATTCCTTGCCGAAGAGCGGCGAACTCCATAGCCTTTCTCTCTTTTACGTGCTCAGAAAAGTACTTGGCACAGAATAGGGTAAGAAAATCATCCCAGGTATGAGGTGCATCGGCCGGAGGTGCCGGAACCGACTTCCACCATGTGCAGGCATCTTTGTTAAGTTGAAAGGTTGCGAGACGCACCTTCTCCTGATCGGTGCATTGGATAACATCAAAGATACGATTCATTTCATCTATCTAGTTCTCTGCCTCATCAGTATTAGAAGAACCGAAGAAACACGGAGGGTTTAAGCTCCGAAAGTTACGATGCAAATCACCAGCCCTTGCTCCTGCGCCAGCTTGCGCCATAGTTTGTAATGCCTGAGTGAGGCCAGCAACCGTTTGCTGCATGGCATCCCAATTTACGCGATGAGCCATGGAAATAATAGGGTACCTGAGGGAAAAATAACAACTTGTTATTTCTTGTAAAACTGGAAGGAAACTCAATCTTAAAACTAATTAATTATCTCATCCCGGGTTCTACCCAATTCTCACATGGGTGTAGAAATTTGTTCCTTAGTTCATAGGTAGGGGTCCTTAAACCTTGGACTTATCCTATGACATGACTCTTTTCCTTAAGTCCTGAGACTTAGGCTCTGATACCAACTTAACTGATGCGGGACGGACACGGGAGACGACACTATTAGGTGCCACCCTCGGACTCTAGATGAAGACGCGACTAGCAGCACACACCAGGGAGACGCTAAGCCCGACACTACGAGCTCCTAGTGGCAAAACGTCGCTAACAGAAGTGGAAGCTCACTCGTCGTCCCAAGCGAGGGAAAGCGCGGACCGTGCGCGGTTAAGGAACGGCGGAGGTCAAGGGTAGTCCGACTCAACTTCCGGACTCAGATCGAGTCACGGGACGGGTCACACTCACTCTCACAGCGGTGACATGGACACACGCTAGTACCTACACTCTCGGCAGCGGCAAAAGACCATATACTAGCTAAGCAAATGAACGTCAAGAGGTTCGGACCATTACCTCCACGCACCCGGCGTGGCGAAGATAACCCCGGCCGAATCACGGACTCCCGGTTAACAATTATTACAGCAGTACACTAAGTCGACCCACTCCACGCAGGGAGGTAAAAGGTCACATGTGGGGTCCGGGAATCACGCAACTCGGGTTGACGGGTAGCATCTTGATGTCGCCCGGCGGTGCCGAACTCCGCGTTTTCGTGCTTTCCGAACGGCGGGTTCTGCGGGCCCCCGGGGCCCACGGACGGCGCTGTCCTCCGGACCTGCGGGGGTGGGACCCACTATGATGGGGACCCCTGGTGGCACGCCTCCACGGATGGCGGTCGGCCGGGAACACCGATCGGGGGTCGATCGGCCCCGATTCCCAATTGTTGAACTAGCTGCCCACGGATTTTGATTTCTGTTTTTCGGCGCGCGCTCCGGTGAAAACGGCCACTGCGATCAATCCTGACGTCGGATCGAGACGCATGAACTATCGTTGGAAAGCTCTCTTCAAATTCTTCAATCTAGACCCAGAGATATCTGCTGGATCTGGCTGCAGCAGAACTTTAATGAATTTACAAGCCCCTGTTGTACAGTAACCGAAATCTCAGATCTACAGGGTACTTGTCTGAGAATCACCGTTGACCTCCAAGTAAACCTCCGATTCAACTCTTGATCTCTTCTTAGGAATTGTAGGGAATCAAACCATGGAACTGGGACTATTTTGGAATTTGATTGGGAGATGGTGGTGATTTATTATGATTTTTGGGGTGACTGGTGGTCGGATCTGGGAACAGGGGGATAGAACTGTAGCTGGGACTGAGAACGATTTTTAGAAAATATGAAATGGATGAACAAAAAATTGAGAAAAATTGTGGATGAAAGGGTGGATGGGTGGAACCTCCAGTAAAATTGGGCGAACCAAAATAAATCAAAAAGTGGACCTAAGACATGAAACTCAGGGCGGGGATGAATCTGGACAGAACTCTGGCAGAACCGAAATGGAAGAGTGGACGAAAATCAAAAAATATGAAACGAGATCTGAATGGCAAACCAAAATTTGTGGGAATGTCCTTGACACCTCTGGAACACCCAATAAAATCCCCAGATCTATCTGAGCTCGGGGCTGAGACAGGAAATTTGTGGAAGCTCTTGTGGTACTACACAGGCAGAACTCCATTGATGGCGAAGGCGGTGCGGTGGCGGCTCGTGGCGGCGGCGGTGATCGTCGGAACTGATACACGAGGCGTCACACCTCAGAATGGAAGCCTTCACAGCTTCAAGGGGGAGAGGGAGGAGAGAGGAGGGGGGGTGCACCAGCCCTTGCTCTTGAATTTTCTTGAATCAAATGGCATTAATTCATGAAAATAGGAAAATACAAGCATATATAGGTCACCCTTCTAATCCATCCTCCACCGTTGGATCCAGGGGTTAGGGATGGATGGCTAGGATGAAGTTTGATCAAAACACAACAAAAATAATAAACAAATGGGGAGGGGGCGCACCTTGACCAAGGGGAGAGGGTGGACTAGATGGTGGGGGTAGGTGGCCTCCCATGTGGACTTTTCTAGTCCATTGTCCCCCACGTGTCCAATTCCCATTCAAACTTCTAGATGCTCCCATGTGGCATGTTGACTGACCCCACGTGGGACCCTAGGCTGAGATGGCCCAATGGGGGGGGCCTGGGGGGCCCGTGGGACCCACGGGGTCCGAATTGCACATAAGCCCCTATTACAATCAAACTTACATACCGAATAAAATGAAACAAACACACATTATACAAAAATAATGTCTAACTAAATATGATAAACAGGAGACTCAAGGGGGAGTCTCCAGGCCATCTCCGAGCCAGATGGAAGCCGCTGTCGCTCGGGTGGTGCTCCGCGTACGGTATCGGGGCTCGCTGACTCGTGCCGATCGAGTGCTCTGGTGTCCGCACCAATCTGTCACGCTCCGAGCCTTTATGACAGTGGAAGACTCGCTCGAGAAACGGGAACAGCGAGCATGGTAAGCCTCTTGCAAGCAAGAATGATCAGAGCGCGAGACAATCACACACATAAATGTAATTGCACATTATTTTAATCAAACTCCAACTTATTTCATTGATAATGAATATTCAAATACAACAACTTTCAACTTCTTTCAACCTATCAGACTCAAGAAATAGGAAAATTAAAGAGACTCGATCTAAACAATATAGACTTTCCTAAGCCTTCACTCTCATCTTGACAACACTTTCATTCACTCTCGGACCCGCTACTTGTATAGCACGAATCCGAATTCGAATCACTTTCATTTCCTGAAAAGAATGGAAATAGGTAATGAACACACTTGCCCAGTAGGTATCTTCGCATCAACATGAAGGCATCATTAAAGTAATTAACATTTTAGCTCTAAAGAAATAAGGTAAAATCATGCAAATGCGATCAATCACTCGGTTAAACCAACGTAACAAGATGATGATGTAAGATAGAATGACAGCAAGAATGAACTAGCAAGAATGTAACAAGAACATGTTATTGGCCTTTCATGAACACGAATGTATCGAGAATGCACTAGCAATGCCACATAATCATCACTCCAGTATCTTTTGCTTATGAGCAAGTACTTCGTGAATTTCTGTGGAATATCAAGCAAGAAAGTCATGTCATGCCGTATCGTGGATCTTCACTTATTTATAGAGAAAGTACTCCCAGTGCAATGCGACGCCAGTAGCATCATACCCCATGGTTTATAATAGTATGTTTCTGGTAATCAACCGAGGGGACTAGCATAGAGCCCTTGAACACAATCAGTGCTCGATCACATCTTCAAGTATAAATCAAGCTACTTCCACGCATGTAACAACAAAGTATGGCTAAGAATGTAGAATTCAATAAGTTCATGATAACACTATTCAACGAATGAATGCTTCAATTTAATAATGCGAGAGTCAAGAATGACTTAAACAAGGTTATGCTTATGGAAATAAATCGGTAGCATAACGGTACATTTCTTTAACTTCCATTCATTATATTAAGTTTCTTGATCAATATGATAAGTCCTAGACCATTACCAAGCCATCTACAAACTTTAGAATATCAACCCTTGGGTCAAACCTCGGGTTAACTAGCTCAAGCATTGTGATGGTCAAGTACTGGGCCGTTACACTCATGTAACGCACCAGTAGTGGGTCGTTACATTAGTCTGAATCCATAAATAGCAAAATAGACTTAGTGAAATGTGACGGTCGTATATTGGGCCGTTAGATGCTCTTGACGGTCCAGTATAGATCCGTTACATTGCTAGAACTAGAAACATCGATATTGTAATCTACTAAATGGGATTTAATGGTACAACCAACTCGGCGTCCTGGTGCGAATCCCAGGCTCGCAGAGAATTACGGAGGCCTTGAAATAAGATTTCCTAGTCCATTGGAAGGAATATCTAATAGAGAGGTCCTCATGTCCAAGAATAATGTTCCTATAGTGTAAAGTGTAAACTAATGGACAACATACCGAATATGTGCCATGTACTTAAAGAAATGACTCTATAGATAGAGAGAGAATGTGTAGCAACGTGAAACCAAGATAAACTCCATCAATACATCTTTGAAAACCATGATTTAGATACAAAACTATAGAATTTTGGCACATGAAATTAACATAACTTAAAATAACTTAAGACACATTAATCATGCACTTTCGATCATGAATCAGTAACTAAACTTAGAGTCCTGATAACAGGTCCAAACTTAGCTATCTAAGCTTATTTATAGGTAAACTTTAACTGGTTATCATTCCGTCTCGGGCTGATAAAACACAGTGTCTGACGGTCTACGATAGGCGCGTTACAGTCATGTGACGGTTTATCGTAGGGCCGTTACAGTAGTGTAATGCTCCTATTAAGATGCGTCAGAGACCACAGAGTAATTAAGATACAACAGAGGTTGTGACGGCTTATCGTAAGGCCGTTAGATCATTGTGACAGTCTTACCTTGATGCGTCAGATCGTCTGCTGGCAGTAAAATAAAGTAAAGGTTTATGAAAATATAACATGCCTGGAAATCACAATACTACAACTATTCTAGACATGATAAACGAAGTATAGGCCAACTACATGCATGGGTTTTAGTGAATAGACAAGATAATATCTTTTATTTTCCATTTAGGGCTAAGAGACGCATGTATGTATAGAACTATTAAAATATGAAATTTATGATCTATCATGCATGAAATCAATCCAAACAAGAGGGCTTTTATCTTAACAAGATGTTTTTGCCAATCATGAGATGACATATCTCTTAACTAGTCTTTAAGCTTCTAATTTGAGTCTGAAAACCGTGCCCTAGTTCTCCTTTTCTCGTGATTTTCCAACAATTTCCTGCTGCTCTAACTCCACGACCTCTTGACCTAAAGATGTGAAATTTTGAAGGTAAGAAGATGAAACTAAGGTGAACAAAAAGTTTTAAAGGATTGAGCCCTAATTACCTCATTTAGACGTCCTAATCTCTTGATCTTTAGGGGTCTTGCGTTTAGTTTCCTAGATTATTATAGTCGAACCAGTAACTTTGGAAGCTTCAATCTCCTTGGTTGCTTGATCTCCTAGCATGAAATTTGAGGAACTATTAGTCTAAAGTATACTAAAGAAAATCTTCTAAAGAACTTACCCGAAATTATGACTCCTTACCTTGTTTCTTCACGAGCCAAAAGTAAGGGTTGCTCAGTTCAGAACTAGGTCATATTTATAGGGTTTTGGCTAGGGTTGGAGGATTAGATCGATTCTAGAATCCTTAATTTACCAGAACCTGATCCCTAAGAGTCCTTAGTAACCTTACAAGTTCTCCCAATTAGGTCTCTTGTAGATAGGATCTCAAAGATCCAATCTTTTTACTTGTTCTTCCATTCACGGAACTGACAGGGTGTAACACATCAAGACTGGTGCGTTACATAGTTGTGGCGGTCGCACGATAGACCGCTATATCCAACGTGCACAGACTTCAACATAACTCAAACTCTTTTGTTAATTATCCATTTTATTATCTATAAAAATAGTATTTATCCGTAAATAGACTAAATAACCTTCTAGAATATGGGCTAAACTTAATGGGCTTGGTCCTTAGACATTTTGGATTTTATTTAAATAGACTAGGTTGATTATTTGACACAATTGGGCCTTATAATGACTTATTAATCCAATAATCCATTTATAAATCTATTTAGCTTTTATAAATTCCTAATAAATTCCAGAAAATTCTATAAATAATCCAAAAATTATTACATAAATGCTAGGGCACTACAACTATTTTTCGCGCCCCATAGGTGTTTAAAAAACCTAGTCCCTAGGTACATCCCCTTCCATTTATGCATAGTATTCACCGTTCATTAATTTCATAGATATTGCACTTCATAAACTAATCTGGGTCACTTTTCGGGTCATTTGCTGTGTTTTATAGGTCAACGGGAGTTTTAGCACAAAGCCCATCCCCTCTGGCCGGCCGGAAGGGGTGGAGGATTAAGTTCCTCAACTTGGAATCTGGTGACTTCGTGATGTTCATCTCCGACCGTAGAGAGGGTTTAGCGGTCTTCTTCAGACCGTTCAACACCCTCCTGCGGCCTGATTCAGACCATTTAGTCCCCAGCCACGTCTTCTTCTCACGTCACTCCTCAGCACTGCATGCGGTTTGTCGTTCAGTCGTCTACATCGTTCAACGGTCTCCATAGGACCATTTTCATCCCGTTCCAGCGCTGCATCATTGGGCGAGTGTCCTCATCCGTCTCCCCTTTCCAAGGTATGTGGTGCCCTCTCCTTGCACTTAATACCTTGGTGGCGATCACAACTTGTCCATGCCTGTGAGTGATTCCTTGCTTGCATCGTTTGTCTTTTTCATGCTATTCACTCACACACACACATTCACTCTATTCCCCTTTTAGCACATTTCATATTTTGAGTTAGGGAGGGAAAGTACATATCTACATCCCCCTTTTTTGGCGATCACAGTGGGACCCCTAGTGCCCATCGTGCTTCTGACTATGTTGACCTGCTCTTCTGTCTTTGTTTGGGTGACTTTTTAGTTGTCTCGAGTTTGCCGATTTATTTTCTGACATTTTTCTATCCGGGGGTTATTTACGGTCATGTGTGGGCCGTCTCAAGGGTCCAGCGGTCATTGCAAGACCGCATATCTTTTGTCTAAGGTACGTTGATTCTCTTTGATCCTGCCATTCGTATCTCTGTGAGCCTATTAACTTCTGCGGTCCTCTGAGGGCCTTGTCTAGCATCCAGCGGTCGGACGCTAGATCGCACACTTTGGTCTCAGGTACGTTTCTGTTAATTACATCTCTGAGGATTTGTTACTTTCTGCAGTCCTGTAAGGGCCATTTCACAGGGTTCGCGGTCGTTTGTCAGACCGCCCAGTTCACTCAGGTACGCTGCTGTCTATACCATTTTAGTTTATTTCAGTTCTGTGTTGTTTTCATTTTGCTGCTCCCTGTCACTTTGCTGTCCTTCTCTGGGCCATTTATACACCCTGTGCGGTCTCCCATCAGACCACCGCTTTGCTATAGTGCACCCCGAGATTTGTATTTGTGTGTTATTTCATATCATTTCATACTTTTTTTGGGTGCCACTTATCTCCACCTTGTTGTCATTCATCTCTGCACTATTATTGCCATTGTTTGATCATTGTTGGTTAGTCTTAGGCTAGAATTTGCATGCACTCCGGTGCGCATAGGCTCATACATTTTCACCATACTAGTTGCATTCCTCCCTTGGTAGGGGACCCTCTCGTCTCCATATTCCTTGGACCCAACTAGGTGACCCTATCTAGGACCTCCGTAAGTCCCTGTGAGCCGTGGATTCCCACACGGACGCCGAATAGGTTGTACCTTACCACCCCGAGTCTAGGTTCCATCTGTGAGAAGAGAGTAAACTTATAGTCAACCAAGTCCCTATCACAACCCTATTAAGAATCCTATTATTGACAGAACCCTCATTTAATTTAAATCACTAAGGTTATTAAAGGCGAAACACATAAAAATTTGTCGCATCATTGAAACTTGGTTGATTATTGGTTGTCTCTTCTCTCCTCTTTGTTTTTGCATTTTTATTAATCATCTTCGGTTAGGTGCTTACTAGGTGTTGTCATTTCTTTGGTTAAATGTGCTCGTTGCATGTGGAGTTGCTTCACACCCACAAGATCTTCTAATAGGGGCAATTCCTCGTTCATTTCCTATTTCAACCCTCTGTTTGATTCCCCTTCTACCATGTCTTCCTACGATTTTTCTCATTACCGTGAGGACTCACTTCCTTAGGGATTTTTGGAGGACCCGCCTAGGGTCACGACTATGTAGGGGAGAGAGGGGTCCGCCCCTCCTCTTCCGAACATTGCTATTGAGGGTAGTCAACCCTCCCCCTCTGATTCTGCCACTCATAATTCGGCCAATCACATTCTCCATATGATGGCCCAGCTGGATTCGACCCAACTCCACATTCTTCGCCAAGCTTTGCAGGGGCCGGACGCCCCGTCTTTAGTTCCTCCCCAAGTAGTGCCTGCTACCGCCCCTTCTTTATCTTTGGCTAGTGGGCTAGGGGCCTCGTCTGCTGCTCCCATCGATCTTACCCTTGTCCAACCCAAGGTCCTCCGCTTCACCAATCCAGAGGTGGGCCAAGCTTCTAGCTCGGCCCATCAGATGTCCGATAAGGGGAAGACCCCGCTTTTGTCGGGTTCTTACATGGATTCTCACGGGACTACCTCTCCAACGCCTCAGGCTCTTGTAGGCTCGACCGATTTCATGCGTCCTCAAGTAGGGGCTGCCCACTTGACTCACGTGGATATGGGCCCGTCCTTGGCCCACTATATGACGCCCTGACTCGTAAACCCGGTCCAGTCGTAAAGACTCACGTCGGATTTCGATTGGACGTCACAGTGAGACAACCCAAACGGTACAATTATGGTAGAGAATTTCACATAAATATTGAGACATCAATGCAGCGAAAATGAAATTACTCGAATCATCAGCTTACATTCAAATGAATTCATCCACATAGATCGAAATAAAGATGAATAATTTAATAAGTCATTTATTACATAACCAAATTTCACACACATTTTTTTTCTAACAGAACTACCTATGACAATGACTCGTAGTAAATCCAAACCACGGTCAGAACACCACAAGATCACTTCTCACTTTCTTCTACCGCTCCTCCTGAAAATGTTCAACAGGGTGAGTCTACGAATAGACCCAGTAAGAGACTAAGCATAGTCCCAGTCATAACATGGGTAAACATATCCAAAGTGATTTACGATATTTCATTTTATAAATCATTCTTAGACATAATATCAAATAGATAACATGAGATTAACACATTATAACCCAATTTTAAAATTTTGATCATAAGTCATGCTATGAACATTTTACAAGTAAAACATGTACATTAAAATTTTATTCTATCAATGAGAATTCAACATTTACAAACATTAACATACAATATAATTCGATTCATTTACCAATAGAATGATTCCATTACTAGGCGGAGTAAAGCCTCACGCATAGTGAAAGGATCCAAACAGACTTAATCTGTTCTTTTCCAAATCATCATTTGATATACCGGAGATTCATTAACAGTAAACCTTTACAGTGTAATAACAGTAAAATGTAATAATAATTCAGTAGGCAATAACACTAGTTTCAATATCAGTTCGATGAGCAGTAACAGTAGTTTCAATATCGATTCAGTGAACTGTAATAGTAGTTTCAATATCAATTCAATGCAGTAACGGTCGTTTCAATATCGATTCAATGAACAGTAGCAGTTCTAATATCAATTCAGTGAGCAGTAATAGTCATTTCAATAATGACTCAGTGAACAGTAGCAGTAGTTTCAATATCAATCAGTAGGCAGTAACAGTAGTTTCAATTTCAATTCAGTGAGTAGTAATAGTGGTAAAAAGCCAAGACACAGTGCCCAAATCACCACTAGAAGGACAGTTAGTCGGTACTCAATCACCTAGGTAAATAGTGATGAGTCTTGGTTACTGCGCAGAACCGGGAGAAGTCCTCTCCACCTTAACCAGTGGTACTTGTCCACCTCCAGGATTTCAATCTTCGTTACCCTCGGGGCCACTACAGTGTGAACCTCCCCATAGGGGCATTTCTATGACTTGGTTCGAGTCTCCCCCCTATGGTGGCAGTGTCCATTTGGCAGTAATAATAGTACGGTAACTATAAATATGACATATCTGAAATGGACATATGCCACTCAAAAATTCATGTTGTGAACACTAATTATAAAATATGCCATTACTGAAAATCTTTTTTTATTTCTAAATTTCTAAACTTATCCAATTATAAAAGGCATATATATATCAAAAATTTCTAATTATGTTTATAGAGATCAGAATACATTAAAATTTCATAGAATCAATACATTTACAGAAATGATCAAAACAGAAAATTATCATAAATTTTCAGACAGTATTTATAATTTTTATAGGACTATTTATATTTCATTTATACATCAAAAATTTCTAATTCTGTTATCTGAACTCAGAATATATTGTAATTTCAGGAAACTAATACATTTACAGGAAACATCATAACAGAAAATTTCCATCATTTTACATACAGTAATTATAATTTTTCTCTAATTACATATACTCCAACATGCATCATAAATTGACTAACTTTAGCTACCAATTTCAGAAGGCCATTAAAAGTTTACTAAAAATTAAATTACTATGCAACACTACACATAAAAGTTTTCATAATTTTTCATACAGGAATTCAAATATTTCAGAATTATTTAAATTCTTCTATATGTGAAAAATTAACTAAATATATCCACAATAGTCAGAAAATTAAATAAAATTTTTAGAATATTGTTCCAAATAGAAGTAGCATATAGGACAATATTCACTATTTTTCATTCAGTATTTAGAATTTCTAGAATTTTATATCAGTTTCTAAGATTTCCAATAATAGCTTCTAAATAGAGAAAATTATTCAGAATGCTTAAAATGACTAAAATGTATTCAAAAGTAACTTATAAACATCAAATATTAGTTCTGTAACTTTCTTAGAATTTTTCACAGACTATTAAGATTTATTCAATTTTTAATTATTTGTTTAAACATTAAAAATTATATAAGTCAGGACTCAGTGATCAACATAAGATGCAAATTTAACCAATAAGTTATAACACGCATGTAAGTCTTCTGATGAAGTTTCACAATTTTCTATGCAGTATGTCTATTTATCCCATAATTTTATTCTTCAAATAAAATATTAAAAATTCTGTAATTCCATCCACAGATATCTAAAATGACTGATATTTGCAAAACATAGTACAAGCAATGGAATAAGCATACTGTAAAATTTTAAGATTTTTAGGAAGGTGATATCTAATTTCTATACAATTCTCTATGTTTCTGTCATGTATTAAAAATTCATTAACAAAAATATCGTGATCCTAAAATGATGAAAATTATCCTACACATGGATCTTACAGTAACATGCATTTATAAAATTTGTGGTGATTTTACATCACCCCATTAACCTTATTGTATAATTAAACCCCTTTATAATAATATCAAAATATTCCTAAATGTAAAGATAATTTGAATCAGGCATGAAAATTTTTACAGAGGTCTTAGAACATCAGATCCCATGATTCTGAAAGTTTCTAAATTTACCATGCACCGATATTAATTATAGTGTATTAATTACTTGATTTATCCTTAATCACATGCCTCAATATTAATGATTTGATACTAATCCGACTAAGATATAATCACACATAATGAAACAATGATCTCTAGACTTAACTATCTATAGAGATGCTAATTATACACCTTAAACCATTTTAAATATGTTAATTCATGTTAATCCATAGGATTAAATGTTAAATCTCTTACTTTAATAACGCTTAAACACCTCCTTAATTAGCCTTCCTCCCCCTCCTTATGTACTTCACGTAGCCATCTCTCAAAGGAAGTAAATGAGGCCCTCTACCCAGCTATTTATAGGGGATTTCTTCTAATCCATCTTAGCCATTGATTTAAATCAATGGTGGAGATTAAATAATTATTTTAGTATCATTTAATTAAGATTTGACATTCAAACTTCACCAACTCACTCAGCCCATTCTTTTGACTATCCCATATTTTTCATTTTTTTATATAGGGCACATGGGCTTGGACTAATAGAAGGAAATGTAATTAGACTAATGAAAAAGGTTTAAATAAATAAAAAAACATTTTTTGAAAAAAGTCGGAAGCAGTCGAAAAGGGGGGCGGGCGCGGGCCCGGGGCCCACGCAGGCCCGCCAGCCCACGCACGGGCCCGTGGGCGGTCGCAAGCCCGTGCACGCCCGCGTCGGCGGTCTCCCGCCCTTTTTAAATTTTTTTTCATTTTTACCTTCTCATTTTTTATTTAATCTTTTATTTTTTTTTCTTTAATAATTAACCCTCTTCTTCTTCTTCTTCTTCTTTTCTTTGTTTAATCTTTTCAATTTTTTTTATTTTTTTTCCACTTAACCTTTAAATATGGTTCTTTTTTCCTTCTTAATTTTTGAATCTATTTAGTTTCATTCTTTTCTTTTTTTTACCATAGCTTAAATAAATTTAATAAGACTAATAATTTAAATATTTAGAAATAATCAACTTTTTATAAAAATAAAATACTAAACTATAAATTTGTAGGGCATTACACCCTCTCCCCCTTAAATAAAACTTCATCCTCGAAGTTTGGGTTAGATCACATATCGAACAGTCAATGGTACTTATTCTTTATCTCTTCCTTTGGTTCTCACGTGGCCTCCTCATACGAGAAGTTCCTCCATAGTACCTTTTGTGAGGTCCTCCGCCTGATTAGCATTCTCTCTAACTAGCGCAAACACCCGAGCCGGTGCTCGGGGTCTCCCTACGGGTCCCGCTACTGCTGGTCTGGCTGCTACTGGAGCTACTACTGGCTGCATCATCTTCGGACAATCTCAGATCATGTTGCTCTTCTCGCCACCACGAAGACACCTACCGGTGGTGATCCATCATACTTCCCCGCCATGTCTCTTATCGCAGTGTTTACATTCTAGTTTATCGTTGTCTCTTGCTGGTGGCGTGATCTTCCATGTCACGAACGATCACGACGAATTATCCAGCACTCTTTTGCCATTGTTATTCCGGTGAAATGATACAGATGGCCTCTTTGTCGAAGGCCTCTTAATATAATTCCATGTCACTCTCTTGACGGCATGTCGCGCTGTAGCGACCCGGATCCCGGATACCAGGTATACCCGGTAGGACTACCGAATACACGTGATACCACTTGGAACCCGCGAGGCCTCCCAAGAGCGGGAAAGCTCCGAAGGGATAAAGGCATGTGTAGAGTACATTGAAGCCACAGACATATAACAGAAGTAATTAAATTTCATTAGATAGGCTTGCTAAAGTAGCAGAAATAAAATTACTTTTTAATTAACAGTTTCAATTTAACAATTATATACCAGAGTCAAGTCCAAAGCTAAAGACAGCAAGTCTAGCACAGTACAGTCGATAAAAAAGAAAGACGTACCGTGAAGTCGGGGGAAGCCCGACGCAGGTACCAGCTGGCCACAATGACACGCCACGAACAAGCGCTCCAGGAACCACGCAGAACCAGAACGAAAGACGTCACCCCACCTGAAAAGTAGGGGTGAGCCTCGTGTCACTGGCTCAGTAGGGGTCATGCATATCCCCACTGAAAAACACGCAGTAACACGGAACAACAAAACAACAGGAAAAATAGTAGGTGTAGCAAAGCGGGAAAACTACACTACAAAGTTGTAAAGCTACTCTAGAAGCCGTCGAGAATAGATGGGGAGTAGGAGTAGGGAGCAAGTAAGAAAGGGGAAAAACCAGCGTCAGACAAGTGGCGGCCGAACTAACCTCGGTACCCCAAACTACTCCAAGCAGCGATAGAAGGGCGACTCTGATCTAACAAAGTCAGAAGTTACCGATCTGCCAACTCGGCACCAGGCCTAAGACGAAGACATGCACGAACAGACAAAAGGTCTAGAAAAGATCAAGACAGACGATGGACAAACACGACGGCACACACGACTAGAACGTCGTGTACACAACGCCACACAGAGCTCGAGTAGGGCCACGAGGGGGCTAACTCGAAAAAGGTCACGACACGCAAGAAACGCCGAGAGTCACGTGTCACATGACGGAAGCACCTCCTCACATGAATAACAGCCAGCTGCATCCACTGACGTCTTATGCTGCGCCACAAGCGTCTCGCCTACGGTACCGCTGAAACCATGGCAGAGTCGCAGACACGCGCTGAACCAAACAGGAACAACAGCCATGACAGAACAAGAGGATAAGTAACTAGTCAGGGTCACGCCCGTCGGCGTAAGTCCTCAGTCCCTAACAACGTGTGCACACACTGGCTCTAGCCTAAGCCAGGTTCTCTAGCTAGTTTTCTCCCTCGGTAGGACGCTACCGCTAGCTGGGAGCCCACGGAACTAGCTTACAAACCGCATCACGGGAACACCCCTCCGCTATCCGCTAGCGGGTCGGCAACTCAAAGGCCTTACGGCTACAACAAGCGGAGGCTCACAAGACACAGAGACTCAAAACATAAGTGCTGAAATACAAGTAGGTAAGAACGCCTAACAGCACGTACTTCGAAGCACCAACGGCAGCACAACCACTGCCGACAAACTCAGGACAAGGCAACTAGACCTACCACGTAACGATCCTTGAGTCGGACAACTCGAAGGTAAGATCGTCACTAACAGCAGAACAAGCCGCCAGTCGGTCTAATCCTAAGCCAAAAGAAATGACACTCCGCAGGAAACGACTCACGGAGACCCGAGGGAACACCGAAGGCCCTCAGACACGCCTGGACACGCAAATCGAGGTAAAACAACACCCCGAGGCATCCAGAACCAGTGTCTCGGACTGGACAAAACCGCTGAGATACCCACACACAAGGTCGCCTGTCAACCACTGGGTCAACCCGGGTTGACCGGAACCACACAACGATGACTCAAGAGTAGGAAAGAGAATCCTACCACAAGCAAGAAGACTCCTGGCCACCTCACAATGTAGTCTTAGCCCTCGTAGGGTGTCAGAAGGCATCCACGGGAAAGCGGGCAGACCACAAGGATAAGCCAAGACAGTCAGAAACAAGAACCACGGAAATTGGAGCAGAAGGACTATAACGCACCACCGTTAGACCGTTACATGAATGTGACGGTCTAACACTAGGCCGTTACACTCCAACTGTGGCGATCTACACAATCGCGCTACAGCAACGTGACGGTCAAGAGGAGAGCCGTCACACACACCGCCCTAACCAACATCTAAAACACACAAGGCACGTAACGGCCTACACCAGGCGCGTTACACCGCTCTGACGCGCCCGACCCGAGCCGTCAGGGCCAACAGGCCTCAAACTTAAAATGAAAACTCGAACCACGTAACGCGCTAGACCAGGCGCGTTATACAGCCTAACGCAGCAAAGCAGGCGCGTCAAGGCCAACCGGCTCAAGTTGAGAAAACACTGGCCGAAAGGCACGTAACGGTCCATCACGGACGCGTTACACAAGCCTAATGCACGAGGGCGTGGCCGTTTGAGCTAACGGCACAACCATCCAACTCGACCAAAACAGCACGTAACGGCCTGGGGCAGGCACATTACAATGCTGTGACGCACGGGGACACCACCGTTACACAAACCGACTCAAACGGTCAAAATCGGTCAAACTGAACGTAACGGCCTGGGGCAGGCGCGTTACACAAGACTGACGCACAAGGGCAGGCGCGTCAGGGGAACCCACTTACCCAAAACATAAAATGACAAAATAAGCGTGACGCATCAACCCGGACACGTCAGAGAGCTGTGACGCGCCACCCCTAGGCCGTCACACTCCCAAAGCCACGAAGAACTAAAAAAACCCAGACGCTGTGACGGTCTGTCGTAGGGCCGTCAGAGACCTCTAGCGGTCACTGAAATGACCGCTACACCGGTCACGGCGGGAAAATAGTGGATTGGCCAAATCGAACCGTTCCACACCCCATTCACGCCGAAGCGCAAGGGAAACAAGACTAGACGATGAAAAACAACACTAGGAGGCTAAAAAGCCCACATGCACGCAATAAAACGCTAGATCGGGGCGATTTAGACAAATCGACCCTCAACGAGTCACCGAGGTTCCCAGACTCCTACCGGCCTCGAATGACCACCGATCGACACGAAACTAGCATGGATGGGATCTAGACATCCCAGCGGTCAATTTGAAACTAACTATGCCGCGAATGGTTGCCGTTTTCCAGCGAACCCTACAAAACCCGAAAATCACGGTTTAGGCAAAACAAGCCAAAACTCAGCCGTTTCCGTGCCAAATGACGTGCGATGGCAGGGAAAACGAGCAAGAAGGAGTAAGGATCCGTCACCCTACCTCCACTGAAGAAACCGTGCCCCGAAGGGACAAAACCGCGTCGAAAACCACGTCGCGAGCTCAAACACCGGCTTTGAATCCACCGTTCGGGATCGCGCCAAAATCACTCCATCCTCACCCTATCGTACACCCGGTCAGCTCCACAGCATCCCCAACACGTGCCCCTAGGTCCTCCGTCTACAGCCGGAGCAAAGGAAGCTCAAGAGGAGAGAAAACGGGAGAGAGAGACGGCGGCAGCGAAATGAGAAGGGAGGAGAGAGGAAGGAAAAGAAAAAGGAAAAGAACTTAGGAATTTTCCTAATTTTTGAAAAATTCGATTTCTGGCCCTATCTCCAAAAAATATGAAAAAATAGTCAAAACGACCGGCTCGAAGAGTGCATCGTCGCTGCAGCATTCACGAGTCGAGGAACTGACAACCAAACTCACCATAGGGTTCCGTAACTAGTACGAGAGAAAAACCCACACGGCTCGTAAAGCTCAACTCAGAAGCCACAAAAGCGAACCGAAACTCACCGAAACAAATCTGAAAGATCCAATAAAGATCTACCAAGGATCCGGGGCATTACATCCTCCCCTCCTTTAAGAAATTTCATCCTCAAAATTTGAGGACTAGCAAAGGAGAAGCAGGGAAGAACAACCCAATAACACAAACACAGAAACGACACAAATCTCGAGAAACGTAGCTCAGCAGAACATCGTCACACCATAATCACCGGCACACGCTCTGGGTCGAGCACGACAAGTGGACACAAGTCCGACACCTCAGAAACAAGGCAACATCGCTTACGTCTCACCAGAAATGGAGACACGACTGCACCAACAACAGACATCGAAGAAGCGAAACGACATACACGGTGATGCGGGATGGACAAGGGGACCGACTCTACGTGGTATGGACCTCGGACTCTAGATGCGGACACGACCAGCAACACATGATGGGAGAGACACTAAGCCCGACACGGAGAGCTCCTATGGACTATACGTCGCTAACAGAAACACAAGCTCACTCGTCGTCCCAAGCGAGGGAAAGCGTGGATCGTGCGCAGTTAAGGAACCGACAGAGTTTAAGGGTAGTCGATTCACTTCCGGACTCGGATCGAGTCATGGGACGGGTTGTTAGCGCAGCAAGAGTGATATAGAAGGGGGGGATGAATAGATCACTCGCAATTTGTAGAAACTTAGGCGGAAAATAAATTCTACTGCTAACGCACCTCCTTAACCCGTACACAGAGAAATGTAAATGAGAATGAAGAACTGATCACATGGAAGCAAAGAGACAAGCAGATGAAGAGCGCAGATAACAATAGCAAACCACAGAGGAGGCACTCGATTTTTAGGTGGTTCGATTGCAGTCCGTAATCTACATCCACCCCTCACTCCAACTAGAGTGAGGATTCCACTAGACGATGCTAGATCAATGCAGACTCAGTCTGCGAACAACATGCTACCACACAGCTTGAACACCAAGGGAAACAAATCCCTCAATCAAGTTCTGCTACCCACAGAACTTGAAACCTGTTCTAGCTCCCAGCTAGAACACAACCGGAGAATCCTCTCCCTTCCTCCACACACCGGAGGGAAACTGTTAATGACAACCAGTCACTAACACCACCAGATATCACCGATCTCTCTTCCTCTGCAACTCAGAGGGAAACTGGAGTAATACTCCCTTCCTCCACACACCGGAGGGAAACCAATTCAAATCACAAGGATGAACAAAATGAAACAAAAACAAAGTAGAAACAAAAACCAATGAAGAAGAAATCGGTTCTGAAACCCAATACAAATGTAGCTTCAAATGAAGCAATTCATCAATCCACACACACTGCTCTAACTCTCGAACAAACTCCTCTCAGATCTGGAACTCTCTGCTCTTTTTCTTTTCTGGATCGTGCAGACTCTCACCAATGGCTTCTGCTTTTTCTTTTCACGATCAAGCTTCTACTGAAGGATGAAGCTCTATATTTATAGCAAATATTGGCGTGTGGCTGCCAGGTTCCCGCCCATGCACTTTTTGGCTAGATCATTTGAATTTCGACCACATGGTAGCACCTGACCAGGTTGCCATACACGTGTCATGCGCCTGTTGTCTTGGATCACGTGCCAGGTGCCAACCTCGGTTCACGTGCCCAATCATCAGCTTGAATCGCCTACAGACAGACAGATGGAATGTATATACTTAGTTAGTTCAGGCTTTAAAGACGAATGTATATACTTCAGAAACATCAACTGATTAAGTGTGTACACCGTGAGAGAGTGTACAGACTTAATGAATAAGGCGCATGTGAAAGCAGTGTATAGACTTATGAACAATGCAAACGAGATGCAATGTATAGACTTATGACCAATGCAAACGAATGGCAGTGTATAGACTTATGAGCAATGCAAACGAATGGCAGTGTATAGACTTATGAACAATGCATATGAAGGCAGTGTATAGACTTATGAAGAACAAAGCAAACAAGCCTTACTAATGTGTACACTTTACATAGCCCAGCCACTGTGTAGACTTCACGAAGCCTCACCAGTGTACATGCTTGGAACCAGTGTGGGACTCTTAATAAGACTGTGAGCAGTGTGTAGACTTGATGCTCAACGGTGATGTATAGACTTCAACATGCTTGAGCCAGTGTATAGACTATGCCAGGGTGAGACGATGCATTAGACACTTGGCTGTACAGACTTGCAACGTTCTGAATGAAACGATCGGCTGTTGAACCGATGTACAGACTCTGAATGTAAAGGCAGTCTGTATAGACTTGAATCGCTTGAAGCGATGTACAGACTAGATGAAGCTCAAGCAGTGTATGGACTTGTGAAGGCTTCAACGTTGTACAGACTAGGTGAAGCTCAAGTGAATGTATAGACTTGATGAACCACTGTGGATGTGTGGACTTGAGCGAATGAAGCCGATGTACAGAGTTGCCTAAGACGCAGCATGAGACGCTGGCTGAGACGGACGTTGTACAGACTTTGAAGTGCAGTTCAATGTATAGACTTGAACGAATGAGGCCGATGTACAGACTTGCCTAAGACGCAGCATGAGACGCTGGCTGAGACGGACGCTGTACAGACTTTGAAGACTTTGAACGTTTGAGCAGCATGCAATGTACACACTTAGTGATGTACAGACTTGTCCAGGAAAGCGTAGGGAAATGTTGAGTGTATGGACTTGGCCAAGCGTAGGAACAGATGAGGAGTGTACAGACTTGGCGTTGTATAGACTTGGCTTTGAACGCTTGGGCTGAAGGCAATGTGCAGACTAAGCGATGTATAGACTTTGCCCAAGGAACCGAATGTATAGACTTTGCCACAGTCTAATGTACATACTTTGCAGAAGTGAACGAGCCAATGTGTAGACTTCAAAAGAAGCAGTCTGATGTACAGACTTCAAGGATTCTAGACAATGGACGCTATACAGACTTGGACTCAAGGAATGTATATACTTAGCATGAAGACTACCAGTCTATGTATAGACTTTGCTGAAGCTATCTCTGAAGCAATGTTCAGACTTTGTGCAATGTATGTACTTTAGTGTGTGCGAGCCTGTTGACAAGCAATGTGTAGACTTTGATTGTGTAACGCAGGCGATGTACAGACTATGCAAACATGACACTGGGCGATGTATAGACTTACACTATCGGGTGTTTAGACATCAAGAGAATGTAGCAGCCAGTGTATAGACGTGAAACTTGGAAGGATGTATAGGGTTGAGGTGAACTTGTTGTGCCCCTTGTGCTTTGTTGATGATGTGATGTTTTAATGATAGCAACATGAATGAGTCACCACATTGTCTTGAATATGTACGCATGTGTATGCTTGAGTCATGCTGTGATATATTGGCTTGTGCTTGATTTCTGTTCTGTGCATTGCTTCTCTGCTGATATGTTCATACATTGTCTTAGGCTAAGTCTATACAGACTTTAGCGTCTCATTTAGCATCTAAGGCAAAGTCTACACATTGGCTAAGTGTGTACATCGCTTACATTTCTTGAGATCAAGTCCATACGTTGCACTGTTTCTTCAAGTCCATACAGTGGCAATGTCTGGACATTGTGCTTTGAAGATCATCAAGTCCATACATCGTGAAAGTCTATACACTCCTCTTGGCCTTAGCATCTATTTTGAAGTCCATACATTGGTCTTCAGTTCAAGTCTGCACATTGGGCTTTCACGTGAAGTCTACACATCGGTCTCTACTTTGAAGTCTATACATTGGCTAAGGGTCTTCAAGTCCATACACAGTCGTATGATGCATATTGATTAACAGGAAATCTGCTATTAGGTAGTACATTGTATGTCCGTACTGTTTCTGTCATACTTCGTGTTATTCTTGTGTTTATGTCCGTGTTATTTCTTTCTTACCTCGTGTCGTTTTAGTTTTAGTACTGTTTGTGTTTTTCAACACGCCGTGTCGTCCTTTCGTACCTCATGTTACTTTAAGTTGTGTGCTGATTGACTTCGTGCTGATTCTTCTGAAGCAGATCGAATTGTTCTGATGAACTTCGAGTTGCTTCTGTATGAACCTCGTGTCGTTGGCACTTAGTTGCTCATCTCGAGTCAGTCCTCTATGTTTGCTCTTGTGTCCTCGTGTCAATTACTGTAGTTCATCGAGTTGTTCTTCTGCTTCCACCGTTTCATCACGTGTTGTTGAAGACGTGTCTATCTCATGTCTTCGTGTCGTGTTTTCTAAACCTCGTGTCTTTGTCACTTTGTGACCTCATCTCGTGTCATCTTTTATATCTGCTTGTTTAATTTCGTGTCACATACTGTTGTTCCTCGAGTCATTTTTTACTAGTGTCACTGCTTCATCACGTGTCGTGATAGCCGTGTCACTCTTCTGTCTTCGTGCTATTTTTCTCTTTAGACTTCGTGTCCTTCTCGCCTTGACCACACTCCGTGTCAATTCCTGTGTTTCATCTTCGTGTTGTCTTCAACTCGTGACGGTTTCTGTTATTTGTCTTCGTGTCGTGGTCAGCCCGTGTCGCCTCGTCTTCGAGTCGTTCATTCGAGCTATTTTGTGCTCGAGCTATTTTTCTTATGTTTTCAAGTGTTGTTTCACTTCGTGTCGTCTTTTGTTGCCGTTTGTTAGTTCCTGTTGTTTCGTTCTAACCTCGTCCAGGTCTCTTCTGATCGCGTGTCTTTCTATTGCTTCACTCTATGTTATCTTCTTCTCACTTCATGCTGTCTTCATCTGACTTCGTGTCGTCTTCGTTGTTGTGTTAATTGTGTATCTCGTGTTGTTCTCTTTTTTTACCTCGTGCTGTTTTCATCTGACCTCGTGTCATTCTCCATTTATTTTCATACTGAAGTAATCTTGTGTATCTCGTGTCATTCTCAGTACAGTGCATCTTGTATTGCTTTCATATACCTCATGCAGTTTTAGTTATTGTGGCCCTGAGTCTTAATCGTGTTGATTCCTTGCAGAAGAAGGTGGTCCGAGGAAATATTCCCCAGTGACTGGGCAGCACGTGATCCGAGGTGCCTGGCTCGTGATCCAAGGGTGAACGAGATACCAGGATGCTGCCACGTGGTCCGAATACTTAGGGCTGGAAATGTGGAGGTCACACGTCGGGGCTGCTGCTGCTGCTACTGCTGCTATATATATGAGCCTTCTTCCACAGAAGAAGATTGATCGAGTTGGTGACAGGTGAAGTCCATACAGAGAGCCACGATCCAGACAGAGAAAAAGAAAAGAAAAAGAAGAAGAGAAAGAGAGTGAGAAAGTGAAAGAAAGAGAGATTGAGTGAGAGATCGAGATAGCAGAGTGTGAAGAGAAGAAGAGAGAGCTAGAGTGATAGAAGCTTCAACTGAAGATCTGTTCCTGCTGGACCGTGGATCAAATCCAGGCCAGCCAGCTCCTGCGAGAGCCACATTTATTTTTATCTTTTTCAACTTTCTGTTGCTGGTTTTGTTTTTCTTTTGAACTATTCATTTGCTGTCCTTCCGATCCTCTAGTGTGAGATCGGGTTCCCTCCGGTGTGGAGGAAGAGAGACTTGCGTCTCTGGTTGCCTTTGACTGAGTGTCATTGGTTGTTTCCCTCCGGTTGGGAGGAAGAGAGGTCCGAGACCTCTAGTTTGCAAGTGACTTGGTGTCACTTGTGTTTCCCTCTGGGGTTCAGAGGAAGAGAGACTTGGGTCTCTAGGTTCCCCTCCGGTTTGGAGGAAGGGAGGTTTGGTCCTCCGGTTCTGGGCTTGTGAGTAGCAAGTCCAGGGGTTCCCTCCGAGTCTGGAGGAAGAGAGACCGTGTGTCTCTGGTTTCCAAGTGACTGGGAGTCACTTGGGGTGTCCCTCCGGTTGGGAGGAAGAGGGGAGTTTGTTCCCCTGGTCAAGCTGTGTGGAAGCACCTGTTGCAGACTGAGTCTGCGGTTTCTAGCGTGAGCTAGTGGAAGCCACACTCGGGTTGAGTGTGGGGTGGATGTAGGTCTGCTGGACCGAACCACCTAAAAACCCCTTGTGCACTGTGGTTTGACTTGTCTATTTGTGCTTCCGCTAGGTGATTACATAGGGGCGCTCCATGTGTTTGGCTTCTGGTTGAGCAGAAGAGTTTATTAGTTTTCAGATTGACTAAATCTGTCTTAGTTGCACTCCAGTGACCTCACTGTGTGTTTGGTTAATTCCACAACTGCCATTTAGCCTTCAAGTTTGCTTAGTTTGCGAACTAGAATTTTTAGTGAGCGAAATTTTAACTGGGCGAAAGTTTTTTTTTTTAAGTCATATTCATTCACCCCCCCTCTGAATACTGCACCGAACATATCAGAACTGACTTTGAGTATTGAGACCAGTGTATGGACTTCAGTTAGAAAGTGCCTGATGTACAGACTAGAAGAGGATATGCCAATGTACAGACTAAATGGATCAAGCTGGTGTATAGACTTTGTGCCCAAACTATCAATGCTCTGATGTGTCGACCCACCCTTACTGATGAGTCGACCCACTACTGTTCATATTAACCAAACAGTGTAGATAGAATCAAGATAGCATGCTTATCTGACAACCAAATGAACTGTACTCACTCACATGATGAAACATCATTAATCTAGAGATAGAAGATTGATTTATAGTGTGAGACATCATCAAAACCATAGGGATGCAACAATCTCCCCCTTTCTGATGATGACAACACTATGAATCAAGTAATATCAAGTTTCAGCAAGAGATTTATATCAGCTGCAACAAACATATTAAATTCAAGGCATGCACATGCAGATGAATTATACAAACCCTAGAACACACTCTCATATCCCCCACAACTCATAACCATATCTTCCACGAAGCAACATGACTCCCCCAAAGCTCAAGACAAATCCAAGACTCACTGATATTGCAGAACTTCTCACTGAAATTGCAGACATTGCAAACTTCTCTCCCCCTTTGACATCAGCAAAAAAAACTACAGAATGTATGACAGTGCTGGAAACATGAAGAATAAGAGCAGTAATTTCATAGTGTAGACAATCACTAGGAGGTCTTAAGAGAATAAGTGAGTTTCTAATCTCAAGAGAAGATTCTTTAGATTCCAGTACACAATAGAGAAGTAGAATGATTGACAAGTTTATCAGCATACATAGTGGATGATTTAGAGCAGGAGTTCACAAGTATGGTCAGATATAGCTGATCATTCAACTATCCCACAAGACAGCAAGAGACGAAATCAGAGAGGTGTTCTCAAGGTATTGAAGACAAGCAATCCATTAGTTGCATAACAACAAGGAATTTTTTTTTGTTGGAGATGATTTTCAAGAAGATCAATGAGTAAGTTGGTAGTTCACTCCTTTGACATTAGAAAGACACCTGGATTAGAGGCCTGAATCTCCAGTTACTCAGAGTGAGTACCTCATTACTTCCCTTTTTTTTTATTAGGGAACAGAGATAATAACTGTGGCTTTTGACTTGAGGAAACACCTTGATCAGAGGTCAGAGTCCCCAGTTACTCACCAGCAAGCCACCATTGCTCTGTCATGTCTTTTCATTCATTTTAAGCATTTGACACCTCATGATATGGGAGAAATATTCATTTCATTGATGAAGCTCCCGGTTTCTCAGTGATCAAAACAGAACAGTTTTGTTCAGTTAATCCCTTGAGTTAAAGAGATAGAATGATTGAAAACAATACCAAAAGGACTATTTCTTGAATTGAGTCTTGAAGTCTAGATTTCAAGTTGATTGGGTCATATATCAAGACATACAAGTTTTTGGCCTGAACCAGAATCAATGACAATGTAGGAAGATATACTTTATGCAATTAGTCCAGATCTCTGAAGAAGTACTAAAGGAAAGATTCTAATCTGGAGATTTGAGTCACTGACTTATAGACTTAAGAGATAAGTGACACTCTACTGTCTGAGAGAACCACTCTAGATCAGTCATGCAAGACCAACAAAGTTACACATCTGGACAGCCCTTTTGAATCTGTCAAAGAACTTCTCTTCTCACATCACAACTCAGCTCCCCCTAAGACAAAGCATTCCTCAATAAAACATTCCAGCATAATCTCAAAGCTTCCCCTTACTCAAAGCATTCCTGAAAGCTAACCAGTAGGCATTCTGAACTCCCCCTTAAACCAACATGAAAGAAGGTTAAACATCAGACAAACACAGCTCCCCCTCACAACAAGAACATGCTTCATAATTAAGACAATTTGTATAAGCCTAATTCTCTTCTCAATGTGGTGAATTTTTCATTATCCAGAGATTTTGTGAATATGTCAGCAATCTGATTATTTGTGCCTACATGAATCAGTTCAAAATTATTCTTAGACACCTCATCTCTTATAAAATGATGTCTTATCTTTATGTGTTTGGTTCGTGAATGCAAAACATGATTTTTAGCAAGATTGATGGCACTAGTATTATCACAATAAATTGGTGTGCACCCCAGGTCTACGTGGTAGTCATGAAGCTGGTGTTTAATCCATATTACTTGTGTTCCACAGCTCCCTGCAGCCACATATTCAGCTTCTGAAGTGGAGAGGGCCACAGAATATTATTTCTTGGAGCCCCAAGACACTAAACACCCACCCAAGAATTCACAATGGCCACTAGTGTTTTTCCTGTCTAGTTTACATCCTGTATAATCAGCATCTGTGTATGCTACTAAGTTAAGTGTGTGAGATGCAGGAAACCATAAACCAAGAGAGTTACTAGCTGACAAATATCTGAACATTCTTTTAACTGCAGCTAAGTGTAATTCAGTAGGTCTAGACTGATACCTTGCACACATTCCTACACTGAATTGTATATCAGGTCTAGAGGCTGTCAAGTAAAGAAGTGATCCAATCATACCTCGATAAAGTTTGGCATTTACTTCTTTACCTGTCTCATCTGCATCCAATGAAGTATTGGTGCCCATGGGTGTAGTAATGTGCTTTAAGTTTTCCATGCCAAACCTTTTGAATAGTTCCATTGAGTATTTGGTTTGGTTGATGAAGCACCCATCTTCTAGCTGCTGTACCTGCAATCCAAGAAAATATTTTAGTTCACCAACCAAGCTCATTTCAAATTCAGCAGACATCATGGTAGAAAATTCATCACATAGTTCATGCTTAGTTGATCCAAATACAATGTCATCTACATATACCTGAACTATGATGAGATCTCTGTTTATGCCTTTGGTGAATAAAGTTTGATCAACTTTACCTCTTTTGTAGCCCTTGCTGATCAGAAATTCAGACAGCCTTTCATACCAAGCTCTTGGAGCCTGCTTTAGACCATACAAGGCTTTGTTTAACCTGAAAACTTGGTTAGGTTGAGGAGAATATTGAAATCCAGGAGGTTGTTCAACAAAAACTTCTTCCTTACTGACTCCATTTAAAAAGGCACTTTTAACATCCATTTGTTGGAGTTTTATATTCTTTGAGCATGCAAAGGCAAGCAACAATCTTATAACTTCCATCCTAGCAACAGGTGCATAGGATTCATCAAAGTCTACACCAAATTCCTGAAAGTAGCCTTTGGCTACTAATCTGGCCTTATTCCTCGAGATGATTCCATCTTCATTCATCTTATTTTTGAACACCCACTTGGTTCCTATGATATTTATACCATCTGGTCTTGGGACAAGCTCCCAGACATTATTCCTTTCAAACTGACCTAATTCCTCACTCATAGCATTGACCCAAGCTTGATCAGCTAAGGCCTCTTCTACTGTTTTGGGTTCAATTTGTGAGACTAATGCAATTAAGTCATCATTATTCACATTTCTAAAATGAGACCTAGTCCGGAGAGGATCTTCAGGATTGCCTATGACTTTATCTAAAGGATGGTCTTTAAGAAATCTGATATTTGTTGAACACTCACCTGTTTCTCTTGGCCCTTCCTGATTGGGGGAATTTGTTTCTCCACTTGCCTGAGTCTTCTCTTCTTCCTGTTGGTCTTCTAGAAAATCTCCACCATGATTGGAATCCCTGTCAAGATTTTCAATATTAGAAACATCTTTCTTTTCACTAAAAAGGATGTGTGGAGACTCTTCCACTTTCTGATCTGATATGTTAAATACCCTATATGCCCTTGACACTTCAGAGTAACCCAAGAATATTCCAGGTGAACTCTTGGCTTTAAACTTGTCTAAATCTTTCTTATCATTGTTATGAATAAAATATTTTGCTCCAAAAATTCTGAAATGAAACAAGTTTGGTTTCTTACCTTTTAGAAGCTCATAGGGTGTTTTCTTGTGTATGGGTCTTACCATGGCCCTGTTGATTATGTAGGTTGCTGTATTGGCCGCTTCTGCCCAAAACCTTCTAGGTAATTTACTTTCAATCAACATGGCTCGGGCCATCTCCACCACTGTTCTATTTCTTCTCTCCACAATCACATTTTGTTCAGGTGTCCTGGGAGAAGAAAACTTGTGAGTTAGTCCTTCTTTGTCACAGAGATCAGTAAACATGGAGTTTTCAAACTCACCTCCATGGTCAGATTGAATAGAACTAACCTTGTACTTCCCTTCTTGTTTGACCTTATTGAAAAATAGATTAAACTTTTGAAATGCATCACTCTTATTTGCTAAGAAAAATATCCATGAATATCTAGAGAAGTCATCTATGATGACATAGCCAAACCCGTTTCCATTAAGACTCTAAGTTCTAGTTGGACCGAAAAGGTCCATATGAAGAAGTTCCATTGGTCTAGAAGACAATGGCTCAGATCTTAATTTAAAAGAATTTCTGGTCTGTTTGCCTAGAGCACATGCATCACATGCTTTTGATATTGAGTTGAATTTAATTCTAGGCATGCCTCTAACTAAATCATGCTTGACCAATTTATTTAAAGTTGAAAAGCTAGCATGACCTAGACGTCTATGCCATTCAAAAGCATCATTTTCAGAATTGGCAGATAAGCAAATAGTAGATTCAGATTTCTCATCTAAGTCTACAATGTAGACATTATTAATCCTGTTGGCTACAAATTTAACCATGTCAGAATTTGTTTCAAGGATTTTACATGAACTATCATCAAATACAACCCTGTGACCCCTGTCACATAATTGACTAATGCTAATCAGGTTGTGTTGAAGCCCTTCCACAAGTAAGACTTTTTCAATGGAGTTTGTGGAAGACTTACCTACTGTTCTAACTCCAGTTATTTTACCTTTGTTCTTTCCTCCAAACTTGACCAGACCCCCTGGCTTCATCTCTATCCTGCTAAACTTGGATCGGTCTCCTGTCATATGCCTGGAGCAGCCACTGTCGAGGTACCACTTGTTGTCTTCAGCTGCCAGGCCGACCTACACAGATACATCAAGCAGAGTGATTTGGAACCCAAGATGAGTTGGGTCCAATGACATTGTTCAAATCTCTGATCAAGTGTTTAGGTATCCAGATTTGTTTCAGCATGGTTTTCTCTGGCACCTTCCTTTCTGGTTTATTAAAGTTGAATCCAGCTGAACTGGAGAAGTGAGTTCTATTCCATTCATTAGTCTTCCTATTCCTAGGAAATTTCCTGTAGGCTTGTTGATTAGCATATCTTTGACCATGAAAGTTATTTCTCCAGTAGGTCCTGTTTGGACCCATCTGATTGTTTTAATTCCAGCTCTTATTCTGATTTACTTTCTTGGTCCATCTACCATTTGTGTTCTGGTGAGTGGGCTTAGTGTTATTCTTCATAAAATTCATTCCTATCTTAAATGGTTGTCCAGTACTGGTTTTTGTGTTTTCTTTAGGACTTTGAATTCCCTTAGAGCTGTTTGAGCTGGATGGTGTGTCTAGCTTTTCTTTTCCCTTCTCTGGGCAGAAGGTGATGGTCTTGAATTGCAAGGGTCTCTTGTTGGTTGGGTCATAGCCTAGACCTTCCTTATTGAAATTGACCCTAGTCCCTAGTATAGCATCTAAGCTAGTCTTTCCTTGGATAAACTTTTCTAAGACTTTCTGTTTGTCTTCCAACTCCTTTTGAAGGGACTCAGAATTTTTTAGGAGTTCAACATTCACTTTCTTCACAGTTTCATATTTCTCTGAATTCACTCTAATTTCATTCATGCTTTCTTCAATTTTAGTTTTGAATTCATTGAGCTGTTTTTGACTTTCTTGAGTTTCTCCCTTGAGCTTATCATTTTCTTTCCTTTGTGAGGTCATTTCTTGTAGTTGTTCTTTTAGCTTCTCATTTTCCTCACAAACTAGAGTTTGTTCTTCAACATTTATGTTAAATTTTCTTTTCAGAACTCTGTGCTCTTTGCTAAGAGAATTAAATTTATCTAGCAAGTCACCATAAGCATCCTTCCAGTCATCAATTGAGAAATTTTCAAAAATATTTATTACCTCCCTTTCAATGTTTGCCATAAGGCAAATTCCATCTTCATATTCTTCTGAGGAAGCTTCTTCTAGGTCTTCTTCTTCCTCGCTCCATGTGCAGACCATCGCCTGTGGCTTCTTCTTCTTCTGCACCTTTATGTTTTTCTTCTGAAGATAGGGACCCTTCTTCTGGAGGTCTGGGCATTCGCCTTTCATATGTCCCTGTTTGTTACAATTAAAACAAGTCAGTCTCTTAGGATTTCTATCCCTGTAACTAGTAAATTCAGCACTCTTGTTGAAAGAGTGTGGCTTCTTCTTCCTAAAAGTCTTTCCCTTTTTCTTCAAAAATTTTCTGAACTGTCTAGTGAGCATTGCCTGCTCCTCCTGATCGAGATTTGACAACCCTTCAAGCTCAGACTCAGACTCGGGGCTACTACTGCTGCTCCCGCTGTTGCTACCCTTATTGCGGGATGCCCTTAGAGCCACATTCTTACCCTTCCTCTCACTTCCTTCTCCACCTCCTTTGAAATTCATCTCATATGTCATAAGAGATCCTATGAGTTCATTCACAGTCAAGATAGTTAGATCTTTTGACTCCTGAATCACAATGGCCTTAGTGTGCCATGCCGGGGATAAAGATCTAAGGATTTTCCTGACTATATCTGCCTCAGCAAGATCCTTCCCTAGCCCTTTAAGTGTGTTAGTGATTAAGGATAACCTGGCATACATTTCGGTTATATTCTCATCTGCATTCATCTTAAACATTTCATACTTAGAAGTGTAGAGATTTACCTTCGAGGCTTTCACTTGAGTTGTACCTTCATAGATCAATTGTAGCTCATCCCACATTCGCTTGGCAGTTCTGTATGCAGATATACGGGCATATTCCTCTGGATGAACAGCACACTGGATGATGTTCAGCGCCGTCCAGTTGAGTGAGGAGAGCTTGACATGGTCATCTGTCCAAGCGTCCTCGTTTGGTGGCAGATCATATGGCCCCACCGTGATTACTCTCCACAGTTTATGACTCTGAGCCCTGATGAACACTTCCATCTTGTTCTTCCAAAATAGATAGTTACTACCATCGAAATAAGGAGGGCGACTAATGGATTGACCTTCGGCCATGAAGGTTCTAGGACCACTAGCATTTCCTTGACCGTTCGTCCACATGGCGTAAACCTGCTCTGATACCAATTGTTAGCGCAGCAAGAGTGATATAGAAGGGGGGGATGAATAGATCACTCCCAATTTGTAGAAACTTAGGCGGAAAATAAATTATACTGCTAACGCATCTCCTTAACCTGTACACAGAGAAATGTAAATGAGAATGAAGAACTGATCACATGGAAGCAAAGAGACAAGCAGATGAAGAGCGCAGATAACAATAGCAAACCACAGAGGAGGCACTCGGTTTTTAGGTGGTTCGATTGCAGTCCGCAATCTACATCCACCCCTCACTCCAACTAGAGTGAGGATTCCACTAGACGATGCTAGATCAATGCAGACTCAGTCTGCGAACAACATGCTGCCACACAGCTTGAACACCAAGGGAAACAAATCCCTCAATTAAGTTCTGCTACCCACAGAACTTGAAACCTGTTCTAGCTCCCAGCTAGAACACAACCGGAGAATCCTCTCCCTTCCTCCACACACCGGAGGGAAACTATTAATGACAACCAGTCACTAACACCACCAGAGATCACCGATCTCTCTTCCTCTGTAACTCAGAGGGAAACTGGAGTAATACTCCCTTCCTCCACACACCGGAGGGAAACCAATTCAAATCACAAGGATGAACAAAATGAAACGAAAACAAAGTAGAAACAAAAACCAATGAAGAAGAAATCGGTTCTGAAATCCAATACAAATGTAGCTTCAAATGAAGCAATTCATCAATCCACACACACTGCTCTAACTCTCGAACAAACTCCTCTCAGATCTGGAACTCTCTGCTCTTTTTCTTTTCTGGATCGTGCAGACTCTCACCAATGGCTTCTGCTTTTTCTTTTCACGATCAAGCTTCTACTGAAGGATGAAGCTCTATATTTATAGCAGATATTGGCGTGTGGCTGCCAGGTTCCCGCCCATGCACTTTTTGGCCAGATCATTTGAATTTCGACCACATGGCAGCATCCTGACCAGGTTGCCATCCACGTGTCATGCGCCTGTTGTCTTGGATCACGTGCCAGGTGCCAACCTCGGTTCACGTGCCCAATCATCAGCCTGAATCGCCTGCAGACAGACAGATGGAATGTATATACTTAGTTAGTTCAGGCTTTAAAGATGAATGTATATACTTCAGAAACATCAACTGATTAAGTGTGTACAACGTGAGAGAGTGTACAGACTTAATGAATAAGGCACATGTGAAAGCAGTGTATAGACTTATGAACAATGCAAACGAGATGCAATGTATAGACTTATGACCAATGCAAACGAATGGCAGTGTATAGACTTATGAGCAATGCAAACGAATGGCAGTATATAGACTTATGAACAATGCATATGAAGGCAGTGTATAGGCTTATGAAGAACAAAGCAAACAAGCCTTACTAATGTGTACACTTTACATAGCCCAGCCACTGTGTAGACTTCACGAAGCCTCACCAGTGTACAGGCTTGGAACCAGTGTGAGACTCTTAATAAGATTGTGAGCAGTGTGTAGACTTGATGCTCAACGGTGATGTATAGACTTCAACATGCTTGAGCCAGTGTATAGACTATGCCAGGGTGAGACGATGCATTAGACACTTGGCTGTACAGACTTGCAACGTTCTGAATGAAACGATCGGCTGTTGAACCGATGTACAGACTCTGAATGTAAAGGCAGTCTGTATAGACTTGAATCGCTTGAAGCGATGTACAGACTAAATGAAGCTCAAGCAGTGTATGGACTTGTGAAGGCTTCAACGTTGTACAGACTAGGTGAAGCTCAAGTGAATGTATAGACTTGATGAACCACTGTGGATGTGTGGACTTGAGCGAATGAAGCCGATGTACAGAGTTGCCTAAGACGCAGCATGAGACGCTGGCTGAGACGGACGCTGTACAGACTTTGAAGTGCAGTTCAATGTATAGACTTGAACGAATGAGGCCGATGTACAGACTTGCCTAAGACGCAGCATGAGACGTTGGCTGAGACGGACGCTGTACAGACTTTGAAGACTTTGAACGTTTGAGCAGCATGCAATGTACACACTTAGTGATGTACAGACTTGTCCAGGAAAGCGTAGGGAAATGTTGACTGTATGGACTTGGCCAAGCGTAGGAACAGATGAGGAGTGTACAGACTTGGCGTTGTATAGACTTGGCTTTGAACACTTGGGCTGAAGGCAATGTGCAGACTAAGCGATGTATAGACTTTTCCCAAGGAACCGAATGTATAGACTTTGCCACAGTCTAATGTACATACTTTGCAGAAGTGAACGAGCCAATGTGTAGACTTCAAAAGAAGCAGTCCGATGTACAGACTTCAAGGATTCTAGACAATGGATGCTGTACAAACTTGGACTCAAGGAATGTATATACTTAGCATGAAGACTGCCAGTCTATGTATAGACTTTGCTGAAGCTATCTCTGAAGCAATGTTCAGACTTTGTGCAATGTATGTACTTTAGTGTGTGCGAGCCTGTTGACAAGCAATGTGTAGACTTTGATTGTGTAACGTAGGCGATGTACAGACTATGCAAACATGACACTGGGCGATGTATAGACTTACACTATCGGGTGTTTAGACATCAAGAGAATGCAGCAGCCAGTGTATAGACGTGAAACTTGGAAGGATGTATAGGGTTGAGGTGAACTGACTTTGAGTATTGAGACCAGTGTATGGACTTCAGTTAGAAAGTGCCCGATGTACAGACTAGAAGAGGATATGCCAATGTACAGACTAAATGGATCAAACTGGTGTATAGACTTTATGCCCAAACTATCAATGCTCTGATGCGTCGACCCACCCTTGCTGATGAGTCGACCCACTACTGTTCATATTAACCAAACAGTGTAGATAGAATCAAGATAGCATGCTTATCTGACAACCAAATGAACTGTACTCACTCACATGATGAAACAGCATTAATCTAGAGATAGAAGATTGATTTATAGTGTGAGACATCATCAAAACCATAGGGATGCAACACGGGTCACTCTCACACTCACAGCGGTGACATGAACTCACGGGCTAGTACCTATCGCTCTCAGCAGCGGCAAAAGACCATATACTAAACTAGCAAGTGAATGTCGAGAAGTTAAGACCATTACCTCCACGCACCCGGCGTGGCATAGATAACCCCGGCCGAAATATGGACTCCCGGTTAAACAATATTACAGTAATACAATGATTTGACCCACTCCACGCAGGGAGATAAAAGGTCACATGTGGGCCTCGGGAATCACGTAAATCGGGTTGACGGGCAGCATCTTGATGTCACCCGGCGATGCCGAATTCCGCGTTTTCGTGCTTTCCGAATGGCGGGTTCTACGGGCCCGTGGGGCCCACGGACGCCGCTGTCCTCCGGATCTGTGGGGGTGCGACCCGCTGTGATGGGGACCCATGGTGGCGCGCCTCCATGGATGGCGGTCAGCCGGAAACACCGATCGGGGGTCGATCGGCCCCGATTCCCAATTCGTGGACTAGCTGCCCACGGATTTCTGGTTCTGTCCTCCGGCGCACGCTCTGGCGAGAATGGCCGCTGTGATCAATCCCGACGTCGGATCGGGGCGCATGAGCTATCGTTGGAAAGCTCTCTTGAAATCCTTCGATATAGGTTCAGAGAGATCGGCTGGATATTGTCGGAGCTGGACTTTACTGAATTTACAACTCCTATTGTATAGTACCTAAAATCTCAGATCTATAGGTGAGTTGTCTGAGAACTGCCATTGGCCGCAAGGTATATGGCTGATTCAGCCCCTAAGCTCTTCATAAAAGTTGTAAGATTTCAAACAAGGAAAATGTGGATTTTTTTTTTGGACTGATTGGAGGTGACGGTGATTTGTTATGATTTGTTTACTGGAGGGTGGTCGGATCTGGGAACAGGTGGACAGCACTATAGCTAGCTCTGAGAATGAATTTTGAAAAATAGGTGGAGGGCTGATAAAAAATCAGGAAAATTCGTGGAAGGAGGGCTTGATAGATAGAACTCTCAATAAAATTGGGAGCCCTAGAAAAAATCAAGAGGTGGATCGAAGATGCGAAACTCAGGGAAAGTGGAAAATCAGATCTGAAGCTGGCAGAAATGAACTTGGAACTTGAACGAAAATGAGAAATTGTCAAATCCAAGATTCATGACCCACCAATGTTTGTAGGACGTGGGGAACACCTCTGGAACATCCCCTCAAAATCCCACATCGATCTGAGCTCGTGGCTGACTACAGAATTTCGTGGAAGGGGCAGTAGTCGGCTGAAGATAGAACTCCGGCGATCCTGATGGCGGTGCGGTGGCAGCTCGTGGCGGCGGCGATGATGACCGGAACCGATAGGGAGGAGTCACACCTCCAGAAGGTAGCCTTCTCAGCTTCAAGGGGGAGAGGGAGAGAGGGAGAGGGGGGGTGCCCAAGTGCTGCTCCAAGGATTTTCCAAGTTCAAATGGCATTTATTCCTCAAAAATGAAAATTACAAGCATATATAGGTTACATGTTTAATCAATCCTCAACCGTTGGATCTAGGGATGGGAGATGGAGGGCTGGGATTGCATGTGACCATCCACAAAAATTAAAATTAAAATTAAAAATACAAGGGGGGTGCAACCCATTGATTAGGGAGGCAAGGGGGGGACATGGTAGGTGGGGGTGGGTTGGAATTGTTGGCATTTTCATTCCAATGTCCCCCCACTTGGCCCACCCTTCTAGAAGCCACCATTTGAATGGTTGACCGACCCCACATGGGGCCCTAGGGATGAGGTGGATCAATGGGAGGGGGCCTGGGGTCCCGTGGGGCCCAGGGGTCCCATTTTTACAAATAAACCCCTCTTACAATCAAAATTACATACCGAATAAAATGAAGTAAACACATATTAAACACAAATAAAGTCTAACTAAATATGATAAATGGGGAGACTCAAGGCGGAGTCTCCAGGCTGTCTCCGAGCCAGATGGATGCTGAGGTGGCTCGAGTCGTGCTCCGTGTGCGGTACCGGTGGCTCGGCGTATCACGCCGCTCAACTGCTCGGGTGTCCGCACCAATTCTCCCCGGGTGGGAGAAACTCGACCCTATCGAGTAAGGGTCTGCATCGCTCCCGTATCACTCCAGAAGGTCCGGATCAATCCGCTGCAACTCGCCATGTGTGATCCATGTGTCCTCGGTAGCGGGCCGTCCTCTCCATCGCACTAGGTAGCGCGGGTAGGATCCACTCCTGGTAACCGTCACCTGCTCATCCAGTATATGATCTATATGCTCACGCTGCCGTGATAAGGGGGCTGGAGGTGGACACTCAGGTGTGGGCTCACTCTCAATGGGAGGAGATGGCTCAAAAGGCTCACTAGGGATCACCGCTGGGTCCCTATATGCAACTAGATCCGAAATATTAAAAGTAGAGCTTATACCGTTTTCCTCGGGCAGGTCCACAACATATGCATTGGATCCAACGCGTTTCAACACTCTAAATGGACCGGCTCCGCGAGCTTGCAACTTCTTAACGGTTCCAGAGGGAAACCGTTCAGGTCTTACCCTGATCATGACATATTCGCCCTCTTGGAACTCTCGGTGGTGTCGGTGAGCATCGGCTAGCTCTTGGTAACGTGCATTGCTGGACTCAATGTGATGACGGATGTCATCATGCAAACTCTTAACATGCTTAACAAAAATAAAAACACACAGATGCACACACGACCCTACACAAACCTAATGTTAGTCAAACCCAATCATATGCAAGGTGGTCTAGGACATCCGAATGTATGCCATGCATGCATTTGACATAACCGGAGGTTAATGTCATGGTGGACTCCTAGACATCATACGATGCACCAATCATGGACATTGGGTTTGGATGTGGGAAATCCGGGAGCTTTGGGTGGTTTAGGTGGGCCGGGGGAACCAAAGTCTTCATTACCCCCAAATGACGGTGTAGACACGCCATTCCTGACGTCTCCTGAGAAAGTCTCATGTTACTATACAACGCCCCGCGATGGCTTACGCGTTTTGAATCACTTGAGTGCTTCCTTTTCTTGAGTCTTCTTCCGTCTTTCGGCATCCGGAATCGTCTCGTCACGGCATTCAGACGGCATCAACACTAGTCAGACGCATAAGGAGGTTCCAGAACCAAGAAGGGTGTCTGCCGGGCGGCCGCCAACGCCTGAACTGAGGACCCGGGTGGGTCTTTATGGGGGCGTCCAGGCCCCTGGACGCCCCATTCTTTAAAATTCTTTTTAATTTATTTTTCGAAGAACAAAATCAAATAAAAAATAATATATTAATGGAGGCGTCCAGGCCCCTGGACGCCTCCATAAAAACAAATATAAAAAATTAAAATGTCAGCTTTGGCATAAAAACAAAACAAAAAAAATAAAAATAATATATTAATGGAGGCGTCCAGGCCCCTGGACGCCTCCATCAACTCCCTCACGGGCGCCGCCCACCGAACGACGGTTTGTCGTGTGTGAAAAAATCTAAATTCCGGAGACGTCCAGGCAGCTGGACGCGCCCATTTCTAAATCACGAGGCGCCGCTCACAAAACCACACGTTGTGCCAAACCGCGTACGGCCGTCGGTGGGGTTCGGTGGACCTGTTTGAGGCGTCCGGGGCCCTGGACGCCTCCACAAAAATATTCTGAAAAAATAAATAAAAATAGAATAAAATATTGGTTCGGCCCTGATGGAGGTGTCCAGGGTCCTGGACGCCTCCACCCTCCGGAGCCCTATAAATTGAGGCCCACCCCCTCAGTTCTGGAGGAGCTTCTAAGAGATCCGATAGGCTGCCGGAGCCCAGAGGCTGCCGGAGCCCAGAGGCTACCGGAGTCATTTCTAACCCGTGGGGTCTTTTGTAGGTGGAGGTTCTGCCGGCTTCTCGGGTGTCCACGCTCACGAGAGGAAGGTCGTCTTCATCCACCGCCCTTCCACGTCGTCCCCACGCTGCCGGAGCTCCGCCGGATCTCACCCTCGGCTCATCCAATAACCCTTTTCTTCCCCTTTTTCTCCATAGTTCTTTACATTCATCATACTGCATCCTCTATCTCCCTACATAAGGGCGCCGTCTCTTGCATACTTCTTGCATTCATCATCACATTTTCCTCCTACTCGAGTCCGAGAGGGGTTTAAAACCACACCAACCAGGTGTGTGTCAGGTCACGATCTCGTTACTTTTATTGCAAGGAATTGTTACTACACTGCCATTTTCTAATTCCGTTCGTTTATTGTCTACTATTTTGCAAGGGGAACCAAGGAAAGCCCTCTCCGTCGGCCGGCCAAAGGGGGAGGAAGAAGCAACCCGCCATCTCCCGCTCTTGAGGTAGGCGCGATCACTTTCTTTATTTTGGGGTCTTTTGGCCCCTGGCGATCACATCTTGTTCTCGAGGCCGCGGCGAGTTACTTCCCCAATGGCCGTTTAAATTTCCGTTCTTATATTCTCTTTATATTCTGTTATATTCTGCTCATATTCTCGAGGCCGCGGCGAGTCACTTCCCCAATGGCCGTTTAAATTCCCGTTCTTATATGTTATATTCTTATCTATTCATATTCTCGAGGCCGCGGCGAGTCACTTCCCCAATGGCCGTTTAAATTCCCGTTCTTATATGTTATATTCTTATCTATTCATATTCTCGAGGCCGCGGCGAGTCACTTCCCCAATGGCCGTTTAAATTTCTGTTCTTATATTCTCTTTATATTCTGTTATATTCTGCTCATATTCTCGAGGCCGCGGCGAGTCACTTCCCCAATGGCCGTTTAAATTCCCGTTCTTATATGTTATATTCTTATCTATTCATATTCTCGAGGCCGCGGCGAGTCACTTCCCCAATGGCCGTTTCAATTCTTGCTATTTAATTTCTGCACTATTCCCGTCCCCCCGAGGTCGCGGCGAGTCACTTCCCGCTATGGCCGTTTAACCCCCATATCTTGCTATATTACATTTATCCCGCTCGCCCCGCCGGAGCAATCTCCCGTGGTGGCCCCTTCTCTTTTCTCTTATTTCTGTGTTGCAGCAAACAAAAGAGGAGCCTGCGCGCTCCGCGTCCTCTCCGCTTCCCCGAACCGCGTGACGTCGCTCACAGATTGGAGATCACTGTGGCACATCTACTGCTTCCTTTCGGCTACCCTTGCAAGTTCGGCACCATCCGTGCCTCTCCACCTTGGCGCCCGCGCGCGCCCCCGTTGTGCTCACGGCAGCACTGTCAGTTTTGATTGGTTGTTTATTTATTATATGTCTATTATTTCTGTTATTTTCCCACTCCATATCTCTGTCAGCATTTCATTGCATGCATCCATCCCTCTTTTATATCCTTTTTCATTTTTTCTAAGGATCACCCTTTCCCGGTGAAGGAAGGACTCAACGTTTGAGAATTCCTCTCAACGGACTAGAATCTCCTCCACTAGGACCTCCGTAAGTCCCCGACATCGAAGAATCTCCTCTTCGTTCACTAGGCTGGTTGTACCATTGAAGTTCCCCGGAGTTAGTCATTCCATTCGTGGTGAGATGAGAGACCCTAGCTGACACGGTGGTGAAACAAAAATAAACTAGGGTCCCTATTTTGTGTGAACTTCGGATCTCGCTAAAAGCACAAAAAAAAACCATCAAAATCAAAACAAACAAAAAAGGCGTAAAGGCATCCACTTGTTTGATAATCTCTGCTACCTACTTGCTAGTGTATGTTTTTGCGTTCTGGGAAAACTGTGAGCATGGCTCACGAGTCTTTTGAGGAGAACCACCCTAGTCGTGGTTTGTCAGCCGACCCGCGAGTCTATGCTATGGACTCGGGTCCTTCTCATGAGCCCTCGCATGAGGTGCAGGTTATTGCCGGGGACACGTCCCCACCACAGGATATCTCTTCCTTACTGGGCGTCCTCGCCAACACGGAGCTTACCTCTGAACAGCTCCGGGCCTTCCAGGCCATTCTGAAGGGGAAATCTATTTCCCCCACGCCCCAGGAATCAACTCCGGCCATCGCACCTCTCCAAGAGTCCGTGCAGGCCATTCCATCTCCTTCATTGGCACAAGCCATCCAGTCTCCCTCGCTTCAAGGACAAGCGAGCCAACAACCACCCTCATTCCAGTTCCCGTCACAATCTCAAACTCCAGTTGTTCCCCACATACCGCTTCAGCCGGGGCCAACTGTCGGCGGTCCGACAGCTCCCTCTCATTCGGGGTTCCCCCCTCAAGTCTCCGGGAGACAATTTCTCCCCCAGTGGCAAGTGCCACCTTGACCTCCAGAGGAGCTTGCTCAATCGCTCCTCAATAGGTTCAATCGTATGGATGAGCAGTTTCAAAATCTGAGAAGGATGGTGGACGTGAAAGCCACCCCGGAGGTTGCTTTCCCAATCCTTCCCGTCATTCATCTTCCTCCCTCCGAAATGCCCACGTACCGCAGATACAATGGTACCGGCAACCCCTTCATTCACCTCAAGGATTTCATGTATGAATCCTCCTATTGGCAAAACGATCGGAGGTCCCTGGCATACCTCTTTCGGAGATCATTGGATGGTCCCGCGCTAGAGTGGTTCTATTCTTTGGAGCCCCGCGAGGCCGAGAATTTTGAAATAGTCCAGAGAAGATTCTTGCAGAAATATAGGGATAGGGTCGGTCCCTCACTCTCCATTACCGACCTAGTGGCTGAAAAGATGAAACCCGACGAGGATTTTGGCCGCTATGCTGATAGATGGAGGTCTCTGGCGGAAAGAATAAGGGATACCCTCTCCGAGCCTGAACAAGTGAAGATGATTGTGTCTAATGCAACCCCACAGTTCAGACACGTCCTGGCCATGAATAAACTTACTACAATTGAGGAGCTCTATGAAAGGGCCCGGTACATCCAAACTCAGTTAAAAGACTCCCCCATTATGAACATGTTTGAGTCACCAAAGCCCAAAGTGGTCAGAAAGACATGCGCTGGTGTCCCGGGCGGAGCCACAGAAGGGGTCGTGACAAATGAGCAAGTGGGTGCGGTCAACAATGCCAACTATACAGTCAACCCAAGGCCTCCACAAATGCCCCGACTTCCCCTCCAACCAGGTCATTTCCCTCTTCGTCCTCCACCCCAAAATAATCCACCCCAGGATAATATGCCTCCATTACGTCAACCCCAGCAACAACAACCACAACCTCAGCAACAACAACCACCACTTCAGTACAACCAAGTTCCACCCCCGGGGAACTATGGTCCCCAACATCAACAAAGGAGGCCGGTCGGTCCCAAGAGAGCCTACTATCCACCATTGCCAGAAACCTTAGCAGATATTTTTAATGCCCTCATGGCATCAAACCAACTCGCCCTACCCAGAGAAAGGCCCGTGTGGCCCCCGAATGTTGATACCTCCAAATACTGCGTCAACCACAGGCAGCCAGGACACACAGTAGATTACTGCTTCCATTTCAAAGATTACATCCACGATATGAATGATGAACATCAAATAGATTGGGATGAAATGAGACGATACGTCGCCGCTCTTAAGGCTAGGAGACCTCCTCATATGCCATAGTAGCAGTTACAACAGCAGCAGCAACAGCAACCACAACAACAACAACAGCTTCAGCATGCCCCACAACAACAGCCCGACATGGGCATAATCCAGAATCCATTACCGGAGCACCAACAGCCCAATCATCAGGTTAACCCCATCTCCTCCTTCCCGGAAGTCGGGCGAGAGCAGGTGTGGCACCCGGAAAGTACCTCCATTCTTTCTACCGCCCATCCTATCATCACGCAACACCCTTGCCTTGCCCGGGTAGCACCTCTCTCTCATCAACCCGCGTCAGTATCACCTTCACCATTTCCACTACCATTACGCCCTCTCATCCGTACCTCGATCCCTTATCAACCGACACTCTCCACTATGCCTTCACACCCTCTCATCTTCTCCCACTCCCCCACTTTACCGTCCACCTCTACCACATTTACCCCTACGCCTTCTAAACCCCTTATCATCCGTCAACCATACATAACCCCGTCTTTCTCCACCGTATCACCACTAATGCCTTCAAAATCACTCATTAACCATCACCCACCTCAAAATCATTGCCCGCTTCAAGCCCTTCCCACTTCTACTTCGTCTCCACCTCCACCTTCCAGACCCCTTATCCTTCATAATCTGCGCGATATCCCCTCTACCTCCACCATGCCTCCACCTAACAAACCCCACATCAGAATCCCTACTCCCGTCATCACCCCTGCTTCATCAACCATTCCTCCACCATTACCCCTCAAATCCCTGTTAAAACCCACTATTACCCCCACAGAGGTACAAAAGCCGCAGGCAATGGTGCTCCGGAGTGGAAGGAATTTTCACAGGGTTTTCCCCCACAACAGTCAGAATCCTGAGCAATTTCAGCCAGAGAAGGATGATGGAGAACAACCAGAAAGAGCTATCCTTGGAACACAGTATGATCTATTAAAACATTTGGACAAGACGCCTGCTCGGATCTCCATCCTGGAGCTACTTCAAAGATCCACATCCCACCAGGCAGCCTTAATGGAGTACCTTCAAAGGGTCATGGTGAATGAAGACCTCCCCGTGGAGAAGATTTCGACCGTCCTGACCCCAACAGGCACACAACCGGCCATCATGTTCCACAACTACGAGCTCGCTCCCAAGGAAGCTCGAAAATATGCACTATGCATTTCAATAAAAATTAATGGGGTATCCATAAACCCGTGTCTTGTGGACACGGGTGCGTCCATAAATGTGATCTCCATGGACACCCTTCAGTTGTGTGGGGTCAACGAGGAACAAATAAGACCTTCCTCGATCACGGTCACGGCTTATGACAATAGCAAAAGGCCGCCACAGGGGATGATTATTCTGAAGGTAGAACTAGGCCCCATGTCAATTCCCACAGAATTCCATGTCTTCGACATGGATCCCACATTCAAGGCTATACTGGGTCGCCCTTACATCGAAGCCATGGACGCTGTGCCTTCCACCAACCATCAGTGCCTGAAGTTTCCTTACAATGGGAGGATTATTAAAGTGGTCAGTACACCTGTCCTTCACACAGTGGATGCTATCAACACCTCTCTGCCCTCTGTTTGGCCGTCTCATCGGCCCATATTGTCACTACTGGACGTACGTGATTCATCTCACGTTCCACTAGCACCAAAGGAGCCGGTCAGGACAACCGCAACATCATATCTCCCTTTTCACTCCAAAAGTTGGGAGATTATGAGGAACATCGGCTATCAACAGGGTAAAGGTCTGGGCACACAATTACAGGGTATGCTCAAACTGCCAAAGGAAATTAGGCCGAACCGTAGGTTTGGCCTAGGCTTCAAAGGACCGTTCAAGGCGGATTGGAAGCCCCTCACATGGACTCTATCAAACCACTTCAACAGAGGGCCCGTCGTTCAAATGGGAGATTACCCACGAGAAGCATATGGGGGATCACATGCTGTATATTTGGCTGAAAAATGTCCGAGGATCACCAAAAGAGGCAAGATCAAAGATCCAGAATGCGAGTGGAACAAATGGTTCGACATACGGGACATTTCCGTTGCACTGGAAAGGATGTTCTCGTCTCCACAGCTTGAAGGACCACCATTGATCTCCGGAATACCAGAGAATATTACCACTCTGGCCAAGGTTCCAAACTATCCTCGTCCTCGCCAGAAGGACCCTGTCATTGACGGATCTTCATCCATCCTCAACATTGCCGTCGACGGCTCATTAGCCGCCATCTTCTCCATCCACTCGTCTCAGCCTTTGTTGATATCTTCTTCCTGGGCCAGACAATTGTCTGATGATCTTCCCAGATCCCCTTCTCTGCTTACATATCTACGCAGGCTTCTCAACCCACGCTAGGTCTTCAACCATGATTTGCTCTATGAGCCTCACAATCCTCTAGCCATAACCACTTTTCTCTCTCCTCCAATCTCTTTTCACTGCTTTATCATTAAAAATGAAAACAAAAAAAAAACGTCAATTTTCAAACTCCCCAACAATACATCTTCGTTGAGAAAACCTCCTACATCTCCCACGGGTGCGTACCGCCCTGCGGACCACCCGTCCAAGGTCCGATGAGCGACCTTTTTGTTGTGACCCCTCTATGTTGATGATGTTGACACTTGCTCGATTCTTTGGCAACACCATTGTTTTGATTGATTGGAAACTGAGTTTGATTTGATGAAATTGCTCCATCAGATTGACTATGTGTTCTTTGCTTTTAATACACTGCTGTCTGCAATTCTTACTGTCATAAGTCCACACACTGCATCTCAATTAAAGTGATTATGTGTGCACAGCGTCAACGCATCATGTTACAACGTCAACGCATAAGTCCACACACTGCATCTCAATTAAGTTGATTATGTGTGTGCAGCGTCAACGCATCAATGTTACAGCGTCAACGCACCGTTGGCTTTGAACCTCAGAGTCTGTACATCCGAATTGCCCTTGATCTGGTGAAATGTATACACTCATTCACTATAGCCTTCACACATTAAAGTCCATACATTCATCAATTACTTTTCACTCAAGGCAAAGTCTATACACTGGGGTCTTTTCCCTACGTGTCTTAGGTGAAGTCTGAACTTCGATTCTGAAGCTTGAAGTCTATACAGTCCAGCCTAGTCCTACGATCAAGGCTTTAGCTACACTCAACGCTATACATTGGCTTCGCTTCATGAAGTCTGTACACTACTTCAGGAGCTTCAAGTCCACACATCGCTCAAAGTCTGTATAGAGTCCAGCGTCTCAGTTAGCGTCTCATACGCTTGAGCAAAGTCTGTACATCCACAGTGTCACTCAAAGTCTAAACATTAATCTTCTAATCCAAAGTCTATACAATGGTCTTCACACTTGAAGTCCATACATTCGATGTGCAGAGTTGATGTCTATACTGTGTCCTTGCTGTTCAAGTCTATACACTAACGGCTGAACTAAGAACCCTATACATCGTCTGTCTGCACTAGAGTCTTATGGAGTCTATACATTGCACTCGTCTTCTAAAGTCTATACACTGAAGTCTTCACATTCGCGTGCATAACATGAAGTCCATAAGTGGGCAAAGTCTGTACACTGTCCATGCTTCATGCAGCGTCAACTCATCCTTCATGCTGCGTCAACTCATCAAGTATATACAATGCTTTCCTTCGCATGAAGCCTTTAAGTGCATTATGTCTATACAATGCCACTAGGATTTAAAGTCTATACAGCCGTTGCCTCCCTAGTTGAAGTCAACACTTTGGGCAAGTCTGTACGTTGCATTCTGCCTTTACAAGTCTATACAACGATGTATATATAATGCAATGTACATACTTAACTCTTATGTCTTTATTCTTGTTGCTGAAGGGACAGGGTCGACGCCTGGAGCTTAAAGCGTCCACGCATCAGTAGACGAAGCTTTCACGATGTCTTCTATTACGTCAACGCCACATGTAAGCAGCGTCGATGCAGCAGCTAAAGAAACGAGGCAAATGGCTACTGGAATGCCTCACTGCGTTAACGCCATTAAGTGAAAGCATCGACGCAGCAAGTCAGACTGATGTCTTTAAGCACGTGAACGGAGAACTCTATACATCGGACTGAAGAAGCTAATGAGGGGCATGTGACCCCAGGTACCTGGCTCGTGATCCGAAAAGGACTAGGTATCCAGATGAGGACACGTGTACTGACACTCCATTGCATGCTGCCACATGGTCCAAATTGTTGGGCGGGAAACGTGGAGAGCACACGCCTGCTGCTGTTGCTGCTATATATATAAGCCTTCTTCCACAGAAGAAAGCTGATCGACGCAGAAGAAGAAAAAGTCTATACACTCAGCAACAGTGAGCCTTCGATCCATAGAGAGAAAAGAGAGAAGAAAAAGATACAGAGAAGAAGAAGAAGAAATAGAGAAGAAGGAGAAAAGAGAGAGAGTGAGGTGAGAGAGAGCTGATCGAGAGTGAGAGTGAGAGTGTTTGTATCTCAGTCTTGTGGTTCAAAACCAGAGCTGAGCTTTGCTCTTTAAGAGCTACATTGCTTTTGGGTTTTTGTTTTTCGTTTTGATTCTGTCTTTCATTTCCGAATGCTATTTCTTCAAGCTGTGTGTCAGCGGTCTTGCAGTGGTGGTCTCCACTGGACGGGTTAAGCTGTATTTCCCCAGCGGTTGCAGAGGATCAGATCCTCTGGTCGGCAAGCTGTAGTGCCCAGCGAAGCTGTGTATTAGCGGGTTGTTTGGCCAAGCTGTAAAGCCCAGCGGACGCAAGCTGTGCTGCGCAGCAGGAAGCCATACTCGATTGAGTGTGGGGTGGACGTAGGTCGTTGACCGAACCACTTAAAAATTGTGTGTGCAGTGTGTTTGTGTTTTTGTGTGATCTGTGTGCGATGGGATTTCTTGCTTAGCTTGTTTGATTGCATCGCTTATGATCATGTCTAGCTTTCTACCTTTTGCTTAGCTCTTTTCATTTAGACTTGTTGATGCTTGTCTAAATTCCGCTCTAGAACTTACAATAGTTTTAAATTAGGCAAGTTGATCTATTCACCCCCCTCTAGATCCACACTTAGTGGAGATAGACTGCGTCCATCTAACCCAACACTTGGTATCAGAGCCTAACTCTTCTGCAGGGACTCATCGCCCGAAGAGAATAGGCAGAGATGGATGCTCGAGGGATGACTGCCGAAGGTCACTCAAGAACGAAGCCCCCATTCTTTGATGGATCAAACTACGCATACTGGAAGAATCGTATGCAAGTGTTCCTCAGGGCTAAGGATTACGAGATTTGGAAGATTGTCAGCAAGGGACCTTATGAGCTGTCCCCGAATGAAGATGTATGGACCAAGGAGGAGATCAGAAGGTCCACGCTGAATTGGAGTGCTATTAATGCTATCCAGTGCGCTCTGCATCCTACAGAATTCTCCCGTGTGTCTGCTTGCAAATCAGCTAAGGAAATGTGGGATGCGCTGGAAGTAATTCATGAAGGTACATCTCAAGTAAGAGAGCAGAAGGCCAATCTTCTTGTATCTGAGTATGAAGCCTTCAAGATGAAGCAGAATGAGTCCATTAGCGAAATGTACGCTCGGCTGACTGTAATAACCAATGGCCTCAGAGGTTTTGGGAAACCTCAGGCAGAGAATGATGTAGTGAGGAAAATTCTGCGCTCCCTGACTCCAAATTGGCACACCAAAGCAACTGTGATGGAAGAGTCAAGGGACTTGCATAATACTAAATCTGATGAGCTAATTGGCTCACTCATGGCATATGAGATAAACATGCCAAGGATAGATGAAGCCGAGAGGAAGAAGAAGCCGATAGCGTTGAAGGCTAGTTCCAGCAAATCAACAAGATCCAGCTCCAGCAGCTCTTCATCATCAGAAGAGAACCTAAATGAAGAGGAAGATGTGACTCGATCTGAGATAGCCATGATGACTAGAGAGTTCAGGCGATTTCTCAGAAAGGGAGCAGGACGGTTCGGTCAGAAGAAATACAGTGGTGACCGAAAGGATAAAAGGTATAAGTCTAAACCTGCAAAGAAAAATGAAGCTAATGTTTGTTATCAATGCAGGAAACCAGGGCATCTGAAAATTGACTGTCCAGACATTCAGAAACATAAGGACAGGTCAAGGAAGAAAATCAAGAAGGGAAGAGCTATGATCACCACATGGAGTGATGAAGATGAAGGCTCTTTCAGCAACAGCTCAGATAGTGAAGTCGAATCTGAACAGCCCATTTGCCTTATGGCAACAAGCTCCGAAGATAGAGAGGAGGATACAGATGAGGTAATCACTAGATTTGAAAACTTCACAATTGCTGATTGGGTGGATGCTTATCATGACATAGCTGATAGAGCTGATGATATCAGAAAAGAGAATAGGCATCTTAGAAGAAAAATCAATTCCATGCAAAATGATAAAACACTAACTGATAAAATTGCATGTTTGGAATCTGAGATTGATGAATTGAAACTCACATGCTCTGAAGAAGATGAAATCAAAAATGAGTTAAAAGCTTCTAAGGAAGAGAATCTAAGACTTGAAAATGAAATTGATGAATGGAAGCTGAAGATTTAGAAATGTGAAAGTGAAGTCAAAATTATCTCTGAAAAATATGAAGCTGTCCTCAATGTCAACAATGAGCTGAAAAAGGCTATTGATGAACTTCAAAAAGACAATGAAGATAAAATGAAAACTATTGAGAAAATGACCCAAGGAACAGATAACTTAAATACTTTGTTAGGGTCAAAGGTTAATTTCAGAAAAGAGGGCCTAGGTTTTAATTCTAGTGCAACAAAAACATTCGGAATGAAAACAATTTCATTTGTTGCTCAAAAGGAAAAGGGACCTCTAATTAGCATGAACTCAACAAATTTGATGAACAAAATTGCTAATCTGAAAAAGCCCAATGCTGAGGAGAAGGGCAAACGAAAGGTTAATGAGCCTAGTAGAGCTAGCACATCTAAGCAGAATCCTAGGGCTCAGACTCAGGTAAGGGGTCAACCTACACAGTCTGGTAAACCCCAGGTCAAGGTAACCAAGTCTCCACCAACACCTCCACCTCTGAAGAAGACCCAATACAAACCTGTGTATAGGTCAGCAGGGTCCAAAGTACAGGGGAGACAAAGTGCTGCTAGGAGTCAACCCAATTATTTTTATCAACCCAGAGCTCTGACCCACTACAATGCACAGCCAACCTACCTCAATAGGTCGAATTGGTCTAGAACTCAGGATAGGTTTACAGGTCTTGCACACCAGGGTGCTAAATATCAAAGACCTCACAGTAGAAATTGGGTCAATGGGTATGGTTACTAGACATCTAGAAATCAATATTTTCATAGCCAGCCCAGGAACTACTATGGCCAAAATTTTGTGAACACACCCTGGCCAAGGCACTGGCACAGAAATAACAATACTGTCAATAATTATGCTGCTGCCAATAAGAAAAAGAACAACAGAAGAAAATCTGTAGGATCCACTGAACAAAACACATTTAAAGAAATGTGGATTCCGAAACATTTGCTTTCCTGTTTTGCTTCTAGTTCATTTACATTGGAGCCCAATCAGTCTTGGGTTCCAAACTTCTCTACCTAATTGTGTATGCAGGCATGCCTGGCAGCCAAGAACAACTTGTGGTACATGGATAGCGGCTGCTCCAGGCATATGACAGGAGATAAGGCCAAATTTTGCATACTGACTGAGAAAGTAGAAGGCCGCTCACCTTTGGAAGCAACACAAAGAGTAGGATTATCGGATCAGGTAAGGTAGGTAAGTGTTCTACCTGCTGCATTGATGATGTTATGCTGGTTGAAGGGTTAGTCTATAATCTACTTAGCATTAGCCAGTTATGTGATAAAGGTTACAATGTTTTATTCAATTCTCAATGCTGCAAGGTTTTTGAACCTGATTCTGATATTGTCAAATTTTCTGGAAAAAGAATAAATAATACTTACATGATAAATTTAGATGAAATTCAACACACTAACCTTTGCCTTACTGCCAGTAGAGAAGACATAGCATTTTTATGGCATCGTAGGTTAGGTCATGCTAGCTACACTGTTTTGTACAAATTAAATAAGCATGGCATGGTTAGAGGACTTCCTGAAGTCTCATTCAAGAAAGAAAACAAAATCTGTGATGCATGCACTCAATCAAAGATAACTAGAAAGTCATTTAAGTCTAGAACTGAAAATCTGTCTTCCAAACCCTATGAGCTGATACATATGGACCTTTTTGGGCCAACTAGATCTGTCAGCCTATCAGGGAGGAGGTATGGGTTTGTCATGGTAGATGACTTTTCTAGGTATACTTGGGTTTATTTCTTATCTAATAAGAGTGATGCTTTCTCAGAATTTCAGGAGTTCTATGTTAAAACAAATCAGAAAATTGAAAACATTTTGTCTGATCATGGAGGTGAGTTTGAAAACTCACAATTTGATGAATTCTGCAGGTCGAATGGAATCAACCACAGGTACTCCTCTCCAAGGACACCTGAGCAGAATGGAGTTGTGGAGAGAAGGAACAGAACCCTAGTGAAAATGGGTCGTACACTTCTCGTCGAAGGGGGTCTACCAAGGAAGTTTTGGGCTGAAGCAGTGAACACTGTCTGTTATGTAATTAACAGAGCCATGGTAAGACCTTCTACCCAGCAAACACCATATGAGATATTAAAAGGTAAGAAACCTTCTATTGCTCACTTCAAGGTTTTTGGTTGTAAATGTTTCATTCACATAAATGATAAAAAGGACCTTGATAAATTTGAACCTAAAGGAGAACCAGGAATTTTTCTTGGTTATTCTGAAAACACCCGAGCATACAGAGTGTACAATCTGAACTCTAAAACTGTTGAAGAATCTCCACACTTAATTTTTGATGAATCTTTGGTAAATTCTAATGCTGGTAAATGCAGGAATGAAACCAATGGTGAAATCCTGAAGGAAGGAGATCCTGCAGACAAATCCGAGGATGAAGAAGAACATAAAGAGCTTAATGAAGAGGAGCCTACAGTTCAGGGGGAGGTAAATCAAGTTCATGATACTCCAATTGCAAATATTAGATATCTCAAGGATCATCCGGTAGATAATGTTATTGGAAATCTGCATGACCCCCCTAGGACTAGAGGCCACTTAAGAATTCAACATGAACTGAATGCGTATGCTTTTGTATCAAACATAGAACCCAAGTCCATTGATTGTGCTCTCCAAGATGTGCATTGGATTAATGCCATGCATGAGGAGCTCAATCAGTTTGACAGGAATAAGGTGTGGCATTTGGTTCCACCTCCTGATCATGAAACAATCATAGGGACTAAATGGGTATTTAGAAACAAAACTGATGAAGCGGGGAATGTTATTAAAAATAAAGCCAGACTTGTAGCTCAGGGGTACAATCAGGAATTTGGAATAGACTTTGAAGAGTCTTTTGCCCCTGTAGCTAGATTAGAAGCAATAAGAATTTTATGGGCTTATGCATGTTCCCTAGGAATAAACCTTCAGCAGATGGATGTGAAATCTGCTTTTCTAAATGGGGAAATTAATGAGGATGTCTATGTGAGACAGCCTCCTGGGTTTGAATGTTTAGATTTTCCTAATCATGTTTACAAGCTCAATAAAGCTCTCTATGGGTTAAAGCAAGCTCCTAGAGCTTGGTATGATAGGTTGAGCAAATTTCTCACCAACAAGAACTTCACAAGAGGTATAGTGGATCAAGCATTGTTTACCAAGGTAAACCATCCAGATATTCTTATCATTCAGATTTATGTGGATGACATTGTGTTTGGGTCAACTAACCCCAAATTGTGTGAGGAATTCTCTCAAATAATAACTGATGAATTTGAAATGAGCTCAATGGGTGAGCTCAAACTATTTCTTGGACTGCAGGTTACACAAACAGAAGATGGCATCTTCATCTCTCAGTCCAAGTATGTAAAGAACTTATTGAAGAAGTACAAAATGGACAACCTCAAGGAAATAGCTACTCCAATGGGTACATCAACCAGTTTGGATGAAGACTCTAAAGGTAAACCTGTGGACCAAAGGCTATACAGAGGTATGATCGGATCTCTTCTCTATCTTACAGCATCTAGGCCTGATATACAATTTGCTGTGTGTTTATGCTCTAGATTTCAGGCCAGTCCTAAAGAAAATCACTTTAAGGCTGTGAAAAGAATTTTTAGGTATTTACTAGGCACCCAAGAACTAGGTCTCTGGTATCCTGCTAAGTGTGAGTTAGAGCTTCTAGCCTACACTGATGCAGACTATGCTAGGTGTTGAGTAGATAGAAAAAGCACTAGTGGCTACTGTCAATTCCTTGGTGGCTGTCTAGTGTCTTGGGCATCTAAGAAGCAACACACTGTAGCATTATCCACAGCTGAAGCTGAGTATGTTGCAGCATGCAATTGTGTAGCCCAAGTACTTTGGATTAAGCACCAACTGGCTGACTATCAGATAAATCTGGGATGTATTCCACTTTTATGTGATAATACTAGTGCTATTTGCCTTGCTAAAAATCCTGTTCACCATTCTAGGACTAAGCATATAGAGATAAAACATCATTTTCTTAGAGATGCTGTAAATAAAAAGGAGATTGAAATGAACTTCATAGAAACTGAAAAATAATTTGCTGATATTTTTACTAAGCCTCTTGGGAATGAAAATTTTAAGTTTCTTAGAAGAGAACTTGGCTTATGTAAATTTCAGCATGATGAATGATTGTTTAATTGCTGTGAATAAAATCTCTGATGTGGACTTGTTTTTGATTGCTTGGATAAATCATGTGGATGTGAATGTGGATGTAGAACTGTCCTGCATTGCATATAGTCAGGGGGAGCTTGTTGTGTCTTTGCATGTCTTTGCATATCATTCATTCATGACCTATGCATAAGCTCTCTCTCAATTAATTCTTGCCATGCTGCATGCATATAGACAGGGGGAGTATTGCTAAGAAAAATCAGAGTGGTTTCAACTTTCTTGAAGTCATTCAACCTTTAACTCTGAATACTTGTCTCTGACATTATGGCAATCTGTTGGTCAGTTCTGATTTCTAAGCAGTAGAAAATAGACTTCTTCATTTATAAGAATTTGAATTGTTCAAAGACTGATGTAATGGTTTAAATCTTATAATGGTTGGAGTTTAAAGATTGCAATCAGTATATAAGTAAGTTGAAAATTGATAGAACTCTAAATCTCTTTCTTATTTCATGTCAGACAAAGCTATTCATATCTGAAATCTGAAAACTCATCTGAAATCATGTCGGAGAGATTAAGTATGTGTATTGTTCTTAAACAAGTCATTCTGAAACATAAAAAAGATAGCTAAAAAAGATACTGAAAAACATTGAGAATCATTGAAAATATATATATTGGCAGAGCAATGACTGGTAATCACTGAGAAACTGAGTGATCCATCAAAGAAGTGGACAACACTCATGTCATGAAGAGTATCAGCTATCTCTGTTTAAAATGTTCAAAACAGCAGGCTGGTTTCACTGAGTACCTAGGGGTAACTGGCGTCTGATAAACGTGTACCCTCACACAAAAAGGTGTAACTCAGCTCTGTTGAATTTGATCATAGGCAGAATGGTCCATCTTGTTGAATATCTAGGGGTATTGGCGTCTTATAAACGTATACCCTTAAGCAGAAAGACTTGTGGTACCTGAATGCTCACAATGATCTAATATTGATAATGCTACTCCCTCAAAAGAAAAGTTCATGAGTGTCAATTTGTTTAGTTTCAATACATGACTTGGGTTCTCTCAAATTTTTTAGACTATGAAAGTAAGATATCATGAAACTGAATCTTTCATGCAAATGTGATTCTGGTTTTTTGTTTTATCATGCACAGTGAACTTATCCATTGGTTGTAGTGCATGAACTCCAAATTTTATCATATTTAAACCAGCACTCTTTCTGACAGCAGTTTCTAATTTCATATGACTGAAGACTCTATGCTTTAGAATGCTTATTCATGAACCACCTGTTTAGAATGCCAGTCAGTTCTTCTCTTGATTCCTCCATTGTATTTAATTTTTCCCTCCTCTTTGTTGATGGCAAAGGGGGAGAATATTGTCTAGGGGATGTCTAGTGGGAGAATACATATCTGTCTGAATTCTGAAGTCATTTCTGAATTAATTCCAAGGGAGAGTTTGAGATAGTGAGTTGCATGCATTCATAGCATCTGCATGTCAATCTGCATAACACATCATGTCTTTCATCAAACATATATATCTATGACAGGTTGTTGCTACTCTACTTCATATGGGGTTGCCATCATCAAAAAGGGGGAGATTGTTGTGACCCCTCTATATTGATGATGTTGACACTTGCTCTATTCTTTGGCAACACCATTGTTTTGATTGATTGGCAACTGAGTTTGATTTGATGAAATTGCTCCATCAGATTGACTATGTGTTCTTTGCTTTTAATACACTGCTGTCTGTAATTCTTACTGTCATAAGTCCACACACTGCATCTCAATTAAAGTGATTATGTGTGCATAACGTCAACGCATCATGTTACAGCGTCAACGTATAAGTCCACACACTGCATCTCAATTAAGTTGATTATGTGTGTGCAGCATCAACGCATCAATGTTACAGCGTCAACGCACCGTTGGCTTTGAACCTCAGAGTCTGTACATCCGAATTGCCCTTGATCTGGTGAAATGTATACACTCATTCACTATAGCCTTCACACATTAAAGTCCATACATTCATCAATTACTTTTCACTCAAGGCAAAGTCTATATACTGGGGTCTTTTCCCTACGTGTCTTAGGCGAAGTCTGAACATTCGATTCTGAAGCCTGAAGTCTATACAGTCCAGCCTAGTCCTACGATCAAGGCTTTAGCTACACTCAACGCTATACATTGGCTTCGCTTCATGAAGTCTGTACACTGCTTCAGGAGCTTCAAGTCCACACATCGCTCAAAGTCTGTACAGAGTCCAGCGTCTCAGTTAGCGTCTCATACACTTGAGCAAAGTCTGTACATCCACAGTGTCACTCAAAGTCTAAACATTAATCTTCTAATCCAAAGTCTATACAATGGTCTTCACACTTGAAGTCCATACATTCGATGTGCAGAGTTGATGTCTATACTGTGTCCTTGCTGTTCAAGTCTATACACTGACGGCTGAACTAAGAACCCTATACATCGTCTGTCTGCACTAGAGTCTCATGGAGTCTATACATTGCACTCGTCTGTTAGGGTGCTAGGCCCGGATACAGAGGGGGGTGAATGTATCCTTCTATATAGAATGGCCAAATAAAATCTTGGATGCTAGAGATAGACACAAAATAGAACCGATTTGATTTAACTCAAATACAAACAATTGGAGCGTGCCTATCCAAGCATCTAGCGGAAGCAAACCAAGCAATCTGATGAACCAGTTGAAAATCCTTTTAAACTAAAGAGCAAATATGTAACTGTCTCCCAAATAACCAACTAGCGGACGCAGCACAAATGAGAATAAGAAATCTCAAGACAATATGTGAAGGATGGTAGGAGATATGGAAGAACACACTACAAGCAAACCACTGCTCAAAGATTTTAAAGTGGTTCGGTCCTCCAGACCTACATCCACCCCTCACTCCCAACCGGAGTGAGGCTTCACTAGCAAACGCTAGAACCAAGCAGACTCAGTCTGCAAACAGTTACTGCCACACAGCTTGACCAGGGGAACAGCCTCCCCTCTTCCTCCCAACCGGAGGGACACCCAAGTGACTCCCAGCCACTTGGAAACTAGAGGTCGAAGACCTCTCTTCCTCCAAACCAGGAGGGACCACTGGACTGGCAACCACAAGCCCAGAACCGGAGGACTAGCCTCCCTTCCTCTAACCAGAGGGCAACCCACAAGTGACAACCTGTCACTTGCAACCTGGAGATAAGATCTCCCTTCTCCTGAACCAACAGGAGGAACCCGATCCCCAACAGGGCAATCGGAGGAACAAAGATGATCAGAAAACAAAGGAAAAATAATAAAGGGAAATGACACAGCAATCAGAAAGCTGTAAAACGAAATGCACAATGTGGCTCTCAACGGAGCTGACTGGCCTGGATCTGATCCACGGTCCAGTGAAGACAGATCTTCAAGCAGCTTCTTCCTTCTTCTCCACGAGCTCTCTCGCTCACTCTCTTTCTCTCTTTCTTTCTCTTCTGCTCTCCAAATCTCTCACTCTCTATCTCTCTTTCTTTCTCTTCTACTCTCCTAATTTCTCACTCTCTGCACTCTCTTCACGGCTTCTCTCTTCTATCTCTTCTTCCTCTCTTTTCCTTCTTTTTCTCTTTTTCTGGATCGAAGGGCTTTCTACTCTTCAGGCTTTTCTTCTTCGATCTGTCTTCTTCTGTGGAAGAAGGCTCATATATATAGCAGCAGCATCAGCCCCGACGTGTGACCTCCACATTTCCAGCCCTAAGTATTCGGACCACGTGGCAGTCTCTCAGCCAGCTTCATTTTAGCCTCGGATCACGTGCTGCCCAGTCACTGGGGAATATTTCCTCGGACCACCTTCTTCTTCTCCTGCAAGGAATTAACACGATTAACACTCAGGGCCACAATAACTAAAACTGCATGAGGTATATGAAAGCAATACAAGATGCACTGTACTGAGAATGACACGAGATACACAAGATTACTTCAGTACGAAATAAATGGAGAATGACACGAGGTCAGATGAAAACAGCACGAGGTAAAACGAGAACGACACGAGGTTCAAAGGTGACAAAACAAATATTACAAAGAGAATGACACGAGGTTATGAACACAAGAATAACACGAAGACTCGAATACAAAAACAACACGACATAATAAACAGCAAAGAGAACGGCACGAGAACAAGATAGACTGAAACCAACTCGAAGGCGAAACATAAAAACTGACACGAAGTGTGGTCACAAGGCAAGACAGACACGGGGTCTAGGAAAGGCAACACGAGGATAGAAAAATAGACATGGCTATCACGACACGTGATGAAACAATGAAACCAGAAGAAGAAACGACTCGAGGAGCAACAGTAAGTGACACTAACACTACAAAGGGAACGACACGAAATACACTGTAACAACTCGATTACTAAGTTGTTCAAACGTACGAACGACTCGAAGATGAGGATGACACGGAGACAACACGAAGACATAATAAGGAAACGACACAAAGACACAACAAGGATACAACACGAAGTCATAAAAACAACTCGACGACACAAACACAGAAACAACTAAAACCGACACGAATTGTGGTTACAAAACAAGAGCGACACGAGGTCTAGGAAAAAAAACAACACGAAGTCACGAATAACAAAAATAACGTGAAGACTCAAACACAAAAATAACTCGAAGACATAGACACAACACGAAGACACAAACACAACACGAAGACGATGAATGCAACAGTGCAATGTCTAGACTTGAAATTCAATGCAAACGGCTGTACAGACTTGGAAGGTGAAGACTAATGTACAGACTTCATTAATCAAAGCATGAATGAGACGCTGTACACACTTAGCCTAGGACAATGTATAGACTCAATCAAATGAAGAGCTTCCAGTGTGTAGACTTGAAAGTCTAATGGCGATGTGCATACTTGCTGAGTTGACGCTGCAGCCCAATGAGTTGTCGCTGCAACGTATACACTTTACGTTCAACTGATGATGTGTAGACTTGAAGAACTGAAGCCCACGTTGTATAGACTTTGAAATCTGAATCGACAAAGCAGGCTGTACAGACTTTGAGAGTCTTGACGGATGTACAGACTTTGAAGGCTTTGATGGCCAATGTACAGACTTGTAACACTTGAGGACTGATGTATAGACTTCGCCTGAACACTGTCCGACGTACATGCTTTAGTCTGAAGCGATGTATGGACTTAAAGGTTAACACTCGAATGTATAGACTTGAAAGGGCTAACAATCTAGTGTATAGACTTGATGCCTTGAAGATCAATGTACATACTTTGAAGACCGACCTAGCAGGTTGTGTAGACTTAGAATGCAACCAGGATGTCTAGACTTGATGTGAGGCAATGCACAATAAACATGGACCAATGAATTGAATGCATATAGCAGACATGAACTGAATGTATGCAGGAGAACTAATTAAAGCATTACCTGATCTGAGCATTCACCTTACCTGTCATGATTTAACTTTGACTCTTTGACTTGGGTTAACTTCATGACCTGTGAGACATCCTCAACCCTGTTCTGACAGTTTCTCATAATGCAACAGGATTATATCATCAAGGATGTAAACATAATGAGACATAATACTGTCATCATCAAAACTCCAGAACCACAGGGGACACAACAATCTCCCCCTTTTTGATGATGGTAATATTATGAGTCATTGCAATAGGTCCATCATGATAATTATAAAATACCATGTGACAGTTCATAAACATGCACCCATAATGACTAATGCATGCACCAATAAAGACTAATGACTCACACCAGTCATTACAATAGGTCCATCATGATGATTATAAAATACCTTGTGACAGTTCATAAACATGCACCCATAATGACTAATGCATGCACCAATAAAGACTAATGACTCACACCAAAAATTCTCCCCCTTTGTCAACATCAAAAAGAATGGAGTGGTCATTGACTGTTTAAGAATTTGAAATAGGAGCTATTATGCAAACAGAGTTACTATTATCTAAAACTCCCCCTGACAGGATACTCTCCTGAATGAACATTGAACCACAGGGACATGCAAAAGTTCTCCCCCTTAGATGGACAGTGATTGGAATGAAGCACAGGAGATAAAGAAATCAACAGTTAAGTCTGAAATAATGGAGTCCATTGTGAGAAAGAAGGCACTCAGAATAAATGAGAAAGGTTTTCAATGGGATATCAATTTCATAAATCTGATTAAATAGGTATTTCAGACTCTTCTATTATAGAGATTTATGAATGATCTTCATTGACAAGTCAGATCAGAATATGATGTATGCAAGGCTTGTTCATAAGCTTTCTGTACTCATATCTGAAATCAGTTTTAATAAAGGTGAACCTTGCTTTCACATTGACAGTCTTGTTTAACCTTCTTCTTCCTTACTCACTTAATTTCAAAGATTCCTTTAAGAGATGCAATCAATAGTAATGAAGTTAAACACATAAGAAAAACATTTGTTTCTGTCAAGGGTTCCAATAGAATATTTCTTTTGGACATATCTTTCAAATAGTATACTAGATTAGCAGCAGTTTTCATAACATTCTTCATGAGCACTTGAGTTTAGTACACCCTTGTAACTAGAGGATACACGTTATTTAGACGCCAGTATCCCTAAGCACTTGGATGGACTAACTGTCATGCTTCATAGGAACATAGATTGCATTTACACTTCATGATACACTACAGATCATTTCTTTGATGAGTGAGATGTATTTCTCAGTGTGCATGCTATTGCTCTGCCAGATTATCAATCATTTTTTAAGCAGAGTTAACTATGGCACCTCATGACACAGTCCTTTGGACATGATTTCTCAGTGACCAAGGTCATTGCTCTGACAAGATTTACCCTTAGACATAATCCATATTCTCAGATGTTTAAAAATCAATACTAATTTCATACATATCAATCAAGGAATATCATGATTTCAGAATTTTTAAAATTCAGAAGAGTTTAAAAGACTCAACATGAAAATGTTGGTTAAAGTTTATTAAGACCAACTCAGATATTTTCAAGATATGTTCATAAGCAAACACAAGACATACATGAAACATCAACCGGCTGAAAGAATCAGATATTCATAATCCTATATAATAGAAGATTCCTGTTTAAGTTATTTTTCAGATTTATGATCAGGATATGTACAGAAAATTCTTTCTGAGTTTTCAGGAAAGGCCGAAACATTTTTGGGAACAGCCAACTCAACAGATGATACCAATGAATAGGATGAGTGAAGATGGCTGATAACAGATGAAGCAGGAAGCTGAAATGTGTTGTATTACACATTCATCACAGGGATTTAGGCAAGATAGCAGTTCAATCTGAAGATGGGAAGTTCAGATGGTAGAATATGAATAATGCTCCCCTTAAATGTATGCATGATCTAACATTCCTAAATGTATGCAACTCTGACCTATGGTACCAGGCGGAGGACTTGGTCTAAAGACTACCTCACACATAGTAAGCACTTCCAGACAGAGTTCATCTGCCCTTTAGTATCTTACTATTTATATACCAAGAGTCATGCATGACAATCCAATGCATATGCAGTTCTACATGCATCTTTTAGCTAACACTGTGCCACTTAAATGCAATTGTGATGCATGTGCATGTCAAATGTGCAAATGAACATTTTTAAGCTTGAGACATTATCCAAGCAACAGACTTACTCAACTCACCTTTTCAGATTTTTTAGAATGCAATTTGTTTTCAGAGATTATGCATTTTAACAAATATCAACTAACTGCAATTAACATATGTATGCATCAAATGCAGACATTCTTTAAACTCATGTATGCATCAGTGCATGATAAAAGAAAATTACAAAAGGCAGATGCAGTTCTGGACATGTATGCATTGACATATTAAGAATGATGTTCAAAAAAAAATTCAGGTGCAGAAACAATTAATCAGCAGAGTTGGGGTTTACCATACTTTGGATGCCTTGGTTTATTTGACCTCCTTTTATTCCTCATCCCAAGGCATAGCTGCAAAGCACATATCTCATTTTATGTTTCTAGGTACCCAAGACTTCTTGGGTCCTACTTTGTTAGTAACACTTTTGAGAGGTGCACATTCTTTGGGCATGTAAGTCATCAGACTTCATTAAATTACACTCACTCATGGAGTGCCCAACCTGCCCACTATAATGACAGGAAACAGCAGATCTTGAATTCTTTTTATTCACAACATTGTTAGCATGGAATCTGTGTGCATTATTCTGAACATAAATTTTATGTGCATTAGCATGAAGATTTCTGTTACTTGCATGAGATTTTGGTTTACCTTTACCTACCCACCAGCATTCCGAAGCTCGGTGGCCAAATTTTCCACATTCAAAGCATGCCAGACTCTTTTCTTTAAAAATAGTTTTATTTCTTCCAAAAATATTTCTATTTGCAGGGAGTTTTATATTCTGAGAGAAAGTTCTTCCCTGAGCATGCCAACAGTCCTTGACTGTATGGCCATGTTTTCCACAATGAGAATAATTAGAAAAGATATTTCTATGAGGGCCTAACCAGCATTGTGCAGCAACATGTCCTATTTTTCCACAGTTATAACAATGAATTTTCTTTTCCCTAAGCACATGATTTCTACCCTGATTGTTTTGAGCAGCTGCTAGGTCATCTTTTTCCATCAAATTACACTCATGCATCAAATGTCCATATTTGTGACAGTAGTGACAGATCATTTTCTTTCTAGATGCATGCGAGTGAGTGGGTGAAACATGCAGAGTGGGAAGAGGAACATGTTGATGCTTTTCTTTCTATTTTTCTGTTGTTTTCTCTTGAGCAGTAGACTGATAATCTGCAAGGTTCTGAGGGCTGTGAGAGGTTGAGCTGGAAACAAAAGAAGTTTGAACTTTGTTTTGAAAACTCTTCTTATTTGAGGGATTATAGCCCAACCCTTCCTTCTGAAAATTTACCTTAGTTCCTAGAATTTTGTCCAGATTATCTTTTCCGTCCACAAATTTTGACAAGGAATTATTCAAATCTTCAATTTCATTTTCCAAAGAAACGATGTGTATTTCATAACTGGCAATCTCTTGTTCATTGCAAGTTACACATTCGCTTAGCACCTTGTTTGCAATTTTACATTCCTCAATTTCTTGTTCCAGATTTCTCAATTTTTCAGACTCTTCAATGTAAACAGTTTTTCCTTTTTCTAAGAGAAGAAGTTTATCTGACATAGCAGTGTTCAACTGCTTCAAACCTTCAACCTCTTGAATTAGTTTGTTATTATTTGATTTCAGATTTTCAATTTCTTCAACAGAGTCTTTATCAATTTTTAGTGAGCTCATTTTATCATTCAACTCTTCCTCTATCTATTCAAGCTCCAGAATCTTGTTTAACAGATCTTTATTTTCTTCCTTTAGAGAAACAATAAACTCCTTATGCCATTCTAAATTTGAGTGAAGATTTTCATTTATTTCCTTGAGGAATGGGCACTCATTGCATGCAGATTTAACCGAACATATTGTTTGAACCTGGAGTTTTTCACATTATTTCTCAAGACATTCATTTTCAGATTTCAGTCTACTTAGTTCAGAGCAAACACATTTAAGTTCATTCATCAATTTTTCATTCTGGTTTTTATGCATATGGATATCTAACAAATAGGCATCATGAGATTGCTTCATCTTTGAACAATTTTCACATGGTGAACTTGAACTACCCTGATCACTTTTCTTTTTCAAGTTCTTGTATCGTTTTCTTAATTGTTCATGAGACTCAAACAGCTCAGCATATGCATTCTCCCAATCATCCAAAGAAAAATTCTCGAAGATGTTTACCTCCTCCTCATCATCTTCTTCTTCATTTTGGCTGCTGCTAGGAATACTTCCTTTAGCCATCATGCAGTTGTCTTCATTTAACCTGTGAGTTAGCTTCAGCGCCTCCAGGATGTCCTTGGCAGACCTGCAATCATAAAAACAAGAGTGTAAGGCTCTGTCAGTGGCTGCTTTCATCAGATTGAAGGTTTTCTGATTTTCTCCATCCTTTGATCTGTGGCTGTTGGTCCATTTGGACACTTTCTTTGGTAATGTGTGAGGACCTTGTGAAATTAATTTCCACAGATCAGGATTAACTGCATCAACATAATTTCGTAAACTGATAAACCACGCATTAAAATTAGAACCATTGAAAATCGGTGGATCACCCATGAAAGCTGATCAGATAAATGCAACAGGAATAATGAAGCACCAAGACAGCAGGATCGAATCTACAGATCGCTGGACCTTCTAAGCAGACAACCTGCTCTGATACCAACTGTTAGGGTGCTAGGCCCGGATACAGAGGGGGGTGAATGTATCCTTCTATATAGAATGTCCAAATAAAATCTTGGATGCTAGAGATAGACACAAAATAGAACCGATTTGATTTAACTCAAATACAAACAATTGGAGCGTGCCTATCCAAGCATCTAGCGGAAGCAAACCAAGCAATCTGATGAACCAGTTGAAAATCATTTTAAACTAAAGAGCAAATATGTAACTGTCTCCCAAATAACCAACTAGCGGACGCAGCACAAATGAGAATAAGAAATCTCAAGACAATATGTGAAGGATGGTAGGAGATATGGAAGAACACACTACAAGCAAACCACTGCTCAAAGATTTTAAGGTGGTTCGGTCCTCCAGACCTACATCCACCCCTCACTCCCAACCGGAGTGAGGCTTCACTAGCAAACGCTAGAACCAAGCAGACTCAGTCTGCAAACAGTTGCTGCCACACAGCTTGACCAGGGGAACATCCTCCCCTCTTCCTCCCAACCGGAGGGACACCCAAGTGACTCCCAGCCACTTGAAAACTAGAGGTCGAAGACCTCTCTTCCTCCAGACCAGGAGGGATCACTAGACTTGCAACCACAAGCCCAGAACCGGAGAACTAGCCTCCCTTCCTCTAACCAGAGGGCAACCCACAAGTGACAACCTGTCACTTGTAACCTGGAGATCAGATCTCCCTTCTCCTGAACCAACAGGAGGAACCCGATCCCCAACAGGGCAATCGGAGGAACAAAGATGATCAGAAAACGAAGGAAAAACAATAAAGGGAAATGACACAGCAATCAGAAAGCTGTAAAATGAAATGCACAATGTGGCTCTCAACGGAGCTGACTGGCCTGGATCTGATCCACGGTCCAATGAAGACAGATCTTCAAGCAGCTTCTTTCTTCTTCTCCACGAGCTCTCTCGCTCACTCTCTTTCTCTCTTTCTTTCTCTTCTGCTCTCCAAATCTCTCACTCTCTATCTCTCTTTCTTTCTCTTCTACTCTCCTAATCTCTCACTCTCTGCACTCTCTTCACGGCTTCTCTCTTCTATCTCTTCTTCCTCTCTTTTCCTTCTTTTTCTCTTTTTCTGGATCGAAGGGCTTTCTACTCTTCAGGCTTTTCTTCTTCGATATGTCTTCTTCTGTGGAAGAAGGCTCATATATATAGCAGCAGCAGCATCAGCCCCGACGTGTGACCTCCACATTTCCAGCCCTAAGTATTCGGACCACGTGGCAGTCTCTCAGCCAGCTTCATTTCAGCCTCGGATCACGTGCTGCCCAGTCACTGGGGAATATTTCCTCGGACCACCTTCTTCTTCTCCTGCAAGGAATTAACACGATTAACACTCAGGGCCACAATAACTAAAACTGCATGAGGTATATGAAAGCAATACAAGATGCACTGTACTGAGAATGACACGAGATACACAAGATTACTTCAGTACGAAATAAATGGAGAATGACACGAGGTCAGATGAAAACAACACGAGGTAAAACGAGAACGACACGAGGTTCAAAGGTGACAAAACAAATATTACAAAGAGAACGACACGAGGTTATGAACACAAGAATAACACGAAGACTCGAATACAAAAACAACATGACATAATAAACAGCAAAGAGAACAGCACGAGAACAAGATGGACTGAAACCAACTCGAAGGCGAAACACAAAAACTGACACGAAGTGTGGTCACAAGGCAAGACAGACACGGGGTCTAGGAAAGGCAACACGAGGACAGAAAAACAGACATGGCTATCATGACACGTGATGAAACAGTGAAACCAGAAGAAGAAACGACTCGAGGAGCAACAGTAAGTGACACTAACACTACAAAGGGAATGACACGAAATACACTGTAACAACTCGAGTACTAAGTTGTTCGAACGTATGAACGACTCGAAGACGAGGATGACACGGAGACAACACGAAGACATAATAAGGAAACGACACGAAGACACAACAAGGATACAACACGAAGTCATAAAAACAACTCGACGACACAAACACAGAAACAACTAAAACCGACACGAATTGTGGTTACAAAACAAGAGCGACACGAGGTCTAGGAAAAAAAACAACACAAAGACACGAATAACAAAAATAACATGAAGACTCAAACACAAAAATAACTCGAAGACATAGACACAACACGAAGACACAAACACAACACGAAGACGATGAATGCAACAGTGCAATGTCTAGACTTGAAATTCAATGCAAACGGCTGTACAGACTTGGAAGGTGAAGACTAATGTACATACTTCATTAATCAAAGCATGAATGAGACGCTGTACACACTTAGCCTAGGATAATGTATAGACTCAATCAAATGAAGAGCTTCCAGTGTGTAGACTTGAAAGTCTAATGGCGATGTGTATACTTGCTGAGTTGACGTTGCAGCCCAATGAGTTGACGCTGCAACGTATACACTTTACGTTCAACTGATGATGTGTAGACATGAAGAACTGAAGCCCACGTTGTATAGACTTTGAAATCTGAATCGACAAAGCAGGCTGTACAGACTTTGAGAGTCTTGACGGATGTACAGACTTTGAAGGCTTTGATGGCCAATGTACAGACTTTTAACACTTGAGGACTGATGTATAGACTTCGCCTGAACACTGTCCGATGTACAGGCTTTAGTCTGAAGCGATGTATGGACTTAAAGGTTAACACTCGAATGTATAGAGTTGAAAGGGCTAACAATCTAGTGTATAGACTTGATGCCTTGAAGATCAATGTACATACTTTGAAGACCGACCTAGCAGGTTGTGTAGACTTAGAATGCAACCAGGATGTCTAGACTTGATGTGAGGCAATGCACAATAAACATGGACCAATGAATTGAATGCATATAGCAGACATGAACTGAATGTATGCAGGAGAACTAATTAAAGCATTACCTGATCCGAGCATTCACCTTACCTGTCATGATTTAACTTTGACTCTTTGACTTGGGTTAACTTCATGACCTGTGAGACATCCTCAACCCTGTTCTGACAATTTCTCATAATGCAACAGGATTATATCATCAAGGATGTAAACATAATGAGACATAATACTGTCATCATCAAAACTCCAGAACCACAGGGGACACAACATCGTCTTCTAAAGTCTATACACTGAAGTCTTCACATTCGCGTGCATAACATGAAGTCCATAAGTGGGTAAAGTCTGTACACTGTCCATGCTTCATGCAGCGTCAACTCATCCTTCATGCTGCGTCAACTCCTTAAGTATATACAATACTTTCCTTCGCATGAAGCCTTTAAGTGCATTATGTCTATACAATGCCACTAGGATTTAAAGTCTATACAGCCGTTGCCTCCCTTGTTGAAGTCAACACTTTGGGCAAGTCTGTACGTTGCATTCTACCTTTACAAGTCTATACAACGATGTATATATAATGCAATGTACATACTTAACTCTTATGTCTTTATTCTTGTTGCTGAAGGGACAGGGTCGACGCCTGGAGCTTAAAGCGTCCACGCATCAGTAGACGAAGCTTTCACGATGTCTTCTATTACGTCAACGCCACATGAAAGCAGCGTCGATGCAGCAGTTGAAGAAGCATTCATCTTCACAGGCCATTCCACTACGTCAACGCCACATGCAAGCAGCTAAAGAAACGAGGCAAATGGCTACTGGAATGCCTCACTGCGTTAACGCCATTAAGTGAAAGCGTCGACGCAGCAAGTCAGATTGATGTCTTTGAGCACGTGAACGGAGAACTCTATACATCAGACTGAAGAAGCTAATGAGGGGCACGTGACCCCAGGTACCTGGCTCGTGATCCGAAAAGGACTAGGTATCCAGATGAGGACACGTGTACTGACACTCCATTGCATGCTGCCACGTGGTCCAAATTGCTGGGCGGGAAACGTGGAGAGCACACGCCTGCTGCTGTTGCTGCTATATATATAAGCCTTCTTCCACAGAAGAAAGCTGATCGACACAGAAGAAGAAAAAGTCTATACACTCAGCAGCAGTGAGCCTTCGATCCATAGAGAGAAAAGAGAGAAGAAAAAGATACAGAGAAGAAGAAGAAGAAATAGAGAAGAAGAAGAAAAGAGAGAGAGTGAGGTGAGAGAGAGCTGATCGACAGTGAGAGTGAGAGTGTTTGTATCTCAGTCTTGTGGTTCAAAACCAGAGCTGAGCTTTGCTCTTTAAGAGCTACATTGCTTTTGGGTTTTTGTTTTTCGTTTTGATTCTGTCTTTCATTTCTGAATGCTATTTCTTCAAGCTGTGTGTCAGCGGTCTTGCAGTGGTGGTCTCCACTGGACGGGTTAAGCTGTATTTCCCCAGCGGTTGTAGAGGATCAGATCCTCTGGTCGGCAAGCTGTAGTGCCCAGCGAAGCTGTGTATCAGCGGGTTGTTTGGCCAAGCTGTAAAGTCCAGCGGACGCAAGCTGTGCTGTGCAGCAGGAAGCCATACTCGATTGAGTGTGGGGTGGACGTAGGTCGTTGACCGAACCACCTAAAAATTATGTGTGCAGTGTGTTTGTGTTTTTGTGTGATCTGTGTGCGATGGGATTTCTTGCTTAGCTTGTTTGATTGCATCGCTTATGATCATGTCTAGCTTTCTACCTTTTGCTTAGCTCTTTTCATTTAGACTTGTTGATGCTTGTCTAAATGTCGCTCTAGAACATACAATAGTTTTAAATTAGGCAAGTTGATCTATTCACCCCCCTCTAGATCCACACTTAGTGGAGATAGACTGCGTCCATCTAACCCAACACTTTTCTACCCCTCCTCTGAGGGGTCTTCTCCTGTACATTCTACACCATCCCCTTCGTCTTCCTCTTCTTTTGTAAATATTGTCAGTCAATCTAGGAATGATGGGCCAAGGGTAGTACCTAGGAAGAAATCCAAGGGTAGGCAGATCCCTTGTCGATTCCTTCTGGATTTAGCCGCCAGATGTCAGGCCCTTCTTGCCATCCCCCAGTTGTTAGAAAATCCCATCCGGCTACCGGAAATAGAATGTGAGGGCGACGGTGCATTTGATGAAGGGTACGGAGTCTACGAGATCACGGATGAAGAATACCCTACCGAAGATGAGGGTGAGGAATATGAGGACGCGGCTGGCGCATATGCTAGTGGAATGAGGAGATTCGACGAGCCGTCAACCGCCGTTGAAGAATCCACCAAAGAAGTCAACTTGGGAACTGAGGAAGACCCTAGGATCATCCTCATAAGTGATAACCTACCACCCTCTGAAGAAGAGGCATTAATTGAGGTTCTCAAGGAATATAAGGACACGTTTGCATGGAGCTACGAGGATATGCCGGGTCTAGATTCAACCTTGGTCGAACACCGTTTAACCCTAAAACCAGGGTCCGTCTCGGTAAAACAAAGGTTAAGGTGTTTCCACCCTCAGATGGCTTTGAAAATGAAAGAAGAGGTCGATAAGCTCCACAAAGCCAGGTTCATTAGAGTCGTTCTTTATCCTCAATGGATGGCGAACATTGTCCCAGTCATGAAAAAAGATGAGAAAGTCAGGATTTGTATCGACTTCCGGGACCTTAACCGCGCGTGTCCAAAAGATGATTTTCCCTTACCTCACATTGATGTGTTGATTGATAACACGGCAGGTTATGAGACCCTCTCTTTTATGGATGGATTTTCAGGATATAATCAAATTCGTTTGGCAGAAGAGGATCAGGAGAAGACGTCATTCACTACCCCTTGGGGAACATACTGTTACGTGGTCATGCCGTTTGGGTTAAAGAATGCTGGAGCTACTTACCAAAGAGCTATGATGGCCATATTTCATGACATGATGCATATATATCTGGAAGTGTATGTGGATGACTTATTGGTGAAATCAAGATCCAGGATGGAACTTCCAGAAGTTTTGGCCAAGGTCTTGCAGAGGTCAAGGGAGTTCCAATTGAAAATGAACCCGAAGAAGTGTGTGTTTGGTGCGTCGTCAGGTAAATTGTTAGGGTTCATTGTGAGTAAAAGAGGGATCGAGATAGATCCCGACAAAGCTAAAGCTATCAGGGACATGCCGCCTCCCAAGAATTTGAGGGAAGTCCGAGGTTTAATCGGGAGGTTGCAGTTTACTCATCGGTTTGTGTCCCAACATTCACAAAGGTGTAGACCTCTCTACGAGTTGACCAAGCCAGGAGTAGAATTCCACTGGAATTCTAAATGTCAGAAAGCTTTTGAGGGTTGAAAGAATATCTGGCTAGTCCACCCGTTCTCATTCCACCTAAACCAGAAAAACCTCTGATCCTTTACGTCTCAGTCTTGGATGACTCCGTGGGAGCCGTCCTCGCACAAGCTGATGAAGAAGGTAAGGAACGGGCAACCTATTACTTGTCCAAACTTCTCAATCCCTGTGAGCAGAAGTACACCGTCATGGAGAAAACCTGTGCTGCCCTCGTTTGGGTAGTGTAGAAATTGAAGCACTACTTCTTGGCTCATGAGGTCCATTTGATTGCTCGAATGAATCCTATCAAATTCCTTCTGGAGAAATCCGTCCTTACGGATAGGCTAGCACGCTGGCAAAGTTTTCTCTCTCAGTTCGACATCACCTACATCCAGCAAAAGGCGATTAAAGGCTATGCCATAGCCGAGCATCTCGCTCACCATCCTCATCCCAAGTTCGATCCCGTCCAATCAGAGTTTCCAGATGAAGAACTAATATCCGTCAACCAATCAGATGAGCCAATGTGGACACTATATTTCGATGGAGCTCTGAATTCTCAAGGGAGAGGAATCGGCGTCGCCCTCCTATCGCCCGAAGGCCTCACATTCCCATTGGCATACCAGCTCAAATTTCCAGTCACCAACAATATAGCCGAATATGAACCTCTTCTAGCTGGCCTAGAACTCGCCCATTCTTTTCGTATCACTGAGTTGCGAGTCGTAGGTGATAGTCAACTCATCCTTCGCCAGGTGCTCACTAAATATCGCACTCGCGATCCCAAACTCAAGCCATACCAAGAACTCACTGCTGCCTTTGCCAAACTGTTCACAAAACTGATCTTTGTTCATGTCCCTCGTCATCAGAATATTCTCGCCGATGCCCTCGCCTCGTTGGCATCATCCATAAGGTTCCCTCTAGGAAGATGGTTTAAGTCCATTTCCATCTACAAACTTCACGCCCCTGCAATCGATGATGCTTCCTACGTAAATATCAAAGACAGGATAGCAAGAAAGATCCTGCAGGAAGATATCCTTGAGAAGAGGGAGATCATGTTGGCAGAGGCCGAAGAAGAACTGGCTGATGAAGAGAAACCATGGTTCTATGAAATCATCAAATACTGCCAAGATCAGTCTTATCCTGAAGGGGCCACCACAGAGGACAAGAAAGCCATAAGAAGAGTGGCTCAGAAATACACATTGGTTGGAGGTCTACTCTATAGGAGGAGCCTTACTGGTATTCTGTTAAGATGTCTTGGTGATGATGAGGTTTGGAAATGTGTAGAGGAGACGCACTCGGGTGTGTGCGGTGGCCACGTGAATAGTCAGATGCTCGCCAAGAAGATCATTCGCCAAGGCTTTTATTAGCCCACTATGGAAGAGGATTGTGCTGTCTATGTCCGTAGGTGTGTCAAGTGTCAACTTCACGCCGATAAAATCCATTCACCATCTTCCTCACTTCATCCAATATCCTCCCCGTGGTCTTTCTCCATGTGGGCATTCGACATCATTGGTCCCCTAGTGTAGACACGCCATTCCTGACGTCTCCTGAGAAAGTCTCATATTACTATACAACGCCCCGCAACGGCTTACGCGTTTTGAATCACTTGAGTGCTTCCTTTTTTTGAGTCTTCTTCCGCCCTTTTCGGCATCCGGAATCGTCTCGTCACGGCATTCGGACGGCATCAACACTAGTCAGACGCATCCGGAGGTTCCGGAACCAAGAAGGGTGTCTGCCGGGCGGCCGCCAACGGCTGAACTGAGGACCCGGGTGGATCTTTATGGGGGCGTCCAGGCCCCTGGACGCCCCCATTCTTTTAATTTATTTTTCAAGCCGAAAACCAAATAAAAAAATAATATATTAATGGAGGCGTCCAGGACCCTGAACGCCTCCATAAAAACAAGTATAAAAAAATATAAAATGCCAGCTTTGGCATAAAAACAAAACAAAAAAACAAAAAAATAAATAATATATTAATGGAGGCGTCCAGGCCCCTGGACGCCTCCATAAAAACAAGTATAAAAATTAATGTTCCAGTTGGCATAAAAAAAGTAAAACAAAAATAATAAAATATATTTTTTTTGGAGGCGTCCAGGTCCCTGGACGCCTCCATCAACTCCCTCACGGGCGCCGGCCACCGAGCGACGGTTTGTCGTGTGTGAAAAAATCTAAATTATGGAGACGTCCAGCCAGCTGGACGCGCCCATTTCTGAATCACGGGTCGCCGCTCATAAAATCACGCGTTGTGCCAAACCGCGTGCGGCCGTCGGTGGTGTTCGGTGGACCTGTTGGAGGCGTCCGGGGCCCTAGACGCCTCCACAAAAATATTCTAAAAAAATAAATAAAAATAGAATAAAATATTAGTTCGGCCCTGATGGAGGTGTCCAGGGTCCTGGACGCCTCCACCCTCTGGAGCCCTATAAATAAAAGCCCACCCCCTCAGTTCTGGAGGAGCTTCTAAGAGATCCGATAGGCTGCCGGAGCCCAGAGGCTACCGGAGTCATTTCTAACCCGTGGGGTCTTTTGTAGGTGGAGGTTCTGCCGGCTTCTCGGGTGCCCACGCTCACGAGAGGAAGGTCGTCTTCATCCACCGCACTTCCACGTCGTCCCTACGTTGCCGGAGCTCCGCCGGATTTCACCCTAGGCTCATCCAATAAGCTCTTTCTTCCCCTTTTTCTCCATAGTTCTTTACATTCATCATACTGCATCCTCTATCTCCCTATATAAGGGCGCCGTCTCTTGCATACTTCTAGCATTCATCATCACATTTTCCTCCTACTCGAGTCCGAGAGGGGTTTAAAACCACACCAACCAGGTGTGTGTCAGGTCACGATCTCGTTACTTTTATTGCAAGGAATTGTTACTACACTGCCATTTTCTAATTTCGTTCGTTTATTATCTACTGTTTTGCAAGGGTAACCAAGGAAAGCCCTCTCCGTCGGCCGGCCGAAGGGGGAGGAAGAAGCAACCCGCCATCTCCCGCTCTTGAGGTAGGCGCGATCACTTTCTGTATTTTGGGGTCTTTTGGCCCCTGGCGATCACACCTTGTTCTCGAGGCCGCGGCGAGTCACTTCCCCAATGGCTGTTGAAATTTTCGTTCTTATATTCTCTTTATATTCTGTTATATTCTGCTCATATTCTCGAGGCCGCGGCGAGTCACTTCCCCAATGGCCGTTTAAATTCCCGTTCTTATATGTTATATTCTTATCTATTCATATTCTCGAGGCCGCGGCGAGTCACTTCCCCAATGGCCGTTTAAATTTTCGTTCTTATATTCTCTTTATATTCTGTTATATTCTGCTCATATTCTCGAGGCCGCGGCGAGTCACTTCCCCAATGACCATTTAAAGTCCCGTTCTTATATGTTATATTCTTATCTATTCATATTCTCGAGGCCGCGGCGAGTCACTTCCCCAATGGCCGTTTCAATTCTTGTTATTTAATTTCTGCACCATTCCCGTCCCCCCGAAGCCGCGGCGAGTCACTTCCCGCTATGGCCGTTTAACCCCCATCTTGCTATATCACATTTGTCCCGCTCGCCCCGCCGGAGCAATCTCCTGTGGTGGCCCCTTCTCTTTTCTCTTATTTCTGTGTTGCAGCAAACAAAAGAGGAGCCCGCGCGCTCCGCGTCCTCTCCGCTTTCCCGAACCGCGTGACGTCGCTCACAGATTGGCGATCACGGTGGGACCTCTACTACTTCCTTTCGGCTACCCTTGCAAGTTCGGCACCATCCGTGCCTCTCCACCTTGCACGGCAGCACTGTCAGTTTTGATTGGTTGTTTGTTTATTATATGTCTGTTATTTCTGTTGTTTTCCCACTCCATATCTCTGTCAGCATTTCATTGCATGCATCCATCCCTCTTTTCTATCCTTTTTTCATTTTTTTTGAGGATCACCCTTTCCCGGTGAAGGAAGGACTCTCCGTTTAGGAATTCCTCTCAACGGACTAGAATCTCCTACACTGGGACCTCCGTAAGTCCCCGACATCGAAGAATCTCCTCTTCGTTCACTCGGCTGGTTGTACCATTGAAGTTCCTCGGAGTTAGTCATTTCATTCGTGGTGAGACGAGAGACCCTAGCTGACACGGCGGTGAAACAAAAATAAACTAGGGTCCCTATTTTGTGTGAACTTCGGATCTCGCTAAAAACACAAAAAAAAATCATCAAAATCAAAACACAAAAAAAGGCGTAAAGGCATCCACTTGTTTGATAATCTCTGCTACCTGCTTGCTACTGTATGTTTTTGCGTTCTGGGAAAACTGTGAGCATGGCTCACGAGTCTTTTGAGGAGAACCACCCTAGTCATGGTTTGTCAGCGGACCCGCGAGTCTATGCTATGGACTCGGGTCCTTCTCATGAGCCCTCACATGAGGTGCAGGTTATTACCGGGGACACATCCCCACCGCAGGATATCTCTTCCTTACTGGGCGTCCTCGCCAACACGGAGCTTACCTCTGAACAGCTCCGGGCCTTCCAGGCCATTCTGAAGGGGAAATCTGTTTCCCCCACACCTCAAGAATCAACTCCGGCCATCGCACCTCTCCAAGAGTCCGTGCAGGCCATTCCATCTCCTTCATTGGCGCAAGCCATCCAGTCTCCCTCGCTTCAAGGACAAGCGAGTCAACAACCACCCTCATTCCAGTTCCCGTCACAATCTCAAACTCCCGTTGTTCCCCACACACCGCTTCAGCCAGGGCCAACTGTCGGCGGTCCGACAGCTCCCTCTCATTCCGGGTTCCCCCCTCAAGTCTCTGGGAGATAGTTTCTCCTCCAGTGGCAAGTGCCACCTTCACCTCCAGAGGAGCTCGCCCAATCGCTCCTCAATAGGTTCAATCGCATGGATGGGCAGTTTTAAAATCTGAGAAGGATGGTGGACGTGATGTTGAGTACAGAGGGTAGTCAAGCTAGAGGGGGAGGGGGTGAATAGATTGACCTTTTAAAAAATTAACACTTAATCTGATCGGAAGAAGATAACTAGATGCAGATTCAAATAATTGAACTGATTCAATTGGATTGAGTCAGTTTGAAGATCGTTCCTATTCATGCATCTAACGTTGAGCTAATCACGAGAAAGAAACACATCACAGAATAACACGAAGGTCTTAAGGTGGTTCGGTCTCCCTGCAGAGACCTACGTCCACCTCCTCACTAACTTAGTGAGGATCACTGCTGAGCGTTACAGCTTGGCCAAAAATGAGGATCAATCTCCTCAACACAGCTAAACTGTCAAGCTCAACTACACTAGGATTCAATCCTGAACAGCTGGCGAACAGCTTGAAGGCACAATAGCCTGACCACCTCTGATCTTAGCACAATACACTAGATCAGACAAACATCCCTCTCTCTCAACAAAACACTTTGAGAGAGATACTAGTTCTGAAACAGAGTTCGGATCAACAACAAACAAAAGCTAGAAATGAATAATTCGCACAATGGTAAAAGGAGGACTGATCTTCAGATCTGAGCGACAATGTACTTTGATGAGGTGCTTGGATCTCCTGAGTAAATCTCTTCTCAGCAGATAAGTCTTGGCTCCTCAGATTCGCTCGATCAGCTTCAAGTTCTTCACAGCCTCTGTCGCTCTCCTTCTTGCGTACAGTCGCCCTTTTCGTACTCTGATCGCACCTCTTATTTATATCCCCTTTCCCTTTCGTTTCCAGATTCGTGGATTTTCATCTTCACGTGGGTCCCAATCGAATTTCTGAACTTTCCTTTGATTCTTCCCCCTTAAGTCATTTGGAGTCACGAGGGAAATGCCACATTACAAACGCTTTTGGCTGATGTGGCATCATGACGTCTCTTGCGAATGAGTCCACCAGGCTTGTCATTATAGTCCTTAGATGGCGTCAACTCATTGCGTTAACAGAGTTGACGCAGCCTTTAGACATCAACCGATCAAAATCTTCAGCAGATATATGCACTGCGTCGACGCTTCTAAACCAAAGCGTTAACGCATTCGTTCTCCAGTAGCTCACCCTTCAGCTAGTAAACTGATTGCGTCGACGCTCTCATATCGTGGCGTTGCCGCATTGTGACGCTTTGAGAGAGGCTTTGGTGATTTGTTGCACGGCTGCGTCCACGCTGCTTGGGCACTGCGTTGACGCATCAGTGCATCACAGAAGCTACTTTGTATTGATTATTTGGACTGCTGCGTCCACGCCACATGCTGATAGCGTTGACGCACTCGTTAGCACTTTGACATTATGCCCTGTTTCAACTTACATCAAAAGATACAAACGTATTTAGTATTCATCTTGTCATGATTGTCATCATCAAAACCAGGAGGACAACAATCTCCCCCTTTTTGATGATGGCAACCCTGATATGATTTTGAGCAGACACATGACAATATGACAACCAGAATCATAGATATTATCAACATTTCACCACAGAGATATCACAAAAGAAATTACTTCATAGTTATGAAAATTTCATCATGTGTGCTTAAGTACATCCATCAAACAGAATTGCAATCATCTAACAATCAATTCAAGTTTCTCATAAAATTCCCAAAGACATTCATAATCTCCCCCTTTGACATCAGCAAGAAGGGGTTAAAGCCAAAAACTAGTTAAAGAACCGGCCTATTCTAGAAGAGGACCCACGAGCCCTGGATGTTTGACCTTGAGGGCGATCTCTGGACAACAATGCGCGTAGTTCATGTGAAATCTCAGGAAGCTGGAGTTGCAGTGTATTCCTCATATGAGCTATGGTAGAAGATACATCATCTTGAACAATTTTTGAATTGTCTAGCTATTTGCCAATGGAGGAAAGTGCAGCAATCACTTTTTCAATCTTATCAAAAATAGCTTCGATGCTATGAGGCAGTGAATTAAATTCTCCTTTTAAAGTTTCAACTGCAATTCTGACATCATAGCATACATCAATGATCTTGGCAAACGACTGAAAGACCGAGGATTGATTGCCATGCAAATCATTCACCAGGTTGACCATTTTCTCTAGGAGGGTGGATATACCCTTCAGTACTTGCCTGGAAGCCAGGTCAGTTACCATCTTGGTAAGCAAAAACTTCTGCCACTCAGATAACACTGAAACTTCAAATTTCAAAATTCTAGAATGCAAGCGGTTGATATGAAAGTTTGTGAACTCCATCAGTTTGTCCATCTTAGCATCTTGCCGTTGCATCATCATAGTTAGATTAACAAACATTTCTTCAACAGTTGCTGGAATTGGAATTTCTTTAGAAGCTGAAGAAGATCTGCTACAGGATCCAAGGGTTCTGCACAAATTAGGTCCCTCTGTGGGTGTAAAGCTGCTGGGTTCACCAGTTTCCTTTTGAGTTCTTGAAGACCTTTCAAAAGTTTCTTGTGAGGCTTGCTCCGCAGAATGTACCTGAGCTGGAGGGATTTCTGGAGGTTCCCTCCTAGGGGAATGGATTCTTACACTACTGCCTTCGGCTCCTACATCCTTGACTCCAGAAGAAAGTGGTGTCTCTGTTCTTGTTTCCTTACTTGATTCCAAGAGGGCATTTTTCTGACTTGGAAGAATTCTGACAGGTTTTCCATCAACAATCTTAAATCCCATATATTTCTGAACATAGTCTAAAGAGTATATGTTGCCTCTGGGGATTACCTTTTTTCTTTCATTTTTCAAATCCACTCCCACTGACCGAAATAGAGAAGTAAGGTGTGCTGCATAAGGTAAAGTTCTAGAATGATGCAAGCACGTACCCATTGTCTGAATTACTACATCAATCAGTGAAATCTTGATTTCCTTTAACAGGCAATATAACAGGAATCTTTGCATTTCTGTAACCCTTTCTCGTCCACTGCTTTGGGGAGTTATAATAGATGTGCATATGTGATGCAGCAGTCTGATAGATGACTCAAATCTATTTGCTTTAAGACTTGCTAGATAAGTTTGCTTCACATTAGACGTATCTTTGGGTTTCCCTGTCAAAACTTCAAATGCCTCATACTCATCTAATGTGAATGAATGTAGTTCAGCCCCTTCCAAGGGAATCTTCCAAACTCGAGCAAGCATGCTACCGGTTAGCTCAAAGGAAACATTTCTAACAGAAGAAGACAATTTTTGAATCTGTTCTTCATACTTCAAATTATGATAAAATTCTCTAACGAGAGTAGGATAATAAGTTTTGTGCCTGGTCACAAAATCCCACCACCCTTGAAATTAGAAAGCAGGACGAAGCTCAGGAAAAGCAGCAAAAAGCTCATCATCTGTACTCAGAATATATCTGGGAATTAAAACCTTTAGGGGTTCTTCAATATTCATGACCGAGGTGGGTTCAGAAGACCTGGATGACGATTTCTGATGATGGGTTCTCGGTTCGGCTGACCTTGATTTAGAAATCTTTCTCCTTTTAGCTGATGGACTGGGGCTTCGATGATGCCTGATTTTCTTCTTCCCTTTTTACTTCCGTGACAGCGTCTCTTCCATCAGATTTGCCTCTTGTTCATCATGCGCGACCTCTAGAATATCATGCGTGCCTTTTGAGCGCCGCTCAGTCATGGACAATGCCGCAGACGGAGCCGTCAAGCTTTGCTCTGTCTTCTTCTTTCCTTGCTGAGAACCTTTAGGTGGAGCCATCGCAGCGAAGATGAGCGAAAGAAGGTGGAGACAAGGGTTTTGGAACCAGAGAGACTGGAAGGCAAAAGGGTTTTTCAAGGAGCAGCACGAAAAATATAAGGCTGAGTGCGATCACGCTGAGTCTTTTAAAGACTCCCGGAAAAACTTTATTAAGAAGCGGTTCAACCAATTTAAGTCGGTGAACCGGTTTTGAACACTTGTTGTATTGCGTTGACGCCGAGGTATGTTGCGTCGACGCAGTGAAGTAATTTTGAACGAAACAAGTGCAAGATAAGGAGCTTAAGAGACATCTGGACAAAGGTTTTCTTAGAAATGCTGAGATAATGAAAATATATATAAATGTTCAGGGATTTTTAAGTGTTTCAGATCAAGTTCTCATGAGGAAATATATACTAAGATTGGTACCATTCCCTTTTAATAATAAGAAAGTGTAGTGATCTTAAGATAATGAATTTTGGACTCAAAAACCCTTATAGTCCAAATTGGGAATAAATGATGAACTCTTTTCATACAGAGAGCACTTTTCATTACTATCACCTGTATTTTTAAATTTCAAGAACTCCAACTGAGAGAGAGAAATTTAACAGGTATTGTGAACAAACTATGGGGAACATATGTCATTAAGAATCGGCATACACACACATTTATTTTTGATTCTTACTTCCAACATCTTCAGTTACAGTTAAGTACAACTAGCCTTTTTACACAGGTACACATGTTTATGAGACACCAGAGTCCCTGGTTACTCAACATAGCTGACCATTCTGCCTTAAAGCACCAGAGTTGGTGACCAACCTCATGACACGCCTTTCAAGTACTTCATAGGTACATGAAGGTGGTTTCTCAGTGGTCAAAGACCATTGCTCTGTACTGAATTAATTTTGATTTTTGCCAGAGATAACAGGTAACCTCATGATTTCCTCTTTAGTACTTCATTGGTGCAAAGAGTTAGTTTCTCAGTATATCTGCCATTGCTCTGAGGTTTACAACATGTGTGAGGTGTATGAAATTCTCTAGCATATATAAGGCCCTTTGTAAGTTTAAAAACAATACACGTATTAAATGTCATTACTCACAGTGGTTTCTTTATATTTAACAAATAAGGTTCAAGACAAGAAGAGATCTCTGTTATATTAAATTGTTCAGAATTTTTTCCGTACATAAGAAGCTATAAAGTTCAAGAATTCTAAATTTCAAGTATCATAAGAATAGAAGATCTCTAATCATTAAATTTCATGGAATCATTTAGAATATATCTTAACCTCTTTAGGAACCATCACATTAACTCCCCCTGAATCTATGATATCATTTTCATATCTCAGTTCCAAAGAAAATTATCTCTTATCCAAGAATGTCAACATAAGCTTCATAGAGGAGTATGATCAGAATAACAGAGATAAAGAGATATAATAAGATGAATGAAGATAGAAAAGCCTCCAAGGTAAGAAGACACATGAGAAGGATTTCAATTAGCAATAGCTGCGTTGACTCCACGAAAAGGTTGCGTTAACCTATTGCAATGAGGTGAGTCACTGCGTTAACTCATATCACCCTCAACGTTAACTCATCCTCATCAAAGTGTCCACTTAACCTCATAGCATAATCAATTCATCCTGATAGCAACGTCAACTCATCTGATCAGCAACGTCAACTTATCCTAGTTGACACAAGGAACTCACAACACATTCTCAGACCAACATTTTTTTGATAATTGTGATCAAACAATTTTACTCCCCCTCAGACTAAGCATGATAGAATATTAGAATGAAATTTAGTTACTTTTATTTATGATGCAATCAACTAAACTAGACTCCCCCTGAATGTGAGATTCAATCAATTTAGTGCAAGGTCAAACAAGCAGATTTCTTGAGAAGCAGTTTATCAAATCAGGCAATCAGATGATTATTACACAAACCAAGCTCTCTTCTAAGAAAAGAAAATCTTTCATTGTTCAAAGGCTTGATAAAGATATCAGCTAGTTGGTGTTGTGACTCAACAAACACCAAGTTAAAGCTACCTTTATTTACTTCATCTCTCAAGAAATGATGTCTTATTTCAATGTATTTAGTCCTAGAGTGCTGGATAGGGTTCTTGGCCAGGTTTATGGCACTTGTGTTATCACACAATATTGGGACACATCCAAGATTAATTTGATAATTCTGGAGTTGGTGTTTGATCCACAACACTTGAGTTCCAAAACTCCCTGCAGCGACATATTCTGCCTCTGCAGTGGATAGTGCTACTGAGTGTTGCTTCTTGGAAGCCCAAGAAACCAAACAACCTCCCAAAAATTGGCAATAACCACTTGTACTTTTCCTGTCAAGTTTGCATCCAGCATAGTCTGCATCTGAATAAGATATTAGATCAAAAGAACAAGATGCAGGATACCAAATCCCTAAATCTTGAGTTCCAGCAAGGTATCGAAAGATACGCTTGACAGAAATTAAGTGGGATTCTCTAGGATCAGATTGAAACCGGGCACACATGCACACACAAAATTGAATATCTGGTCTAGATGCCGTAAGATAGAGGAGTGATCCGATCATACCTCGATAGATTTTTGCATCTACTTGGTTACCTTTCAAATCAGCATCCAAATTTGTGTTAGTGCTCATCGGAGTGCTCATGGCCTTCAGGTTTTCCATCTTATGTTTCTTCAGCAATTCGGAGATGTATTTTGCCTGACTGATAAAGCACCCTTCTTTGCTTTGAATAATCTGTAGACCTAGAAAGAACTGAAGTTCACCCATTAGACTCATCTCAAATTCAGTGGTCATTAACCTAGCAAATTCCTCACACAAACTAGGTTCAGTGGATCCAAAAATTATATCATCAACATAAATTTGAACCAGAATTATGTCTGAATTTCTTACCTTTGTGAATAGTGTTTGGTCGACTTTACCTCTTGAATACCCATTTTCAGTGAGGTATGAGCTGAGTCTATCATACCATGCTCGAGGTGCTTGTTTGAGCCCGTAGAGGGCTTTATTCAACCTGTACACATGGTTAGGGTTTTCTGTGCATTCAAAACCAGGGGGTTGTTCTACATAAACCTCTTCCTTTATTAGACCATTCAAAAATGCACTTTTTACATCCATTTGCTGCAACTTTAATCCATAACTACTAGCATAAGCAAGAAGCAATCTGATAGCTTCTAGTCTAGCTACTGGAGCAAAGGATTCTTCAAAGTCTACTCCAAATTCCTGATTGTACCCCTGTGCTACCAGTCTAGCTTTATTTCTTATAACAATACCTTTTTCATTTTGTTTATTTCTAAAGACCCACTTACTCCCAATCACAGCATGATTCTCAGGTCTAGGTACAATATGCCATACTTTATTTCTTTCAAATTGATTTAATTCCTCATGCATGGCATTTATCCAAGACTCATCTTTTAAAGCCTCACCTACATTCTTCGGTTCAACTTGTGAGACAAGAGCTATATTATCCATTTCTTCAATACTTATAAGCTGTGATCGAGTTCTAGTAGGATCATGCAGATTTCCAATGATACTTGATAAAGGATGATCCTTTAATGTTCTAATATTGATTAGAGGATTACCTTCATTTATACCTGCATTGCCTCGATTACTTGATTCTGCTTGATCTTAATTTGCTCTTGACTCTTCTTTCTCTTCAAGAAATTTTCCATCATCATTGTCCCTGCAATGTTGCTCAATTTCAGAGTTTTCATTTAATTCATCAAATATAATATGAGGTGATTCTCCAACAGCTTGTGTTTTTAAATTTAAGACTCTATAAGCCCTAGAGTGATTAGAATATCCTAGGAATATAGCAGGTTCACTCTTAGGTTCGAACTTGTCCAAGACTCTTTTATCATTATTTTGCACAAAACATTTTGATCCAAAGACTTTGAAATGTGCAACAGATGGTTTCTTACCTTTCATTAGCTCATATGGAGTCTTTTTGGACTTAGATCTTACCATTGCTCGGTTTATTATATAACAGGCTGTATTTATTGCTTCTGCCCAGAACTTCCTTAGGAGTTCCCCTTCAATCAACATGGTTCTGGCCATCTCCACCAGGGTTCTGTTTCTTCTTTCCACAACTCCATTTTGTTCAGGAGTTCTTGGAGAAGAGAATTTATGTATAATACATGTTGCTCTGCAGAAGTCATCAAATTCGGAGTTATCAAATTCTCCCCCATGATCTGATATGATGGAGGATATAGCAAACTTACCCTCCTGCTTCACTCTCTTAAAGAAAACCTGAAAATCTCCAAATGCATCATTTTTGTGAGTTAGAAATAACACCCAAGTGAACCTAGAAAAGTCATCCACTAAAACAAATCCGTACTTGTTTCCACTAGGACTTGCTGTTCTAGTAGGTTCAAATAAATCCATGTGAATGAGTTCAAATGGTCTAGAGGATTGATTCTCAAATCTAGATTTAAATGACTTTCTAGTATGCTTCCCTTGAGAGCATGCATTACATATTTTTTCATTCTTTTTAAAAGATGCATCTGGCAAACCATTTACCATGCTGAACTTTACTAACTTATGCATGACACTATAGCTAGCATGCCCTAGCCTACGATGCCAAAGCCAAGCAATTTCATTTTTGTTCACAGCAAGACAAAGGTTAGTATGAGCAGGATCATCCAAGTCCACCATGTACATGTTGTTAATTCTTTTTCCAATGAATTTCACCTTTTCAGATTCTATATCAAGAATAGTACAAACATGGGACTCAAACACAACCTTATTTCCTTTATCACACAGTTGGCTTATACTTAGCAGATTATATTCTAGTCCTTCAACAAGTAGAACATCATCAATAAATTTCGAAGGATTTTTGCCAACTTTACCTTTTCCAATGATTTTACCTTTATTATTGCCTCCAAACGTCACATGACCTCCATCTTTTTCAACCAAGAGACAGAATTTATCTTTGTCGCCTGTCATATGTCTTGAACAGCCACTATCGAGATACCACCGATTGTGTATGGCTGCAAGGCATTCCTGCAATACATTTCAAGCAAGAGATTTTGGAACCCAAACACTCTTGGGTTCCTTCAAACCACATGATTGTTCCAAATAGGATAACAAGTTTTTAGAAATCCATGCTTGTTTATGTGAATGTTCTTGATGTTTATAATTCACTGGATTATAAGCTTTCTGATTTCCTTGAAATCCTTTTTGATATGAGTTTATTGAACCTTTTCTATTTTTATTCCAATGATTGTGACTAGCCCATGAAGCATTAGACAATCTAGGCCAGCTGATATACATGGGATGCGTAGACGCACCCGGACCATTGCGTTGACTCACCCAACCATTTCTTGGACCATATGGGTTAATGTGCATGAAATGCGTAGACGCATTATGGTGATTGCGTTGACTCCTCCACCAAGTATTCTCATAATACATGTTTTGATTTCTGGGATGCGTTGACTCTCCAAACCACCTGCGTCGACTCTTCCATCCAATGTTCCTACTATAAAGACTTTGATTCATGGACGGCGGCGTCGACTCACCATAAGAGCTGCGTTGACTCTTCCAAGCATTTCTACCGGGATATCCTTTCTGGAATGTAGTATGCGTTGACTCAGTGTTTACATTGCGTTGACGCAGTTGATTTATACCAGACTTTTGACTCTCAGATTTCCTATATGCATGTTGGTGTGATGATGATGATGAACTGAATAAAGATTTCTGCACGTCAGCTATTACTTTCTCCATGCCTTTTTCCTTATTAATGTCACCAATCTTTATAGATTTTCCTTGGCTTTTCTCATTAACTTTCTTTTCAGATGTTTGGTTCTTCTTAGATGTGTTTTGTTCTGAAACAAATGTGATAAGTTTGGTTCCCAGAGCCTTTTTATTTTTTGGATTAAACCCAAGACCCTCTTTTCCAACATTAACCTTTATCCCCATGACAGCTTCAAGATTTTCTTTTCCTTGGGTTAATTTTTCAAGTGAAGCTTGTTTGTCATGATTTTCATTTTCCAACTTCTTTAGGTTTTCCTGGAGCTCCTGGTTAACTCCACAAACAGCTTCATACTTTTCTTCAGCAATTTTAACATCACTTTCCAATTTTTACATTTTAAGTTTTAATTCATCATGCACTTTTAGTAGAAATTCATTTTCCCTCTTCATCTCAATTAATTGAGCCTTGCTTTCTTCATTGTTTTCTAGAGATTCCTTTAAATGAGTAATTTCAGCTTCAAGGGTTTTAACCTTTTCACTTAATGAAATTTCCTAGTTATTTTGACTTTTCTTTTTCTTGAGGGATTTGTTCTCTTTCTTCACATTTTCATACTTGTCTAAAAGCTCATTAAAAGCATCTTCCCAATCACTACAATTAAAATCTTCAAATGGAGATATTACCTCATCCTGATCATTTCCTTTTGCCATGAAACATAGCTTTATGTCACCTTCATCTTCGGATGAATTGGTCTCTTCATCTTCATCCTTTTCTTCATCGCTCCAAGTACTTATCATAGCCTTGGGCTTCCTATTCCTCCATTTTGGTTGACTGTTCTTTAAGTTCTCAGGGCATTCAGATTTGATGTGCCCCTGCTTCCTGCATTTGTAACACACTACCTTGTCAGATTTTTTGAAATTTTCTGTTTTACCTCTTGAATTATTTCTTACCTGGGTTCTGCTACCCCTTGCAAATTTACCTTCCCTTCTTAGAAATTTCTTGAATTTTCTAGTGAGCATAGCAATTTCACTTGAGTCATCTTCGGAGGAGGAAGATTTACTGTCATCTGAATTCTCCAAGCTACTAGGACCTGCCTTGAGAGCAAGTGGCTTCTTCTTCCTGAAATCTTCATCACTTTTTCTAAAATTTAACTCATAGGCCATTAGTGACCCAATGAGCTCATCAGGTGTCGTTGTGGGAAGATTCCTAGATTCCTCTACAACAGTGGCCTTAGTATGCCAAATTGGTGTAAGGGATCTAAGAATTTTCCTCACCAATTCATAATCACTATAGGCCTTTCCTAGACCTTTAAGGCCATTTACCAGCACAGTTAATCTAGCATACATTTCAGATATGTTCTCATCAGGTTTCATTCTAAAAGCCTCATATTCAGAAATTAACATGTTGGCTTTAGTTTCTCTTACCTCTAATGTACCTTCGTAGATAACTTCAAGTTTGTCCCACATTTCTTTAGCACTAGCACATGATGATATTCGAGAGAATTCCTTTGGATGTAATGAGCACTGCATAATATTCATTGCTTGCCAATTAATGTTGGATTTGCGAATTTGCTCTCTTACCCATAGCTCCTCATCTCCTTCGATCTGATAAGGTCCCTTGCTCACGACCCTCCAGATTTCGTGATCCTGCGCCCTTAAGAAGACTTGCATTCGATTTTTCCAATAAGAGTAGTTAGTTCCATCAAAAAATGGTGGTCTATTAATCGCACATCCCTCTGGCATGAGACCTCTGTTCTCCATTAAATCTCTCTAGGTGGTTAAACCAATACAAGAGAGCCTGGAGCTCTGATACCACTTGTTGAGTACAGAGGGTAGTCAAGCTAGAGGGGGAGGGGGTGAATAGATTGACCTTTTAAAAAATTAACACTTAATCTGATCGGAAGAAGATAACTAGATGCAGATTCAAATAATTGAACTGATTCAATTGGATTGAGTCAGTTTGAAGACCATTCCTATCCATGCATCTAACGTTGAGCTAATCACGAGAAAGAAACACATCACAGAATAACACGAAGGTTTTAAGGTGGTTCGGTCTCCCTGTAGAGACCTACGTCCACCTCCTCACTAACTTAGTGAGGATCACTGCTGAGCGTTACAGCTTGGCCAAAAACGAGGATCAATCTCCTCAACACAGCTGAACTGTCAAGCTCAACTACACCAGGATTCAATCCTGAACAGCTGGCGAACAGCTTGAAGGCACAACAGCCTGACCACCTCTGATCTCAGCACAATACACTAGATCAGACAAACATCCCTCTCTCTCAACAAAACACTTTGAGAGAGATACTAGTTCTGAAACAGAGTTCGGATCAACAACAAACAAAAGCTAGAAATGAATAATTCGCACAATGGTAAAAGGAGGACTGATCTTCAGATCTGAGTGACAATGTACTTTGATGAGGTGCTTGGATCTCCTGAGTAAATCTCTTCTCAGCAGATCAGTCTTGGCTCCTCAGATTCACTCGATCAACTTCAAGTTCTTCACAGCCTCTGTCGCTCTCCTTCTTGCGTACCGTCGCCCTTTTCGTACTCTGATCGCACCTCTTATTTATATCCCCTTTCCCTTTCGTTTCCAGATTCGTGGATTTTCATCTTCACGTGGGTCCCAATCGAATTTCTGAACTTTCCTTTGATTCTTCCCCCTTAAGTCATTTGGAGTCACGAGGGAAACGCCACATTACAAATGCTTTTGGCTGATGTGGCATCATGACGTCTCTTGCGAATGAGTCCACCAGGCTTGTCATTATAGTCCTTAGATGGCGTCAACTCATTGCGTTAACAGAGTTGACGCAGCCTTTAGACATCAACCGATCAAAATCTTCAGCAGATATATGCACTGCGTCGACGCTTCTAAACCAAAGCGTTAACGCATTCGTTCTCCAGTAGCTCACCCTTCAACTAGTAAACTGATTGCGTCGACGCTCTCATATCGTGGCGTTGACGCATTGTGACGCTTTGAGAGAGGCTTTGGTGATTTGTTGCACGGCTGCGTCCATGCTGCTTGGGCACTGCGTTGACGCATCAGTGCATCACAGAAGCTACTTTGTATTGATTATTTCGACTGCTGCGTCCACGCCACATGCTGATAGCGTTGACGCACTCGTTAGCACTTTGACCTTATGCCCTGTTTCAACTTACATCAAAAGATACAAACGCATTTAGTATTCATCTTGTCATGATTGTCATCATCAAAACCAGGAGGACAACACGTGAAAGCCACCCCGGAGGTTGCTTTGCCAATCCTTCCCGTCATTCATCTTCCTCCCTCCGAAATGCCCACGTACCGCAGATACAATGGTACCGGCAACCCCTTCATTCACCTCAAGGATTTCATGTATGAATCCTCCTATTGGAAAAACGATCAGAGGTCCCTGGCATACCTCTTTCGGAGATCATTGGATGGTCCCGCGCTAGAGTGGTTCTATTCTTTGGAGCCCCGCGAGGCCGAGAATTTTGAAATAGTCCAGAGAAGGTTCTTGCAGAAATATAGGGATAGGGTCGGTCCCTCACTCTCCATTACCGACCTAGTGGCCGAAAAGATGAAGCCCGACGAAGATTTTGTCCGCTATGCTGATAGATGGAGGTCTCTGGCGGAAATAATAAGGGATACCCTCTCCGAGCCCGAACAAGTGAAGATGATTGTGTCTAATGCAACCCCACAGTTCAGACACGTCCTGGCCATGAATAAACTTACTATAATGGAGGAACTCTATGAAAGGGCCCGGTACATCCAAACCCAGTTAAAAGACTCCCCCATTATGAACATGTTTGAGTCATCGAAGCCCAAAGTGGTCAGAAAAACAGGCGATGTTGTCCCGGGCGGAGCCACAGAAGGGGTCGTGACAAATGAGCAAGTGGGTGCGGTCAACAATGCCAGCTATGCAGTCAACCCAAGGCCTCCACAAATGTCCGGACTTCCCCTCCAACCAGGTCCTTTCCCTCTTCGTCCTCCACCCCAAAATAATCCACCCCAGGATAATATGCCTCCATTACGTCAACCCCAGCAACAATAACCACAACCTCAGCAACAACAACCACCGCTTTAGTACAACCAAGTTCCACCCCCGGGGAACTATGGTCCCCAACAGCAACAAAGGAGGCTGGTCGGTCCCAAGAGAGCCTACTATCCACCATTGCCAGAAACTTTAGCAGACATTTTTAATGCCCTCATGGCATCAAACCAACTCGTCCTACCCAGAGAAAGGCCCGTGTGGCCCCCGAATGTTGATACCTCCAAATACTGCGTCTACCACAGGCAGCCAGGACACACAGTAGATTACTGCTTCCATTTCAAAGATTACATCCACGATATGAATGATGAACATCAAATAGATTGGGATGAAATGAGACGATACTTCGCGGCTCTCAAGGCTAGGAGACCTCCTCATAGGCCACAGCAGCAGTTACAACAACAGCAGTTACAACAGCAGCAGCAACAGCAACCACAACAACAACAACAGCTTCAGCATGCCCCACAACAACAGCCCGACATGGGCATAATCCAGAATCCATTACCGGAGCACCAACAAACCAATCATCAGGTTAACCCCATCTCCTCCTTCCCGGAAGTCAGGAGAGAGCAGGTGTGGCACCAGGAAAGTACCTCCATTCTTTCTACCGCCAATCCTATCATCACGCAACACCCTTGCCTTGCCCGGGTAGCACCTCTCTCTCATCAACCCGCGTCAGTATCACCTTCACCATTTCCACTACCATTACGCCCTCTCATCCGTACCCCGATCCCCTATCAACCGACACTCTCCACTACGCCTTCACACCCTCTCATCTTCTCCCACTCCCCCACTTTACCATCCACCTCTACCACATTTACCCCTACGCCTTCTAAACCCCTTATCATCCGTCAACCATACATAACTCCGTCTTTCTCCACCGTATCACCACTAATGTCTTCAAAACCACTCATTACCCATCACCCACCTCAAAATCATTGCCCGCTTCAAGCCCTACCCACTTCTACTTCGTCTCCACCTCCACCTTCCAGACCCCTTATCCTTCATAATCTGCGCGATATCCCCTCTACCTCCACCATGCCTCCACCTAACAAACCCCTCATCAGAATCCCTGCTCCCGTCATCACCCCTGCTTCATCAACCATTCCTCCACCGCTACCCCTCAAATCCCTGTTAAAACCCACTGCTACCCCCACAGAGGTACAAAAGCCGCAGGCAATGGTGCTCCGGAGTGGAAGGATTTTCCACAGGGTTTTCCCCCACAACAGTCAGAATCCTGAGCAATCTCAGCGAGAGAAGGATGATGGAGAACAACCAGAAAGAGCTATCCCTGGAACACAGTATGATCTATTGAAACACTTGGACAAGACGCCTGCTCGGATCTCCATCCTGGAGCTACTTCAAAGATCCACATCCCACCAGGCGGCCTTGATGGAATATCTTCAAAAAGTCATGGTTAATGAAGACCTCCCCGTGGAGAAGATTTCGACCCTCCTGACCCCAACAGACACACAACTGGCCATCATGTTCCACAACTACGAGCTCGCTCCCAAGGAAGCTCGAAAATATGCACTATGCATTTCAATAAAAGATAATGGGGTATCCATAAACCCGTGTCTTGTGGACACGGGTGCGTCCATAAATGTGATCTCCATGAGCACTCTTCAGTTGTGTGGGGTCGACGAGGAACAAATAAGACCTTCCTCGATCACGGTCACGGCTTATGACAATAGCAAAAGGCCGCCACAGGGGATGATTATTCTGAAGGTAGAACTAGGCCCCATGTCAATTCCCACGGAATTCCATGTCCTCGACATGGACCCCACATTCAAGGCTATACTGGGTCGCCCTTACATCGAAGCCATGGACGCTGTGCCTTCCACCAACCATCAGTGCCTGAAGTTTCCTTATAATGGGAGAATTATTAAAGTGGTCAGTACACCTGTCCTTCACACAGTGGATGCTATCAACACCTCTCTGCCCTCTGTTTGGCCGTCTCATCGGCCCATATTGTCATTGCTGGACGTGCGTGATCTATCTCACGTTCCACTAGCACCAAAGGAGCCGGTCAGGACAACCGCAACATCATGTCTCCCTTTTCACTCCAAAGGTTGGGAGATTATGAGGAACATCAGCTATCAACAGGGTAAAGGTCTGGGCGCACAATTACAGGGTATGCTCAAACCGCCAAAGGAAATTAGGCCGAACCGTAGGTTTGGCCTAGGCTTCAAAGGACCGTTCAAGGCGGATTGGAAGCCCCTCACATGGACTCTATCAAACCACTTCAACAGAGGGCCCATTGTTCAGATGGGAGATTACCCATGAGAAGTATATGGGGGATCACATGCTGTATATTTGGCTGAAAAATATCTGAGGATCACTAAAAGAGGCAAGATCAAAGATCCGGAATGCGAGTGGAACAAATGGTTCGACATACGGGACATTTCCGTTGCACTGGAAAGGATGTTCTTGTCTCCGCAGCTTGAAGGACCACCATTGATCTCCGGAATACCAGAGAATATTACCACTCCTGCCAAGGTTCCAAACTATCCTCGTCCTCGCCAGAAGGACCCTGTCATCGACGGATCTTCATCCGTCCTCAACATTACCATCGACGGCTCATTAGCCACCATCTTCTCCATCCACTCGTCTCAGCCTTTGCTGATATCTTCTTCCTGGGCCAGACAGTTGTCTGATGATCTTCCCAAGTCCCCTTCTTTGCTTACATACCTACGCGGGCTTCTCAACCCGCGCCAGGTCTTCAACCATGATCTGCTCTATGAGCCTCACAATTCTCTAGCCATAACCACTTTTCTCTCTCCTCCAATCTCTTTTCACTGCTTTGTCATTAAAAATGAAAACGAAAAAAAAAACGTCAATTTTTAAACTCCCCAACAACACATCTTCGTTGAGGAAACCTCCTACATCTCCCACGGGTGCGTCCCCCCTTGCGGACCACCCGTCCAAGGTCCGATGAGCGACCTTTTCTACCCCTCCTCTGAGGGGTCTTCTCCTGTGCATTCTACACCATCCTCTTCCTCTTCCTCTTCTTCTGTAAATATTGTCAGTCAATCTAGGAATGATAGGCCAAGGGTAGTACCTAGGAAGAAATCCAAGGGTAGGCTGATCCCTCGTCGATTCCTTCTGGATTTGGCCGCCAGGTGTCAGGCCCTTCTTGCCATCCCCCAGTTGTTAGAAAATCCCATCCAGCTACCGGAAATAGAATGTGAGGGCGACTGCGCATTTGATGAAGGATATGGAGTCTACGAGATCACGGATGAAGAATGCCCCACTGAAGATGAGGGTGAAGAATATGAGGATGCGGCGGGCACATACGCTAGTGGAATGAGGAGATTCGACGAGCCGTCAACCGCCGTAGAAGAATCCACCAAAGAAGTCAACTTGGGAACTGAGGAAGACCCTAGGATCATCCTCATAAGTGACAACCTATCACCCTCTGAAGAAGAGGCATTAATTGAGGTTCTCAAGGAATATAAGGACACGTTTGCATGGAGCTACGAGGATATGCCGGGTCTGGATTCAACCTTGGTCGAACATCGTTTAACCCTAAAACTAGGGTCCGTCTCGGTAAAACAAAGGTTAAGGCGTTTCCACCCTCAGATGGCTTTGAAAATGAAAGAAGAGGTCGATAAGCTCCACAAAGCCAGGTTCATTAGAGTCGCTCTTTATCCTCAATGGGTGGCGAACATTGTCCCGGTCATGAAAAAAGATGAGAAAGTCAGGATTTGTATCGACTTCCGGGACCTTAACCGTGCGTGTCCAAAGGATGATTTTCCCTTGCCTCACATTGATGTGTTGATCGATAACACGGCAGGATATGAAACCCTCTCATTCATGGATGGATTTTCAGGATACAATCAAATTCGTTTGGCAGAAGAAGATCAGGAAAAGACGTCATTCACCACCCCTTGGGGAACATATTGTTACGTGGTCATGCCATTTGGGTTAAAGAATGCTGGAGCTACTTACCAAAGAGCGATGATGGCCATATTTCATGACATGATGCACATATATCTGGAAGTGTATGTGGATGACTTATTGGTGAAATCAAGGACCAGGATGGAACATCCAGAAGTTTTGGCTAAGGACTTGCAGAGGTCAAGGGAGTTCCAATTGAAAATGAACCCGAAAAAGTGTGTGTTTGGTGTGTCGTCGGGTAAATTGCTGGGGTTCATTGTGAGTAAAAGAGGGATCGAGATAGATCCCGACAAAGCCAAGGCTATCAGGGATATGCCGCCTCCCAAGAATTTGAGGGAAGTCCGAGGTCTAATCGGGAGGTTGCAGTTTATTCGTCGATTTATGTCCCAACATTCACAAAGGTGTAGACCTCTCTACGAGTTGACCAAGCCAGGAGTAGAATTCCACTGGAATTCTAAATGTCAGAAAGCTTTTGAAGGGTTGAAGGAATATCTGGCTAGTCCACCCGTTCTCATTCCACCTAAACCAGAAAAACCTCTGATCCTTTACGTCTCAGTCTTGGATGACTCCGTGGGAGCCATCCTCGCACAAGCTGATGAAGAAGGCAAGGAACGGGCAACCTATTACTTGTCCAAACTTCTCAATCCCTGTGAGCAGAAGTACACCGTCATGGAGAAAACCTGTGCTGCCCTCGTTTGGGTAGTGCAGAAATTGAAGCACTACTTCTTGGCCCATGAGGTCCACTTGATTGCTCGAATGAATCCTATCAAATTCCTTCTGGAGAAAGCCGTCCTTACGGATAGGCTAGCACGCTGGCAAAGTTTTCTCTCTCAGTTCGACATCACCTACATCTAGCAAAAGGTGATTAAAGGCTATGCCATAGCCGAGCATCTCGCTCACCATCCTCTTCCCAAGTTCGATCTCGTCCAATCAGAGTTTCCAGATGAGGAACTAATGTCCGTCAACCAATCAGAGGAGCCAATGTGGACGCTATATTTTGATGGAGCTTTGAATTCTCAAGGGAGAGGAATCGGCATCGCCCTCCTGTCGCCTGAAGGCCTCACATTCCCATTGGCATACCAACTCAAATTTCCAGTCACCAACAATATAGCCGAATATGAAGCCCTTCTAGCTGGCCTAGAACTCGCCCATTCTTTTCGGATCACTGAGTTACGAGTCGTAGGTGATAGTCAACTCATCCTTCGCCAGGTGCTCACTAAATATCGCACTCGCGATCCCAAACTCAAGCCATACCAAGAACTCACTGCTGCCTTTGCCAAACTGTTCACAAAACTGATCTTTGTTCATGTCCCTCGTCATCAGAATATTCTCGCCGATGCCCTCGCCTCGTTGGCATCATCCATAAGGTTCCCTCTAGGAAGATGGTTTGAGTCCATTTCCATCTACAAACTTCACGCCCCTGCAATCGATGATGCTTCTTACGTAAATATCAAAGACAGGATAGCAAGAAAGATCTACAGGAAGATTTCCTTGAGAAGAGGGAGATCATGTTGGCAGAGGCCGAAGAAGAACTGGCTGATGAAGAGAAACCATGGTTCTATGAAATCGTCAAATACTGCCAAGATCAGTCTTATCCTGAAGGGGCCACCACAGAGGACAAGAAAGCCATAAGAAGGGTGGCTCAGAAATATACATTGGTTGGAGGTCTACTCTTTTGGAGGAGCCTTACTGGTATTCTGTTAAGATGTCTTGGTGACGATGAGGTTTGGAAATGTGTAGAGGAGACGCACTCGGGTGTGTGCGGTGGCCACGTGAATAGTCAGATGCTCGCCAAGAAGATCATTCAGCAAGGCTTTTACTGGCCCAGTATGGAAGAGGATTGTGATGTCTATGTCCGTAGGTGTGTCAAGTGTCAACTTCACGCCGATAAAATCCATTAACCATCATCCTCACTTCATCCAATATCCTCCCCGTGGCCTTTCTCCATGTGGGCATTCGACATCATTGGTCCCCTAGGTGATCCCAATTCCCTCACCAAGCAGAAATCTTTCATCCTTACTGTGACGGAATACTTCACCAAATGGGCCGAAGCTGAAGCTTACGCGGAAATCAAGGCGTCAATAGTCTGTAAGTTCATCATGAAGAACATCCTCGCCAGATTCGGCGTCCCAAGCATGATCGTCACCGACAATGGGCCACAGTTCATTTCTCAGGACCTACAGGACCTCTGCAAAAGGTACGCAATTGCATTGCATCATTCATCGCCTTATTACCCACAAGGTAACGGCCAAGCGGAGGCCACCAATAAAACATTGCTCAAAATCATCAAAAAAACCTGCGAGTCTAGTAAGTTTTCAGACTGGCCAGAAAAACTTATCGAAGCCCTATGGGCCTATCGCACTTCAATCCGTACCCCCACCGGGCAGACTCCATTTGCCCTTACTTATGGTATGGAAGCGGTAGTCCCGTACGAGACTCTGATCCCTTCTCTCAGGGTACAATTGGACGAGGAATTTCTCCTCGACGATCGTCGTAATTCACTCCTCGCCCAGTTGGAACTCTTGGATGAGAAGCGACTGGCCGCTGCCGAACACGTGCGTGTGTATCAAAATAGACTCGCTCGCTTTTACCAAAAGAAAGTCGTTGAGAGAAAATTCAAAGTCGGTGAGATGGTCGTAAAAAGAATTTTTGTCAAACCTGGAGGGCCGCGTTCTAAGCTCCAACCCAATTGGGAAGGACCATTTGTAATTCAAGCCGTGTACCCTGGCAACGCCTACAAGCTAGTCAACGTCGAAGGGACCGAGTTATCCCACCCTTGGAATGGGCTTTATCTTAAGAAATACTACCCTTAGCACAAAACAAAAAAAATGATGAAAAGATAAAAACATCAAAAACAAAGAAATATTGAAAACCACTAAAAATATGGAAAATTCAAAATGCCGATGCCTGGCAGTCACCATGTAGTTAAGTCACTGCATCTAACCTTCATGTTAGGATAGGGCCCATTAAGACTTGGTAGGCACCGGGTCTTGATTTGCCAGAACCGTGGAGCTCCCTGTCCGGCCACGTCGGCCTATGCTCGCTCGAAGGAAGCTAACATGTGCTCACTTATGTATTTTATTCAAAAAAGTCGGTAGCATCACCTACGGTGGGGCCCCACCCAGAAGATCTCCGAAAGCTGTAAATTTTATTCTTTTCTCTTCGACCAAATGAGACAGTCGGCGGCCTTAAAACGCTGAGCATGAGAAACCGAAACTCAAACCCCAAAGGTAAAAGTAGGATCCATTTCCTCGAGCATCGATCAGAGCACGAGAAGAGGGCAGTGTCCCCGCAGGCATACGGAAAGGGAGCCCACAAACGTCAAACGACTATATCTCCCTCACAAAAAGAAATACAAAATTAAAATCAAGAGAAAAGCCTGGTCGTGACCGTGCCTGTTATGATAAACGGAACCCCTCAAAGTAAAAGTCTGAATCCACAAAAGGGGCCGTGGAATGTAAATGCTCGAGATTTGGTCTGAAGTTGTCCGAAAGGAAAGAGTTAATGGGCCCTTATTCGCTCGCCGGGTTAACGGTTTGGCCGATCCTCTCAGGAGGTTTATCCCCTACACTCTTCCTTCTCCCTCTAAAGATGAAGGTTCGATGGAGTTTCTGAAAGGTGAAAACTGCCTAGGGTCTGCGACCTTATTTTAATATACACATTTGGTTGCCTACTTTGAAAAGCAAAAGCTATCGCTGCGAAGGAGTCTCCGTGTTTCTGGCTGGTCAAGACCCATGTTTACCACCTTGATGTCTTCTTGCTTAACCTCGGGCTTAGGCCAATGCAAGCGCGTCACCTATGGGTGCGACGGCGTCTGATTCCGGGTCAGCGTCGCGCGGTTGGTCATTGGGGTTCCAGGGTGTTCCATCATATACCATCTAGAGTTGTGAGGAAACAGACCCGGGTCGGGCAAATCTTTTACCTCAAACATCTTTTGGGTGAATCCCTATGGTCGGAAGCGACTGGGAGCCTAAGCATGGCATGACGGTATTGTCATCAGGGTAAGTCTTAGCCGGCGGGATCATCATTCGAGGGGTCTAGAGGCCCAAATCAACCTAGATGTGCACTTAGGATACCTGGGAGGTTAGTAAGAAACCCCTGTCTCACGTAGGTTAGGTGCCATTTGGGTGCTTGCCAGGCGTTAGCAAAACAAAAAAATTGAAATGATAAAAACAACAAAAAAATGGAAAAGAGAAAATGTACATATTTGCAAACCAAAAAAACTTTTTTTATGATAAAATAAAAAAATGCCAAATATAAAGAAGAAAACAAATCAATTTTGCATGATTACATTTGCGAGCAGCATCTCACTTTTAATACCGCTTGCATTCGTGTGCTTGCCTGTCGCATTTATCATCACCGCATCTTTCCCTTACCTTCGTTAAATAAAGGCTTGGCCCCTTGACCAGTTATCAAGGACAGTCATAGTGACCATTTGCTTATTGAGCAAGGGGCCAAGTCAGAACAGAAATTCTGATTTGTTTGTTTCAGTGATGTGTGCAGGGATTCAGGCAACAGAAGCAAAGGTGAAAACCAAACAAACCGAACCTTGTATTTTATTCCAAAAAAAAACTAAAAAAATTATATCAATTTCCACCCTCTCTCTCTACATCACTCGTCCCACTACTCTCCGGGCAAAACGCTCTCAAAGTTGCTACCCAACTACGAACAGCGGTACTCCTACCGCTCTGTACTCCCCTTCCTATTCCCACATCCCGGCGTTGATCCACGGAAGCAGCAGAGAAGCTACTAACACGAAAGCCACGCTCTCGTGCTCTTCGGTAGCGCTCCTCACCATCTCTCAGCCACTGTTCAGCAAGACCAAGGCTGATTCGGAGTTCGAATAGTTGGGCCTCCATGGCCCTTCGTTCCTCCCTTTCAGTCAATATGTTGGCTCTTTCTCTCTCTACGTCTCTTTCTTTCTCTGCACGTTCTCTCTCGCGGTCTTCCCTCTCCAACTGGAGAGTAATCCTTAGTTCCACAGCATCCCCAGAGGAGTCGTCATTAGGATGACGCCGCAGTTCCCTCTCCAGTTCTGCTATCCTAGCCTCCTTCTGCGCAGCTTGGGCAAGCGCTTCTTCCGTCTCCTTTTCCTGCCGAGTGTACCATCTCAGATACGCGATAAGGCGTAAACAAAGAGAACTCAACACTGAAACTTTTACCTATATATAGAGCATCCCTTCTACCTCCGCAGCACGCTGCGTGACATGAGCAAGTTGCTCATGAAGCAAGTCAAGTTATGAGGTGGGAATCCACAAGCTGG